>OU342734.1:399535417-399608010 GCA_910589765.1 Avena atlantica | reverse complement strand
AACAACAACAACAACAACAACAACAACAACAACACACAACAACAACAACAACAACAAACAACAACAACAACAATCAGAACAACCCACCGGGTTTTGACATGCTTACCAGGTTCTTAAGATTGAGGCCAGCAAAGTTCTCAGGAACTACTGATCCTATGGTGGCAAATGATTGGTTACGCTCTGTGAATAAGGACTTGGTAACTGTTGGATGTACTGATGAAGAAAAAGTCAGATTTGCAGCTCACTTTTTGGAAGGACCAGCAGCCACTTGGTGGGATAACTTCTAGATCACCACTCCCATTGAGGATGTGACATGGGATATCTTCGAAGATGGTTTCCGTACTGCTCACATCTCATCCGGAGTTATGAGTTTGAAGAAGAAAGAGTTCCACAACTTGAAGCAGCGCCACCGCAGCGTGGCTGAATACATTGAGGAGTTCAACAATCTGGCGCGATATGCACCGGATGAAGTTGACACTGATGCTAAGAGGAAGGAAAAGTTCCTTGAAGGGTTGCATGATGAACTGAACCTGCAGTTAGCTGTGGCCTATGTTCCCACATACCAGTCTCTTTGTGACAAGGCTGCTATTTTGGAGAGCAAGATGAAACAAGTTGAAAGCAGGAAGAGAAAGCACTCTGACAAGCACAGCTCGGGATCGTCTCACAAGCGTTCCCATTTTGATGATAGTGGGATTTCAGGATCCCACAAGCATGGGAAATTCAACAAGCACCACAACCACAACCGTCATCGTGACAACAAGAGTCACGGTAGTCATGACAATGACAAGTACAAGAATCACAAGGGTGGATATAAGAGCCACCACAGTGGAAGTGGCAGTGGAAGCCAGCTTGTCAAGAAGGATCTTAGTCAGGTTGAGTGCTTCAAGTGCAAGAAGATGGGGAATTATGCAAATGAATGCCTAGAAAAGAAAGTTGAGGGACCCAACAAGCCCAACCCTTTTCAGAAGGGACAAGTGAACCACATCAATGTGGAGGAAATCTATGAAGAGCCAGATGTTGTTGCTGGTAAGTTCAAACTCAATTCTATTCCTGCACTTGTTCTTTTTTATACTGGAGCATCACATTCATTCATATCAAAAGCATTTGTTGATAGAAATTGGTTTCAACTGAAAACATTGGGTGTCTAATAAAATTAAGACCTCCAGGTGGAGATATGATAGTAAGTCTTGGATGCCGAGATCTAGTAATAGAATTTGGAAAGCATAAGTTTCTAGTGAGTCTGAGAATCCTAGATTCCCAAGGACTAGATGTAATTTTGGGAATGGATTGGATTAACAAGTATGAAGGAGTTTTAGATTGTGCTAATCGTACTGTTGCACTCACAACCCCGGAAAAGAAACAGATTAGATTCAATTCTAACTTTGAATCAAAAGGGAGTAAGCTAAATTCTCTTAAGGGGGTTAGCATAGACAGTGTGCCTATTGTGAGTGAGTATCCAGATGTGTTTTCGGAAGAATTGTCGGGAATGCCACCAGATAGAGATGTGGAGTTTCTTATTGATTTGCTACCAGGATCTGGACCAATAGAAAAAAGACCGTACAAGATGTCAGTTGATGAGTTGAAAGAACTCAAGAAGCAGCTTGGAGAACAGTTGCAAAAAGGTTTTATCCAACCAAGTTCCTTATCTTGGGGAGCACCAGTTTTGTTTGTGGAAAAGAAAGATAGAAGTCAAAGGTTATGCATAGATTACCGTTCACTCAATGAGGTGACTATCAAGAACAAATACCCTTTGCCAAGAATCAATGACTTTTTTGATCAGTTAGAAGGAGCTTGTGTGTTCTCAAAGATCGATCTTCGGTCAGGTTATTTTCAGCTCAAGATAAGGGAACAAGACATACCTAAGACAGCTTTCACCACAAGGTATGGATTGTATGAGTATACCATAATGCCATTTGGTTTGACCAATGCACCGGCGTACTTCATGAATATGATGAACAAGGTGTTCATGGAATTCCTTGATAAGTTTGTTGTTGTTTTCATCGATGACATTCTGATATACTCCAAGATCAAGGAAGAGCATGAAGGACATTTTACGTTTGATACTTGAGAATCTTAGAGAGCATAAGTTGTATGCCAAATTCAGCAAGTGTGAATTTTGGTTAAATGAAGTTGGTTTTCTTGGACACGTGGTGTCAGGAGATGGTGTAGCAGTTGATCCTGCTAAAGTTTCAGTTGTAACTGAATGGAAATCTCCTAAGTCAGTGAAAGAGGTTCGTAGTTTCCTTGGCTTGGCAGGATACTACAGAAGATTTATTGAGAATTTCTCCAAGGTAGCTAAACCTATGACAGAATTGCTAAAGAAAGACAAGAAGTTTGCTTGGTCTGAAGGTTGTGAACTCAGCTTTCAAGAATTGAAGAAGAGACTAGTGACAGCACCAGTCTTATGTTTGCCAGATTTGGAGAAAGATTTCCAAGTATATTGTGATGCATCTCATCATGGGTTAGGTGCAGTACTTATGCAAGAAGGGAAAGTTGTGGCTTATGCCTCGAGACAACTCAAAACTCATGAGGTAAACTATCCTACTCATGATTTAGAGTTAGCCTCTGTTGTCCATGCACTCAAAACATGGAGACATTACCTTTTGGGAAAGCGATGTGAAGTGTTCATAGATCACAAGAGTTTGAAGTATATCTTCACCCAGAAGGAAATTAACATGAGACAAAGAAGATGGCTAGAACTCATCAAAGACTATGACTTGAGTTTGCAATACCACCCCGGTAAAGCAAATGTTGTAGCGGATGCTCTAAGCCGTAAGGTTTTTGTGAATGGCCTTACTAAGGGAGAATTGCCAGATGATCTGTGTGCCCAATTTAGAGATCTCATATTGGAGATTGTGCCTGAGGGACATCTTATGTCTTTGGATGTTCAACCCACTTTGTTGGACAAGATCAAAGAAGCCCAAAAGGCAGATATGGAAATTGAAGAGATTAAGGAAAAGATTGGCAAGGGAAAATCCAAAGGATTCCACGAAGACGAACAGGGTACTTTATGTCATGGAAAACGTATCTGTGTTCCACAAGATCCGGAGCTTCGGAAACTGATATTACAAGAAGCACATAACTCACCATATTCTATTCATCCGGGTAACACCAAAATGTACATGGATATGAAGGAAAGATTTTGGTGGAATAATCTCAAGAAGGACATCGCCGAACATATTGCTTTTTGTGATGTATGTAGTAGAGTGAAAGCGTAACATCAGAAACCAGCAGGATTGTTACAACCACTACCTATTCCTGAATGGAAGTGGGACAAGATTGGTATGGATTTCATCACCGGATTGCCAAGGACCAGGTCAGGATATGATTCTATTTGGGTGGTAGTGGATCGCCTAACTGAAGTGGCTCATTTCATACCCGTGAAGACAACTTACACAAGTGCTAAGTTAGCCAAGATCTATATGAGTAGAATTGTATGTCTACATGGAGTATCCAAGAGTATTGTGTCTAATAGGGGAACCCAATTCACTTCTCATTTTTGGAGGCAACTACATGAGTCATTGGGAACGAGGTTGGAATTCAGCACTGCATTTCATCCTCAAACCGATGGACAGACAGAAAGGACTAATCAGATTCTTGAAGATATGTTGAGAGCATGTGCTCTAGACTATGGAGCTAGTTGGGATGAAAGTCTGTCGTACGCATAATTCTCTTACAATAACAGCTATCAAGCCAGTATTGAGATGGCACCATTTGAGTTTCTCTATGGGAGAAAGTGTACCACCCCATTACTATGGAATGGTGTGGGAGAAAGAAGTTTGTTCGGACCAGAACTAATCAAAGAGGCTGAAGAGAAAGTCAAGCTGGTTAAGGACAGATTGAAGATAGCACAGTCTCGACAAAAGAGCTACGCAGATCCTAAGCATAGAGAAGTCACCTATGAAGTGGGTGATAGAGCTTATCTTAGAGTGTCACCACTTCGTGGAGTGAAGAGGTTTGGAGTCAAAGGGAAGTTGGCCCCAAGGTATATTGGACCATTCAAGATTCTGAGTCGTAAAGGATAAGTAGCTTATGAGATTAAATTGCCTGAGTCTTTGTCAGCTGTTCATAATGTGTTTCATGTGAGTTAGCTTAAGAAATGCCATCCAGAAATGGAAGAAACTTCTTTGAAGGATACTATACCTTTGGAAGAGGTTCAGTTGGAGAGTGATCTCACCTATGAAGAGAAACCTATCAAGATTCTTGAGACTGTAGAAAGAGTTACACGGACTAAGACTATCAAATTCTGCAAGGTTCAATGGAACCATCATTCCGAAGAAGAAGCAACATGGGAAAGAGAAGATGATCTTCGGAAAGACCACCCTCACCTATTTGCTAGCCAACCCGAATCTCGAGGGCGAGATTCACCTTAAGGGGGTTAGATTTGTAACATCCCTAAAATCATGTTTTCAAAGATTTCATATCATGCATGCATGCATATCATTTAGGGATCAAATTCAAACTCTTCAAACTCAGTGATGGTCACCAACTCAGTGATGCACACCACATTCTTTGATTCAGCAAGGGATGCAGCTTGGAAGGCCATCAAAGAGCTTGGTGATAGAATCAAGTGCAGAATGCTGTACACCCAGAATGACCTTAGGGAAGAAAAGAAGCATACCCAAGAGTTAGAGGCTACCAACCAACGTTTTAATCAGAGCCGCGCGTTTTAGTTAGATCCAACGGCTCGCAGACGTGATCCAGCGCGAAGCGGTACCAGCCAGTAAGAAAGCGCCGCATGGCCTGTTCTTCGTTTTAAAATTCTAATTTAAATCTGTTAGATGTTTAAACTTGTTTAATTCATAACTTTTGATTCCCACGTCCAAATTTGACAAATTTATATCAACGGAATCAGGAGAGAAAGCCCTTTCCATATATGCAATGTGTTTAATGTTTTGTTTCTGTTAAAATGATTATTTTCACAGAAACATGTGTAGGCCTATTTTGTATATAACAATTATTTGAGAAATGTTTTAATGATCAAATAAAGGTTGTTTGGCAAGTTTTGAACTTGTTTATGAATCAGTACTGTGCACTTGTCTTGTTGAGTATAGAAAATCATCACATATCATATTGCATGCATCCATATATTTTTGCTTGTTTTTATTTTTGTATGTGATTTGGTGCTATCATTTTATGTGTAGATTTTGGTGCAAATAGTGATTGCGATTGTGAGGATTGTAGCTACTCTCCAAACTACCAAGGCAAGTGGTGCTTCATGATTTATTCCTATGTTTTCAAATATGCATTAGAAATATTTTGCTAGTCTTGCACGGATATTTTTGATCTATATGCTATGCTTGGGAAATCCTAGTAGTTGTAGAATTGCTAGAATTATTTCTAAGTATTATCAATGCCATGCTTAGCCTAGATAGTAGCAACCAAGGGTGGTTATATTGATGCTATGAATAAATATTTCTAAGTCTTTGGACTATGTGTTTGCTTAATAAAACAACTAAGTGAATGAAACACCTGGGTGGAATGGAAGGAATAGTTTATGTTGAGTGGTTACACATGGCCCATTTCTATGGTTTACCTTGTGTATCTCACTTGTGGAAAGCCACCCAGGAACAAAGGGATTTGAGAGGCCAAATGTTAAGAAGCTTGTAGTGCAGCCACTTGGCAATATGGGCTCTACCTGGATCATATAGGTTGCAATAACTTAGCCATTTGGATGGTTGGTGGTAGTGAGATGATAGGTTGGAGCGCGTCCATTTGGTCTAAGGGAAGGCTTCTGAAAGGTCCTGTCTTGGTGAAAATCAAGTCTTGTGGGGAAAGTGCACAACCTCTGCAGATGGAAGAATCTAAGTACTTAGCCATGTCCCTGGTATTGGACAACTTGAGCATCAAGACATGGAAGCTATCAAGAATATCCTCATCCCAATTTCTAAGTAAAAACTTGTGGTTGAACAAGGGTGAAGGACCCCAATGTCTATTGGCGGTTCCTTGGGAAAAGTTTTTGACAAAGAAAAACTTAGTGTTTTCAACTGATAGGCAAAACCTATTTTGAGCAAAGCAAGCCTAAGCTACACTTAGCCAAAATGCATATAGTATTTATTCCACCAATATTCTACTAAGGTATCACCTTGCCAATACTATTCCAATGTATTGACCCACTGTGGCTGTAACTTGTGATGTTGCAGGATATTCTGATGATGATCATGAGTCATGAGTCTACACTCAACATGCTTGCCTGTGGCACATGAAGATGAAGAATTATTTATCTTATTATATATTTGAACTCTTGTATTAGGCATGTGGCCATGGAGTTGTAAAGACTATGTTTGTCTCTGGAATGATATGTAATAATGACCTTTGTTTCTGTGTACTTCATCTTAAACTATGGATACTAGCATTGATCCAGGGACTAGCATTGCAATCACAGGGATCCTTTCCTTTACAAAGGAGGGATCTTACACATATCCTTAGTTCTTCGCAAGTACTTAAGGATATTCTTGACCGCTTTCGAGTGTTTCGAACCTGGATCTGATTTGTACCTACTAGTCAAACTAATAGCATGTGCCACATCCGGTCTTGTACATAGCATGGCGTACATTATAGATCCTATGGCTGCTGTATAGGGGACTTCTTCCACCGTAGCCGGACTTTGAGTCTTACTCAATGTCGTGCCTTGTGTCATAGGTAAGAACCCCTTCTTACTATCTTCCATTTTAAACTTCTTTAAAATCTTATCAAGGTATGTACTTTGCGATAGCCTATTAGGCGCCTAGATCTATCTCTATAGATCTTTATGCCTAATATGTATGACACTTCACCTAGGTCCTTCATTTAAAATTTGCTGTTTAGATAACTTTTAACACTGTTTAAAAGATCTATATCATTTCCGATCAATAATATGTCATCCACATATAGTATCAGAAATCCACATTGCTCCCACTCACTTTCTTGTAAATACAAGCTTCTCCATAAGTTTGGACAAATCCAAACTCTTTGATCACCTCATCAAAGCGGAGATTCCAACTTCGTGATGCTTGCTTCAATCCATAGATGGATCGCTGAAGCTTGCACACCTTGTTAGCATCCTTAGGATCGACAAAACCCTTTGGTTGTATCATATACAACTCTTCTTCAATATTAGCATTGAGAAACGCTGTTTTGACATCCATCTTCCATATCTCATAATCAAAATATGCAGAAATTGCTAACATAATCCTAACTGACTTTAGCATCACTATGGGAGAGAATGTCTCATTGTAGTCAACTCCTTGAATTTGTCGAAACCCCTTTGTAACAAGTCGAGCTTTATAGACGGTTACATTACCATCAGCATCAGTTTTCCTTTTGAAAATCCATTTGTTCTCCACGGCCTTTCGGTCGTGGGGTAATTCCACCAAGTTCCAAACTTGATTTTCATACATGGATTCCATCTCGGATTTCATGGCTTCTAACCATTTGTTGGAATCCGGGCTCATCATTGCTTCTTCATACGTCACAGGGTCATCATTTTCATCAACCATGAAATTCATGACAGGATTTCCGTACAGCTCGGGATCTGCACGCGTCCTGCTAGACCTGCGAGGTTCAGTAGTACTCTCTTTCGGAGTTTCATGATCATTATCATTAGTTCCTTCTTCAACTGGTGAAGCCAACTCCGGAATGACTTCCGGTGCTGCGCTACTCGCCATACTTTGAAGAGAAGGTTCAATAACCTCTTCGAGTTCTACTTTCCGACTACTCATGCCTTTCATGAGAAACTCTTTCTCTAGAAAGGATCCATTATTGGCAACAAAAACCTTGCCCTCGGATCTGTGATAGAAGGAATACCCAATTTTTTCCTTAGGGTATCCTATGAAGACGCATTTTTCCGCTTTGGGTTCAAGTTTATCCGGTTGAAGTTTCTTCACATAAACATCGCATCCCCAAACTTTAAGAAATGACAGCTTAGGTTTGTTTCCAAACCATAATTCATACGGTGTCTTTTCAACGGATTTAGATGGTGCCCGATTTAAAGTGAATGCTGAAGTTTCTAGTGCATAACCCCAAAATGACAACGGCAGGTCCGTCAGAGACATCATAGATCGAACCATATCCAATAAAGTACGATTACGACATTCCGACACACCATTTCGCTGTGGTGTTCCGGCAGGTGTGAGTTGTGAAACAATTCCACACTCTTTCATGTGAGTGCTAAACTCGTAACTTAGATACTCACCTCCACGGTCGGACCGTAGAAATTTGATCTTTCTATTACGATGATTTTCCACTTCATTCTGAAATTCTTTGAACTTTTCAAATGTTTCAGACTTGTCTTTCATCAAGTAGATATAACCGTATCTACTCAAATCATCTGTGAAAGTAACAAAATAACGATATCCACCGCGCACCGACACACTCATTTGACACATACATCAGAATGTATGATTTCCAATAAATCTGTCGCTCGTTCCATTGAACCGGAAAACGGCGTTCTAGTCATCTTGCCCATATGGCATGGCTCACATGTATCAAATGATTCAAAATCAAGTGATTCCAAAAGTCCATCCGAATGGAGCTTCTTCACACGTTTAACACCAATATGACCTAGACGGCAGTGCCACATATATGCAGATATATCATCATTAAGTTTAATCCTTTTAGCATCAACATTATGAATATGTGTAACATTATTATCGAGATCCAAAAGAAATAAACCATTCATCATCGGTGCATGACCATAAAAGATTTCATTCATATAAATAGAACAACCATTGTTCTCAGATTTAAATGAATAACCACTTTGCATTAAACACGATCCAGATACAATCTTCATGCTTAGTGCTGGCACCAAATAACAATTCTTCAAGTTAATTACTAATCCCGACGGCAAATGGAGAGGCAGCGTTCCGACGGCGATCACATCAACGCTTGATCCATTGCCGACACGCATCTTGAACTCACCCCTTGCTAGAGGTCGCTTGTTCTGCAGCCCCTGATTCGAGTTACAAATATTAGCAACTGAACCGGTATCAAATACCCAGGTGCTACTGCGAGCACTAGTCAAGTACACATCAATAACATGTATATCATATATACCTTTGTTTGCCTTGCCGGCCTTCTTGTCTGCCAAATACTTGGGGAAGTTGCGTTTCCAATGGCCAGTCCCCTTACAATAGTATCACTCGGTATCAGACTTAGGTCCAACTCTGGGTTTCTTTTTAGGCACGACAACCGGCTTGCCTCCCTTACTTCCCTTCCAATTCTCCTTCTTGTCTTTCTTGAAACCAGTGTTCCTATTGATCATCAACACTTGATGTTCCTTTTTGATCTCCACTTCTGCAGTTTTAAGCATTGACAGAAGCTCGAGGAGAGACTTCTTCATGCCTTGCATATTATAGTTCATCACGAAGCTCTTATAGCTAGGTGGCAGAGACTGCAGAACACGATGGATGCCTAAGTCAATGGGAATCGTTATTCCCAAGGACACAAGCTTATCGGCGTAACCCGACATCTTGAGTATATGCTCACTAACGGAGTTGTGCTCTTCCATCATGCAGCTAAAGAACTTTTCTGAAGCATTGTAGCTCTCTATAGTAGCATGTGTGTCGAAAATCATTTTCAACTCACCCATTGTATCAAATGTATTGCCGTTTTCGAAACGCTTTCGAAGTTCTGGCTCTAGCCCATACAATATGCCGCAATGAAACTAAGTTGTGGTCCTCCTGGCGAGTCTGATAGACATTCTTATCCTCGTCAGGGTCATCCTCAAAAGGTAGGGGGCCTAGTGGCGCTTCTAGCACATATTGCTTTTATGCAGCAGTGAGGAGAATCCTCAAATACATGGCCCATTCGGTAAAGTTGCTACCGTTCGTTGCAAGTTTCTCTTTCTCCATGAACACATTGAAATTAAAAGCAGGTGGTGCCATCTACAACAGAATTTGTAAAGTTTAGACTAAGTTTATGATAGATTGATTTCAACTAATCCACATTACGAATGAACTCCCACTCAAAAACGACATCCCTCGTGCCTTTTTGGTGATTACATAAACTAAATCCACTACACCAAGTCCGATCATCACGTGAGTCGGTGTAGCTTCAAAGGCGAGCATCAAATGGGCATCATATCTACTATATGACTCATGCTTAACCTTTCGGTCCGTGTTCCGAGGCCATGTCTGTACATGCTAGGATCGCCAAGTTAGAACCTTAGTATTCGCGTGTGTAACTGTTTTACACCCGATATATGGTCATGGATCCAAGAACACCCGATCATCACGTGATGTCTTGGAGCAACGAAAACATAATCGGTGCATACTAAAGGAAGAACACATTCTTATCTTGATATTTAAATGAGGGATCGTCTTATTATGCTAAAAAAGCGCTAAACAAGCAATAAAGATTCTATCAAACATCACATGTTTATTAGTGAAATGATATGGTTTCCGCATATGATCTCTATCATGTGCACCGTTGTATGATCACTATCATACCTTTATGTGTAAGTCCAAGGTCTATGGAATTTACACGCTATGTGTGTTGTAAGAGTATTATCTCATACTTCTACTTACAACATCACCATATCATAACACTAGCCCAGCAATAATCTAAACTAGACGCCTCTAATTTATCCATTGCAAATTTTACGTGGCTTAGGGCTTTCGAAGATAGAACCGTTCTTACCTACGAACATGAACCACAATGAGGATAACCAAAATTGTTGACACCTCGTTGCAAAATAGATATTGACTATAGTAGGAGAGACAGACACCCGCTAGCCACTTATGCAAACTAGTTGCAAGCGTGGAACAGGTCTCATGTGCGAGGACATGTAAAGTTTGTCCGGACCGCTTCATCCCACTATGCCAACAATATCCAAAATTATAACTAAGGAGAAACAGCATGATCATCATCGCCCACATACTCATATGTGTACTACCCATGTAAAGCATCTACGCATAGATCCGGCTTTGATACCAGTGTGGAGTTCGCAATATAGAAAACAAAAATTTTCCTACGATGGTAACTATGTACCAAGATCTATCTACTAGATACAAACAACGGGCGGATGTATATACGTAGAGAACATACCCTTGAAGACCGACAAAGCTTAACGAGTTCAACTCGTGGTTGATGTAGACGATCTCTTGTCGATCTCAATCTCGAGAGGAAGTCCTAGCGCCGCAAAGCAGCAGCGCATCCGTGATCGCACACACGTACAAGACACCGAGCAACATCCGCCTCCTTTCTCCAGCGATGCAGCGGAAGCACAACCCTTTCTTGCCGAATAGCTATCGGGAACATGTATCTCGGTAGTCCGATACCATGGGGGATAAATTCTAGAGGGGGAGAGATCCTTCACGAGGAGGTGTGAGTGAGAAGTGAGGAGAGGGTGCCTTTTATAGGAGGAAGGGGCACCCAAGGGGGTGGCCGCCGGCCATGGGGGCTGCCCCTCCCCTCCTTCATTCACGTGGGTGGACACTCCACTCACAAAATCCATTCAAATCCCTCCACTCAAAATCCCACTCAAACTTGCTATTAAATTTCCACCAAATTTAATGCAACTCATTAAATAAAACTCTTTTATTTATTCAGAATTTTGACGATTACTTTAATGACAAACATTCACATATAACCCCTTGCTAGAATTCCATTTCACATGCAAAACCACTTTCTGCAATTTCACCCGAAAACCTGTTTCGGTATCTAGTGAAATAAATTCCTGCGCTTGTTTATTCTTTCGGCATGAAACATTTGCTCCAACTGGATGTCAGTGTCCCTTAAGTCTGTCACCCTATGGTTCACGAATAATGCGGACATGATCGAGACCCTTGTCCGATCAATAATCAGTAGCGGGATCTGGAGATCCATACTGACTCCCACACATTCAACGATGACTTTCCTGTGATCGTCGGAACCTTTTACGCTTGTATCTTAATCCCTTTGTTTCACAATATATTACATGTCCGAGATTCGATCATTGGTATCTCCATACCTAGTTTGATCTCGTTACTGACATGCACTCTTTTCTCGTTCCCGTGATATAACATTCTAGTGATCAAATCACTTGCTTGCAAGCTAACCAATGTTATATCACCGAGAGGGCCCAGAGTATATCTATCCATCATCGGGATGAACAAATTCCACTCTTGATCCATGATTCTCAACATAACACTTTAGTAGCTTTAAAGCCATATTTATAATCACCAAGTTACGGTGTGATGTTTGATGTCAACAAGAAACTCTTCTGGTGTTAGTGATTGGCATGATCTCATGGTCTAAGGATTAGGATCACTTCGTAAGTTGTTTATAGAGATATAAACTCAATGACTTTGATCATAATGTTATACTTGGGATGAATGTTCATCACACCATTACACTAATGTTGTGATCTCGTTATTAACAACATCCAATGTCTATGATCAGGAAACTGTGATCATCTTGTTAATCAATGAACTAGTTTATGAGAGAGGCATAACTAGGAACTTTCTGCTTGTTTATTAAACACACATGTATTAATGTTTCCGTATTAATACAATTATAGCATGCAAAATAAACATCTATCATATACTTGGAATACACATAATAAACACTTTATTATTGCCTCTTAGGGCATATTCCCTTCAATGATCACCTAAGTGCATGGTTCCGACAACAAGTCTTCCGACTCATGAAAAGTCAAGCATAAGAACCAAAGTAATGGATAAGCCAGCACTTGCTTAAAAATATATACATGCTGGAACTAGTACTTAAGTAGCAGGACATACATCATTGTTTTCCGCCTTAAGTTAATACATAGTTTTTTCCGCATACACATCACAGAGGAAACAAATATTACAAATTGTTTTTCATTCCTCTGGCGCAGGCGCCTTGGAAGCAATCATCGGCAGCAGGAGAGTCACCCTCGAAGTCGGCAGTGTGAAGGGACTCGGAGGAGCTTTGGTTGCCGCCATCGATGGTATTCATCGGCATGAAGACATTGACGTCGACTAACTCGGCAACTCTAGTGTCATAACCCGCGAGTGACGACAAGATAGATTCGTGATTTACCTCTTTTCCTTCGTCATATATGTCGGGAATGCCAGAGGTTACCGTGTCGATGTCGGCATCTTCGTAGTTTGTCCTTTACCATGGAAAGCGCCATCCTTGCACCGGCCCATGCACATGAAGCTTTCCAGCTTGTGATACGCTCGGGGGCTCGTCACAGGATCTCCGAGAACTTCGCCACAAAGTCCGATGCCTTGATATTGATCTGGAGGGGCTTGGCAATCTCTTTGGCTTGCGCGATGGTGGTGTTGATGAAGTTGCCGGCAAGAACCATGCATTCCTTTGCCAGAGGAGGTGACCGGGTTAAACCCATAGGAGCTGCAAATTCCGACAAGGAGCACATGAGTTCAAAAATTCAAAGTATCCAGCTTATAGAAATCCAAGACGGCGAATCACTTACTGAAGATGCTAGCCTCAGCGTGCCAGAGGGTATCCGCCAAGGAGTCCCGTTATTGTTGGAGGAGCTTGTACGCTTCATGATGGCATTGATTCTACTCATCGGCAGCTTTCTTCTGATATTTTAAGATCGAGATATCCTCCTTCAAGCGGTTCATCTCCTTGGTGGTGTAGTCCTGCGGGGCTTTCATTGATTCTTCATGCATCTTCATCATGTCCTTCCTCCCCTGCTTAAGGATCTTGTTCTCGCTATTCAGCTCTTGAATATGCTTGGATTGCTCGACAATGCCCTTAGCCTTGGCAATGGTTTCTGCAAGTCGGAGAAAGCAAAGTACACAGTGAGTACTCGGAGAATACACAAGTTTAAGTCGGAATATGAAAAAGAAAGGAAAAACAGACGCTTGGTCTTGATGATCTGTTCCTTCAAGAAGGCAGTTTTACCCTTTTCAGCTTCCAATTCAGCGTGCATCTTCTGGTACTTGTCGTTGGCCATGCCCCTCCGAGAATTCTCGTTCTGTGGAAAAAAGAAGAATTAAAACGTTGTTTGATCTACTTGGAGCATCTAGCCGGAAAATTTCTACCTAGACGCTCGGGGGCTACAGCGAGAGTTTTTAACTTAGCAATATGCTTAGTCTTTCTTTAAGCATCTAGTCGAAACTAATTCAGTTTTCGATTAGAAGCTTGGGGGCTACGATATAAAGTTTTTAACTTGGATGTATGCTTAGATTTTCTTTAAGTATCTAGTCAGAACTAATTCAGTTACAACTAGAGGCTTGGGGGATACAGTATTGAAATTTATAAACATTGCGTATGCTACTCTTAAAGCATCTAGTCGGAATATTTCATTCCACCTATATGCTTGGGGGCTACAGTGAGAAGTTTTCTAGCTTAGTCATTCTTAGAGAATCTAGACACAAAGACCTATGGTTTTCCGTCTACATCCTCGGGGGCTACAGTGGGACATTCATATGAAAAGCAAAAGGCAAATAAAACTTACAAGTGCAATAATCTTGAGGTTGGTAGCACTCTCAGCCAGCAGCTTGCCGAAGGATGCACTGTTTCCTTGCAAGATCTCTGCTTGCCAGAGAAGCTCCTCTAGACCGCACGTCGGAGATATCGGCGCCACACCAGGAACCAGAGAAGTGCTACCCAGTGTAAGTACCGAATAGACTATCTTTGGATACTCTATGGTTTTCTTGGGTGTGGGGGCGCCGCCTTAGGTAGAAGTACCACCTTCCACCACCGCCTTACCTCTACCAATGGCATCCTTAGCCGGAGCTTCAGCCATTTGGTGTGTGGCACTCTCCTGCGTCGCCTTCTCGCCGACAACAGCAAGCTCGGTAGAGGCACCTGAGTCCACTTCCATGGCGGAAGGGCCAGTTGCTTCCTTAGCTTGGGAGCTTGTCAGAGCGGATGAGGGCTTGACGATGGGAGTGACAGGGGTGATGGCGGGAGACGCGTCGCTATGCAGCATGTCCTTGATGGTTCTAGAAGCCCCCGATGTTTTGGATGTCTTATTCAAGCTGGTCGTGGCTTTCTTCCTGAAACATGCAAAATGCATAAGTGCAGGAATAAGACAGATATATAGACAATGTCGGAGAGAAAGAAGCTTATACAAGAGGGGGTGCTTTGGCAAAGGGGATCCCTGTAGTCTTTCTTTTCTCCGCCTCCAGGGTGGCGGTAGTCTTTTTGGAGGCTCCACCCTCCGTCTTCTTCTTCTTGCCTCCGTCACCAGCGTCAGAGGTGGAGCTCTTCCGCTTTCGTAACAATGGGACATCGTCGTCGGACACGGATGTGACTTCCTTCATCTTTGGATCATAGATTTGTACAGCCATGCTATCCTCCTCTAGATTGCTAAGTTGTTAAGTGAGAATTCACCGTGTTAGATGAGATGGAAATAGCTAGACGGAAGAACTGGAGTATATGTCATACACGGAAAATAAGCAGTTACCTTTGGGCACTTGCTCTCTACGAACATGTCGTAGGTGATGGTGAAGCCGCGCTTATTGTCCTTCACCTTGACAATGTCCTTGAGGTGAAGCTTGACGAAATCGCTCGAGAAGTTGTCCTCGGAGATGCGAAGGCTATCCCTTCTATCGTTGGTATACTCGTGCATCAGCTTCGAGTGGTGCTTCAAAGGCTGGATTCGCCTGATGAACCAGGACATGGCTAGGTCCAAGCCGGTCAACCCCGTCTCTACGAACCACTCTATCTGCCTTATAGCGCAGGAATTGTCGATGTCAGAAGGAAGGGAGGCATGGGATCTCCATTTCGAAGTTTTGGCAGCGGCTCCATCGACAAAGTCCGGGTATGTTACTTCTCGGCCGTCTAGAGGGATATCTGGGCCGTAGAAGTAAGTACGCTGCCAGTTCTTGCAGGACTCGTGGCCGACGATGTCGGGGATGCGCCGGCCAGGTCGGATCTTGAAGCTAATAGTGCCACAATTTCTAAGTTCATCCTTGTTGGCTCCGGCTTCGCGCTTGACGGTGAAGAAATATATAAAGAGGTCTAGCCTAGGCTTAATCTCTAAGTAACCCTCGCAAAGCGCCGCGTAATTGCTAAGCGCTAGGATACTATTGGGAGAAAGGTTTTGGGGCTGGACCCGGTAATGGTTCAAGACGGCAAGGAAGAAGTTAGAGATGGGCAGGGAGACGCAGCGTACCAACTGTGCTTTGAGGTACACCTTTTCTCCGGCTTGGGAGAATGTGTGACCTCGCCGGTCGGCGCCGCCAGCCAGGCGAGCCCCTCTGTCGCGGAGAGGTGGCCTTCAACGATCAACTCTTTGATGTCGCGGTCCGTGATGTCCGAACCGCGCCAATCGCCTTTATGGGAGTCAAGCTCCTCTTCCAGCAGCTCCAGCGCCGCTGGATTATGGTCGTCGCCGGTGGTCTTGACCACCGTAGAGACGGGGATGACCAGGCCCTCTAGAAGCATGATGACGGAGCTCGCCGGCTTCACCGCGGCTTCGTCTGACGTCACCATCGAGGGGGAGGAGCTGCTGCTAGCCATTGGGTGCGTTTGGAAGTGACTAGTGAGATTGGGAGTTAGGGTTTTCCGCAAGATTGCGCGGAGAGCTCGAGGGGCGCTCGCTCGAGGAAGAAGATGATGCAAGGAGAGAATGAGGTGAAAAGTAAATTTTTTACCGCAGTTACTATTTATGATCTCCAACATCAAGATTCGTGCAGCTCGATCGGACGGTTGCCGCGTAGACGACGTGTGCGGAGGCGTGCGCGGAAATTTCGCCACTCCCAACCGTCGCCGCCAACGGTTCGTATCGCTCGCGTGGGAAAAGTGGACATGATTGCGTTCTCTGCATGTGTGAGTTACGAGGCGTTGCTGACCTATGTCTATGTCGCCCTAGCTGACATAGGCATATGAACCATCACATCAGAAGATTCCGGCATGGATGGATCCAGTCCGGCTATGGAAGAGTACGATGGAAGATTTAGCAATTCTCCGACTTACAAATTGAAGACGGAGAAAACCTTGCAGGGTTCTTTGGGAGGACTACAAGATATTGCTTGACGACTTGCCGACATCCATCTAGACGGAGCATTCCACGTGAAGAGGCAAGACGGCACAAGATCTCGGATTTCTCCGGGGGATACTGTTGGGGATATGCTATATGGGTATCCTCATAGCATGTCTCCTATCCGGATAACCCGGGTGGCCCACAGTTGGTAGCATGGCCCATGGCCTGCTAGGCGGCCCAGTTAGATGGATCCAGAAGGGAGGCCCATGCCGGATAAAGGAAGGCTGCGGTGGAGTCACCAGCGTACCCGGAGCCTTGGAGTACAAGACACGCAAGACTAGTAATAGACGG
The DNA here is from genome assembly GCA_910589765.1 of Avena atlantica. NCBI lineage: Eukaryota > Viridiplantae > Streptophyta > Magnoliopsida > Poales > Poaceae > Avena > Avena atlantica. Next base: position 399,590,810 of record OU342734.1, on the reverse strand, counting down.
TGTAGGACTCTGTAACCTGTCCGGCTAGGACTTTTCCCTGTAACCCTAGGACCTGGCGACTATATAAGTCGGGCCTATGGGAGACTTTAGGGCACAAGTTCAGACGATCAAGTAGCGATTAGAATACACCTCGCATAGGGAACCAATCTCTATAACTCGGTGTATTGTCATTATAGTGATTTATAGCAGGAGTAGGATTCCGCCACCGTCGTGGGATCTGAACCTGGGTAAGCTATGTTACCTCGTACCCGTCAACCGTCCGCCTTCCCCCACGTCTCTAAACATGCACTGTGAGGAACCCTCCATGGCATACTCGTCGGCAATACCACGACGGGTGGGTAAATATGTGTAAAAGCATCACTCCGTTAAGGTGGAATGAAACTAGGCACGGCCTCTTAGTATTAGAGAGTGTGATACTTTAAGGTGGAACAGACAGAAGCTTATCAACACCTCTTTATCTGCAGATTACAACACTTTGAACTGGTCCTAGATATGACGAGGTACTGGAGTTTGTTTCTCCTGACATTCCAAAATGATTTGTCATGACGGACCACAAGAGTATCTTGCATCAGAAGACACCAATGCATATTTACTACTTGGCTACCAACTGGTAGACAAAGGTCAGAGAAGAACAATGGAAAAAGAACATGCTCAGGATGGAATCCCAAGATGTGGATGCATAAGTTAACAATATTCCGAAAACCAATGCAGAGAAGGGTAAGGTGTGGCAGAGTCACAAGTATAGATACGAGACTCTCAAGTAGTACTCTTGTCATGATCTATTTAGTTCCATTAAAGAACATCTGCCATAGCTAGTGGTAGGGGAAGTCCTTAGTTGTCACAATGCAATCGTGACAAAGACCACAAGCTTGAAGGCTAGAATTGTAGTACCATCCATCCTGAGGTAATGTGTGAACATTAATAGCAGGGGTCAAAGGAATGGATCTTGGGTTAAAGATCAGCGTCATGTACAAGATTCACAACGATAGAATCCAACACGATCAGGGATCTTCGGTTCAAGTCCAAGGGTTAAAACCCGAGAAAGAAGTAACTACTACTTGAGTGACATAGCGTACACTACAAGATAGTAACCACGAGGTAGCTTCCAAAAGAAGAAACGACTTCTGAAGTACCCAATAGAAAAAAAGAGACATACGAGGCGAAAGGAAACCTCGAAGCCTAGAGAAGAACATTGTGGAACCAACAATATAATATTGTGGGTCCAAAAGATAGAGAGCTCATGATGGAAAGGAATCTCTCATGTGAAAAGGAGTACGGAAACAAGGAATTCACAACACACACAACTCTAGAGAACTCAACACTAGGTCAACTGGTTGAGAAACAACATGCCAGAAGGCATCTAAGCATTGAAAGACTAGAATAAATATCAAAACTTTTCCAAAGTCAACACAAGATGAGATAACCCAGAGTTGGAGCGAAACTGGATAAGGAGTAAAAGAAGCATACTAGAGTTTTCGCAAATACTTTTCAGCTTTAAAAATAGTTTTCACAAGTATTAGACTCAACATCGACCAATAGCAAGGTTTTCCTACGGTCGGTACTGCTCTGATACCAAGACCTGCGACACCCCCCGTATCAGGGCTAAACAAACCCCAGACCTTCGTCTGACATAAGCTTAACCTTGAACTCGAGAATATCCAGTGGAGAATCGGTAACACAACAGTGACCCTACGACACAAAATTATTACAACAAGCTCATAATTGAGCAGAGAACCAAATTATTACAAGCAGAGGTAACTGGCCACAAACATCAAACAACGGAAGGAAAATTATGATATTAAGTATAGCAAACTTAACAAATGGCCTAAGAGGACTGAAGCATAATGATGACGTCCCAGCCCATAGATTCCAGGCTGTCGGTCGGGAACCCCAAGCTACTCGTCGATGTCGATGTAGCACGGAACTCGTCTTCAGGTGAACACTTACTCTGCCAAAAGTAGCAACAAAGCAAGGGTGAGTACAGGGTGTACTCCGCAAGAGTAATGGATGGTGGAGTTGTTTGCATAAATCCATCTTTGTTTATAAAACAAGAGAGAGGAGAAGCTCGTCTATTCAGAATAATTTAAAAGGGAATAAGAGAGCAACATATCCGAAATATATTGATCATCATATTTTGATATCCACCAATCATCATCATCTAAACCCTATCTAGGATCACCCCCTCGTACCCATGAGGAAGCATCCTTAAGCACACGTTCATCTACCAAGTTTTACGATTAGGTTATAGTTCTCTATGATCTTCGAATCTGGTCACCAAGCGTTCATAACCGTTAACACGGCTTTTCGAAAATATTAATACCCTATAGGGGTGTACAACTTTACCGACACGTACTAACCTTCTCTTAAAGCCACATGATTAGCCCTCTTCCTTGGAAGGCCGGCAGAGGGTGGTTAGACACGACCTTTACCTTGCTTTTGCCGAGACCATGAGTCACGCAATAAGTATGGTTCCGCCGTAATGGGTCAAATCCCGAAGCCGGTACTTAAAGATGTGAGGCTAAGTTGGTTTACCAGGGGCGCCATCAACCCCAAGCAACCCGGTCCACGCTTCCCTACCTGTTATGAATGCACCTCCTTCTTTCGAAAACGTTTTCAATGCGTATGTCGAATGGAACGCCCGAACTATGTGACTCATGGAATCTACTAGGCAAGTTAGTTTCTCATGAGGTTGTCCAGGCCCCATGTGGTTGTACGCTTGTCTCGGTTCCAAAGGCAAGAACTCAGGTCCTAGTGGTGGCGAGCATGGGACTAGAAAAACCACATCCCACTATGGCCTCCCATACAAGCCTTAGCATGTTTAAACTCATATCACCTCATCAATATATCTCGATCTCCTGTCATACTATATTCTCTGCATCTGATACATCATCTGGATGGACCAGACTCAACAGCTATGCATGGCTAAGCAAGACACAATATAAGCTCTAGCAGTGCACACAAGCCATACCTAGTTATGCTAGGAGAAGTGGATCGGGTAATATAAGCTCAAAGGGAGTAATGCAACAGATAGGATACTCTATATATCGATAAAAGACCACAGTAGAATCATATGCAACATGACAGAATTGAAATGCTTTCGAAATCATAGGATTATATCATGATGGGGCTATGCTTGCCTTTCCCAGTTGATAACCGATAAGCAGATCTTCGAAGGCCTTGTACTTGACTTGGTTACAGTTGGTCAAGTATTGTTCGTCGATCTTCGATGGTCTTGATCTTGGTCTTCGATCTCGATCTCGATATCGTATTCTACCGGGAAGAAGCAAACACCAAAAATAAAGGGGAAACAATCAACACATGGCATCGATGCAATGCTCAAGCAAGTATAATGATATGACAAGTTAAGTTGCATTGGAATGAAACCCTATAGCATGCTCGATAATTTAAACGGGGTTCCGAGGGGTGAAAACCCTAACTCGGGGAAACTCCAGATGTATATGAGAGGGGTTGGTTTGGTTCTCTAATTAAACTTGTCATGTAAGTTTCTTAACAATGCATGATTAGAACTTAAATAGATAGTTCTCATTTTTTCTGAACATTTCGATATATTATTTGTATTTTTCTGACTTGTAAATCAAAATTTATTGATTTTACAATGATTATTTAATTTCTGGAAATATTAAAGCCATTTAAATCATTTACTGCATCAGCACATAAGCGGGCTGACGTCACTAGAGGGGGAGGGTCGATTTTCACTTGGGCAGAGCCTAGCCACAGTGGCTGGTCGATGGGGCCAAAGCCACGTTGGATTCCACCTTGGCGCCATGCGGGACTCGCTAGAGAACGGCCAGATGGCGGCGGCAGACGGTGACAGGGGACGCGCGGGGCTAAGGGACCTAGCCCGTTCGAACGAGGGCATCGCCGGCTACCTATTAGTGGCAGCACCGCTAGCTAGAAGTCACCGGAGATGCAGCGGCGAGCGGCGGCAACAGCGGATCTCGCAGGTTCTCGGCAGCAGAGCAACAGGTTGCGAGAGGGAAGAGATGAAGGGGTCCAGGAGGACCAGCGGCTGACCGCGAATCAGATGGAGTCGATGGCGAGGAGAGGGGCAGCCGGACGGTGTCGGCAACATCGATGGAGACGGCAACCTGAGTTGGAGAAGATGACACGATACGGTCGATTCGTAGCTCCCCGTCTTGATTCCTTCTGCGGGGATGATCCTCAAGGCACGGCGGAGCTCATGTCGACATCAGCAAGGCACGGGTACGCTAGAGATGGCAGGACACCAGCGGTCTCTGTAGCTAGGGTTTCGGCTCGAATGAGGAACGAGAGAGGGAGAGCTCCAGAGAGGAAGGGAGAGGATAAGGGAGGAGGAGACGTACGGGGCGGGGTCTTATCGGCCTCCAGAGCGGCAGCGGGCATCGCGGCGACGGCGAGCGGCCGAGGCAGCGACATGGAGAAGCTTCCATCACGAGGAAGACGACATCGAAGAGGTACCGGGCCAGATGGGCCAAGCCGGGCCAGCTGTAGGCTGCAGGAGTGATGCGCGGGCGATAGGGAGAGGAGAGACGAGAGCTGGGCCGGCTGGGCTACGGCCTGTGAGGGTCTAGCTCTATTTTTATTCCAAAAAGTGTTTCCTTTTTCTAATTGCACTTTTGTGTTTGTAATTTCAAATCTGGTTTGGGTATTTCAATAATACCAGAGAGTTTATAAAATATCTAAAATACTATGGGGCCCCTTTTACTCAGTTTGGGCTCCAAATATTTTGATATTTTTCAAAATTCAAACCATTTTGAATTGCTTTAAGAGAGAGAGGGAAACTAGGGTTTAGGGTTTGCATTTATTTTCTTGAGTTCACAATTTAAATTATGATGCTCATGATGCACAAAAAAAACCCTAATTTATAATTAGCTTAAAGTGTGGTGTTACACACAAGCGGTAGTTGGATCGCCGATGCTCAGCGGTCAGCGCATACACGCGTGTACGTTGTGCTGGCATCAACGGATTGGTGCCACAGGGAAGTCACACGGCGCGGGAGGAGATCCGGCCGTATTTACCATTGCGGATATCGAAGGGACACTACATTGATATGACCGCCCGCGGTTATCACTGTACCCATGTCAGTGAACACTTTAGCGGTACAAAAAATGAGGCAAAAGTGCAATGATTGAGACACGTAGGATAAAACTTATAAGATAAGCTAAGGAGGTGGCTCAGATGAGGATAAATGACTCGGGGAAATGAGTAATACCTCGGAATGAAACAAAAGGTTAGGAAAGATATAATGGAAGAATACTACAAATGAAGGGCCGACTAAAGTATGAGGCGGCAACATGAGTTTGATAGCCGAATATCTTGAACCTTATGTGCCCTTGCCGACTGATATCGCTAAGACCGCACCAGCTTCGGGGACTAATGTCGGGGGGGTGACCCTAGGTAGGGTCAAGCTAAGGAAAAAGGGGGAAAACCCTTTGAGATCTGGACCGGGTCAAAGAATGACCTGGCCGAGTTATATAGAGACCGGTCGAGTAAGGTCCGACTTACCCTGAGTCACGTAACTAAAACCTGACTCGGCCGACATATGGGTTATGTCGGCCTACAACTATTACGTTTTGAACATGCAGGTTAGGGCTTGGCCGAGTCATAAGGAGCAAGGCCGAATCAGCGGGAAGCTTGCTCGAGAAGGAGAGGGTGAACCCCGAAGTCAACACTGCACATTGTCTCTCCCTCAGGAATCTACACAGTGCCAAGCGCTACAGACAAGAGACAGAGGGGCATAGGATCAGAAGAAGGTCACGGAGGTGACATTCCACAAGCCCGAGGCTCACATGTCGTGGACTCTGATTCATTGCCATAAATAGAAGGGGGACACGGAAAGAACCCCGTCGAGTTACTATTTTGGGACAATCATATTCCACGAATATGCTTGTCCACGTCAGCCCTAAATGGAACAAGGAAACTCCTTTATAAGGAGGGGCAGGGCTTTCTGAGAGGGGGATCGATTCATTTTTCTTACTAAGCACTTGTAGTAGCTTCTTCTTCCTCTTGCTTAAACAGCTCGAGGAGCAAGTGTAGCTTCACTGGTGTTGAATATAGATCAAGTTATTGAGTTCTGTGTGTAGAAATCACTACATCTTACCTCCCTGGATCCCACTAGCACACATTGGCCCCCAACTCAAGACAACCCATTGCATCTGTCATGCCACCACCATGACACCTGCTCTAGCAGAGTTTTGGCGATGGCCAAATTGAGAACGGGCATGGACATTACTTTCTTTCCATCTTTGTCAATGTATGTCTTAGCTTATGACGGCTTCGAACGAGCCCAACCCAAGTTGCGGCATTGATGTTGGCTCAGCTGATGTAAAGCCTGTTGGGAACCCCAAGAGGAAGGTATGATGAGCACAGCAGCAAGTTTTCCCTCGGTTATAGAACCAAGGTTATCGAACCAGTAGGAGAAAGAAACCACTTCCGATGGTGTTGCTAGAAACGTGGAACCTGCACACAACACAACCAAAATACTTTGCCCCAACTTATCAATGAGGTTGTCAAGCTCACTGGTTTTTTGCTAAAAACAAAGGATTAAACATATAGTGTGGAAGATAATAATTGATTGTGGTAATTGAAGAAAGTGAACAGTAAACAGTAGATGGAATATCGATGGGAAGGAATGGACCGGGGTCTATAGTTCACTAGAGGTGTTTTCTCCAAAAGATAAATAACATGTTGGGTGAACAAATTAGAGTGGGGCAATTGACAAATGGAGAATTCATAACAATGCATGTACATGACATGATGATCACTATGAGATTTATTTGGGCATTATAACATGATACATAGACCGTAATCCAACTGCATCTATGACTAATAATCTTCCTCTGGGATATCATCTGAACAACCCTCGGGTATTAAGTTACAAGAAACAAATAATTGCATTAAGCAAAGTGTGTAATGTAAAAAATACAATTGCCATTGGACAAATTATTGTTGTTTTCTCCCTAGTAGCAACAGCACATCTACAATCTTAGAAGTTTTTGTCACTCTCCCAGATTACTAGAGGCATGAACCTACTATCCAACATAAATACTCCCTCTTGGAGTCACAAGAAAATACTTGGCCAAAGTAACTACTAGCAATGGAGAGCATGCAAGATCACAAATAACATAGACATGATAGAACAATAATCAATCTAACATAATACTCAATATCCATCGGATCCCCACAAACACAACATGTAGTATTACAATAAGATGATCTTGATCATGACAAGCAGCTCACAAGATCTAAACATGGTAGCACAAAATAGGAGAAACAACCATCTAGCTATTGCTATGGACCCGTAGTCCAAGGATGAACTACTCACACATCACTCCGGAGGCAGGCATGGTGATAAAGAAGGCCTCCAGGATGATCTCCCCTCTCCGGAAGGGTGCCGGGAAGAGCTTTAGATACCTCCCAATCTAGGGACGATGGTGGCGGTGGCTATGGACTTTTTCGTGGAATTCTGATTGGGTGCTTAGGATTTTTTCCTTGGGGGGTTTATATAGGCGAAGGGGCAAGGTAGGTGGATGCCCGAGGGGCCCACACCATGGCCAATTGGCCCAGGGTGGGCCCGCATGGCCCCCTGGTGTGGCTGCTTCACGGTTCCTCTTCGTCTCTCCTTCGGTCTCCGTGTTGTGTCGGGAAAAATAGGAACTTTGGCTTTTGTTTCGTCTAATTCCGAGAATATTTATTTACTAGTTTTCTGAAACCAAAAACAACAGAAAATAGGCAACAGAAAATAGACAACAGAAAATAGGTTAGTTCCAGAAAATTCATAAAAATGCCACAAGGTTTGGTCAAAACATAATATAATTGGTGCAAAACAAGCATGGAGCATCAAAAATTATAGATAAGTTTGCAACGTATCAGCATCCCCAAGCTTAACTCTTGCTCGTCCTCGGGTAGGTAAGTCATAAAAAGAATAATTTTTGAGGTGACATGCACCATCACAATTTTGATCAAGGTAGTGCAAAGCATTGATAGTTGGGATCAAAGTACTCTAAACATAGGCATGAAAGATATATTTCTAACAATAAGACATAGCAACTATGTTGACACATGAAAGGCTACACAAACAAAAGATCATGAATAATGCTTTGAAAGTCATTTGTTTGTTTCACTTATAGAAAACATAGCAAGAGTGGTATTCAGCTTGTCCTTCATGGAATAGAAAAACATAATTGCATACGATACCTTCAAAGTTCATAAGGGTGACTAGATACAAATAATTTAAGAACAAGCAATACCATAATTATGAATCAATCAAAAAGTTTTGAGACAATGCACATTGAACTCAGAATGACAACTATGCTCTCTTAACTGGTGTATAAAGATAGAATATGGAGACTCAACATAAAAGTAAAAAAGAAAGGCCCTTCGCAGAGGGAAGTAGGGATTAAATGGTTTTATAAAGCTTCCAAATATTATGGTACTTATTATCTTTGAGCTCTCATTGCCCCTATCATAAGCATCTTGAAGTGATTAAGGTTAAAGTGAGGGAAAATATGAGTTATATGCTTGACAAATTATAAGTTGAAAATCTCACGCTCCTTGAGTACGAGTACCAAGACCTCATGCTACTCAACTTTGGTCTCAAGCAAGTTCTTGTTATTGTAAGTATATGTGTATCATAGAGAACCACCAACGGGGTACCCCTTGCCCCATGACACAGGAGCTATCCCATATCAAAATGACAAGGCAACAGACAGTGAGCATCTCAGCGATCTTTTTATTTTCTATTCGCATAGTTTTTTATTGAGGATGCTTCATAGAATGCCACTATGGTTTTGCTGCAAGTTTCCACCATGATTAGGCATGGCTTAGGCTGGCCGCCCAGGCGTTTCTCTAACACATATACAAACTACATGGACTTACAAGCTCCCATTTTATTTCACACTGCCAGCATCCATAAACAAAAGAACATGATATCAACTAAATATAATAAGTGCAATGTTGAAAGCGTACCCCATGATAGCATGGTTTTGCTAACTCCCAACTTATAACTTACAAGCATATAAGCATATAAGACAGTCACAATGGTTCAGCTTTATTAAGTGCAAGAAATAAAATGTGCCTTCAAGTTCGTGAGAGCTTTAATCACTAATTTTCATATAACAAAAATTTAATTTGGAAGATATATAAAAACATGAATATACTTTGAATGGTGTAACACACCAGGCATAGGAATTTATAGTGGACTCTTTGGAATAACTTGGTTTCTTGGGAGTTGGATGCACGAGTAGAGCCCATACTCATTACAGGTGGAGGCTAGCAAAAGACTAGGAGCGACCAACTAAGAGAGCAATAATGGCCATAATCATGCAGAGCGACAAAACAGTATTAATCAAAGCATAAAGTGATATCACAAGTCAAAACTAAATGATCATAGAGGCTAAGGTGACGGGTTTATAGTCATAACATGGTATAATCATGTGCCAAGTGTAACACCCTCAGAATCGACCCTATGCAAGTTTTAGCGAAACTCGCCAAACCCGCATAGAAACGATTCAAAGGTGCCCACCAGGCACTTTCGTGCGGGTGGAAAACGAAGTAATAACATTACACAACAGTCCTCGATGGGACCCACAGAATAGATATATATATAACAGCGACTCAAAGAGTCAAGAATACAGATATAATATACAAAGATCCAAATCACCTTGAAAATGATAGAGCGTCCGACTACGGACAAGATGCAAATGGGGCTAAGAGCCCTGAAGAATAACCAATGGCGTCCATAACCCTGCCCAGGCCAAGCCAGAAGGGTAACCCTGCTAACGACGTCGATCTCAAAACCTGCTAAAACAAAAGGGGTGCCGACAAAGGGCAAAGGAAAAAGAGGAGCGTCAGTACTGAGACCAGTACACGGCGAGGCTAGAATTCGGCGGTCCTCGCCTACATAGGTATGGTGGACTGAAGCGGCAGCGGCAGCATGCACTAAACAACCTATAGAGACTCGATACAACTAGCGGCAATCAGAGAGGGGTGAGAAAGACCTATTCGGAACCAAACTGGTACTACCACCAAACAAACCCATCCTGGTGTTTCCCCCTCGAGACCAAACGAGGAAGTCAACCGAGGAACTCACACGGTTGGCAGTTTTATTTATTCAGTTATCGTTGCAGTAATTACTAGTCAAGTATAGATAATCATCCTGATAAAATAAAAAGTGGGCCGTTTTAGTTAACCATTCCGTTGTAGTTGCGGCACTTACTAGTCAGATACAATTAGCATGAGATAACCCCAAAACCCGACAGTTGTTGGTACTTTTATTTAGCCATTCCGTTGTAGTTTCAATATTTACTAGTCAGGTACAATGGTCGCAAACGACAACCCAAGCAAGCAATTGTTGGCAGTTTTATTTAGCCATTCCGTTGTAGTTGAAGCTGATTACTAGTCATATCAGATACAAGTCAATTTATAACAGTAAACTTTAGTTATAGTTGTCTATGATCGAGATACTGTGCTCCAAGTCATCCATAACCGCGGACACGGCTTTCAGAAAGTTTTAACCCGGCCGGGGTGCACAAATAGCAACACACACACGATCGACCTCGGAAAAACCAAATCAAAACCCAACGAGGCTTTCACGACAGAGCAATCACAAGATTCATAAATATTTCAGGGGGCCACCCCATTGAGTAGACCCGCAACGAAGCTAGCTGACTCCGAGACGGACTCAAGGTTTGCGACAATGGCTGTAAACGACTGGGAACCCAAAACTGGGCTTGTCGATACCGCGAAAACATTCCGCTTACCTAAACAGTACAGTGTGCTCCTCGCACAATCGTAAATAAAGCAGTAGCATGTCATAAGTACAGGATCGTAAATAAAACCTCAAACTAGTTTGTGGCCCCAAGAAATAAGAATGAATCAAGCTCTGGCTAAGGGGGGTCCCATAATTCCCCGTATGTGGATAGCGCGATAAATCAAGGAACAAGTATCAAGTACTCGGGGTCCTACGGGACACAAGTGGGCGGTCGGAAACCAAATATTATCTATCACCCACCGATGCCTCTGCTTACTTACTTCAATTTTAGTTGTTAAACAGTAATTAAAGTGAACGATAAAGAAAGCCGAGATCATCTCCAACATCAGACATGTGGCAATACTCCAACAACTATGGTACATGGCGTCACGCAACAACACTTGAGCAAGCGACTACGACGCGCAAGTCCAACTATCTACCAAACAACAGGTAATAGGAGGTGGCCATGGCAATATAGGGCTGCAAGGGATATCACGGGTACGAAAACTAGAGCAACGCAACACAGATAGCAATAGATCAACAGGAGGGAATAAATACTATAAAAGTAAGATAGGTAGAAAGGGGAGATGCTCGCCTGAAAACATTGCCGAAGATTCAACCGAAGATCGGGTCGACACTCGCATCAACTCATCGGCCTTATCCGCGAAGAAGCAAAACACTAGAAGAAACACCGGATGCACGATTTAATACTACGGCAAAGATCGGCATGATGCATGTATGATGCATGGCATGGCGAAGGTGCGATGCAATTAGGTCATATTAAGCGGAACCGGGGGTCCCGACAATTAGTTAGATGGTTCATGTTATTTAACTACCCCGCAATTTTAAATGTTGTATTAACATGGCAAAATATATCACCGGTTCGCTACACAAATTTAAATGAGGCCAATATGAGACTAGATTTGCCCGCATATGGGCCCCATATTTAATTATATGGTGAGTCGGCAGAAGGCCCCCAAACCACAGACAAGTATGCATGCAAGATGAATGATTAATATGCAACAGGTTTTATATTACATTTATAAAAATAAGGTTCGAGAAAAGGTTCACACATTAGGGGGTCTCGAAGAACTTGGGGTTCCGGGGTTCGGGGTTGGTCTCAGGGTTCGGATCTGGGGTTCGGTCTCGGCGGGAGCGTTCTCAGATAACGGGGTAGATCTTGGCGTTCCGGGAAGGAGGACTTGGGTCGGTGTCGGGGCGCATCGGATTCGTTCTGGTCGGTGCCGTTCTTGTCGTCGATGGCGGACTTGAGTGGATCGGGTACTGGGGTCTTCGGATCCGTGAAGTAGATCTTGGCGTGCCGAGGGTCCCGGTGGAATCGGTCTTCGGACAACGGAGTAGATCTTGGCGTTCCGGGAAGGAGGACTTGTCGGCTCCACCCCCAAAGGCCTTGCGGTTCCGTGACGGAGATCTCCGGGTTCGGCTCGCGGTTCCTCGTCGACGGTCTTGTGGTGCCATCTTGGTTTTCCGGTGTCGAGCTCGGGTTCCGCGCCAGGAATCTTGAGGGGCCATGTCGTCAATCTTGTCGCGGGTTTTGTATAGGAACCAGCCTCAACAACCACTATTCACATGGTTGACGATGTGCCTTCACCACACCACATCCCCATCGCATGTCAACTCCATCGCACTAGACACATCCAAAACAACGAGCACACTTCGTCACCAATCCCGCACATCATCTGTACCACACCACTATAGCTGAGAAGGGAAACCGCACCACTGACTAAGAACAACAGCAGGAGCTGTACAGGGCGACCAGGAACATGGGGCAGCAGAGAAAACGGGCCACGAGGAGCACTGATTCACGTACGAGGTTGAGGAAGGTTGAGTAGACAGCAGAAGTACTCGAACGGCGGTCCGGGCCGGCGAGGTCGAGCTTGGGCTGGCGGAGGGCGCCGGAAGGGCTCGGCTCGCAGGGGCGCGGGACGAGGACGGCGAGAGGGCGGCCGGCGTCGACACGCCGCGACAAGGAGGCGGGCCAAGGAGCGGGCGCGCGACCGCAGACGGCGAGGTCGGGGCCGGGGAAGACGGCGAGGAGGCGGCCGACGGGGAGGAGCGTGGCGGCCGGTGGCGGTTGCTTCCTGCGGAGCGGAGGGGAACAGGGAGAGACGGGGGACGCGCAGAGAGGTGGGTGCTGGCGGCGGCGGGGCCGGGAGAAGGCGGAGGGGACGAGCGTCGAGGGGCGAGGCCAGAGGCGGCGCCGGGGCTGGCGCTGCCGGGGAGAGGCGCTGGCGGCGGAGGAGAGAGCGCGGCCGGCGAGCTCGACGGAGAGGGGCAGAGGACGGAGGAGATAGCCGCGGCCGGAGGCGGGGGATCCTGAGCGGAGCGGGGAGGAGGTCCTGGCACGGCGGCGGGGCGCTGGAGGAGGCCGGCGGAGCGAGGCGGCACCGGGCTGCCCTGGCGGCGAGCGGCGGGTCCGCAGGCTGCCGGAGGGAGGAGATGGAGGCGCGGGCGAGGAGGTACGGCGGAAGGGGCGGCGCGGCTCGGCCGGGGAAGGGGAGGCGGAGCGGCGCAGGGGGGGAGAGGAAGTAGGCCGTGAGGGGGAGGGGACCGAGGGAGGAGGAGGGAAGGAGGAAGACGAGCGCGTGGGGGGGAGAGCGCGTGCGGGAGGAGCTGGGTGGGGCCCAGGCGGGCAGGCGTGCGTGAGTTTCGTGTGTGGCGGTGTGGGGTTGGTGGGAGGGTGTTGGGGGTGGGGCCAGGGTGGCAGGGGTGAGAGAGAGAGGGGATGAGGAGGTGGCCCAAGTGGCGGCCTGGGATTGGGTGGGGAAGAGAGGAGAGGTGAGGTGGAGAGAGGGCATTGGCCAGGGTGAGGTGGAGGGGGTGTGGGTAGAATAGGTTTGGGTGAACTTAGGATTTAGAGGGGCTGGTTTAGGTGAACCGATTTAATCTGGGGTGGTCGTCCGGGTCGAATCGGCCCGTTCGACTGCCCCACTAAAAATAATTCAGAATTTTATTTATTTTAAATGCACCGTTTGCAAAATGATAGCAGACAAACAAAATAATCCGGAGACCCGGGTTTTGCGTTTGAATAAAGATGGGGCATCTAGAAAATAAAGACAGGTCTTTCCGCAATTAGTTTTATGCAAGCAAATGCAAGATGATGACGATGCTCAAATGCAATGTGGCATGATGACATGAGCATGCGGTCATGATGATGCAGTGCACAAAATCAACGCGATTTTCTAGTAGTGGTTTTACGGGATGCCACACCAAGTCAACCCAAATAAAGCATCAAAGGAGAATACCACAATATTATGCTTTTGTATGCTAAAATGATGCATGATTCTTTCATGGCACATTAAGCAATCTCAATTATTTGAAACAATTCATGCTACAACAATAATCACTAAGAATATGGTCAAAGCAACATCTAACATGACATGATAAAGTCTAAGTGTAACATCCCAAAAATATTGAACAATGATTATCAAATTCCAATCACCAAAATTAGGGTTAACAAAAACTTCTATTAATTAAATCATATGAATGCATGTGTGTATGTGATGATTGTATGAATGCATGAAAGGACTTGTGTGATTGATCTAAATAGCAAGGAATGGTTTAAAAATGAAAAAAACATCATCTAAAACATTTACAAGCAGAAACAAATCAAGAGAAAATAAAAAACAAACCAAATAAAGCAAATGGTCATTTTTGCCAATCTTGCTCACTAGGCCAATTTGAGTGCTTCTAGTACAAGATTTCAAACAGAAACATTTCCATTTCTTTTCACCCCTTGCTAGACCAAGTAAAAGTGAACCCAAGCCCATCTTTCAAACTTACAAAAACATTTGGCAACTTGATTCAAATGACATTTCAAAATTGAATCTTTAACATATGTGAAGATCACCCATTTTCAAAAACCAACCAAACCAATTACCCTTGACCTTAACTAACCAGAGACTCCCTAGTATGTAACTACTACACCCACAAAGTTTGAATCAAAAATTCAAATTTAAATCTCTTTCGGCCATTTCATCAAACACCTTGCAAACACAAAACAAACAAACATCAAACACTATTAGGAGCAGTGATTTTGGCCTAACTTGTTCCCTCTATGGTTCACAACAAGCTATTAGTACATCATCTAGCCCAATTAACAAGCTCTAGCACCACTATGAGCTTGCCATATCCATCAATGGTGACCATGCTGAGCTCACCTTGCCACCCCTCAGTCGACAGCAAGCTAGAAGCTTCTCTAGCCTCGCCAACCTTGTCTGGAGCACTAACCACCTTCCACCGCCACCCCATGTCCAAGCCTCGAGAGTTGCCAGCCCCTGGACCACTCAGCCTGAGCATGCCTTTTCTACGAGCGTGCCGAGAGCGCGCCAGAACGCCACACGTGACACACAAGCACAGACCGCGCCCCGCCTTTGCTGCCCGTCGGCATGATCACCACCGCCTAGGGAACCACCCGACATGCCCGTTCGCCGCCACGCGGACCGTAGACGCCGTGCGCCATTAAAATGCCCGTCGGACCCGTCCAGAGCACCGCGACGTTCCAACCATCTCGTACCGCCCCATGCCACATAACCATGACGTTGATCTTCGCCAGGTAGCACAACACCGCCCCCTACTGTTTCCCATGCCAGTAGCTCGATGTGCATACGACCACGATGAGCACTACCCGCTCCCTTCGGTCCCCTCGCTGCACTATAAATAGAGGCCACCCCCGCTCGATTTCTTCACACCATATCACTCCTCTCTCTCTCTCTCAGAAGAACCCTACCTCATCCCCGGAGCAAGGCGAGCGGCTCATCGTCGGAATTTGGCTGGAATATGCCGTGGAGGAGGAAGAAAGGAGTCGTTGATTGGAGCTGCCCCAGGAGAAGCTGTCGGTACCAGGAGGTTCGACGTCGTCGACTTTGTAGTTTTCCCCCATCGTCGACCATCGGCTGAGCCCCGGTGAGCCCGCGTAGACCCCCACTGGCCGCGCTAGGGTTCTGTCTCGCCAGCGTTGCCCGACGGAGACGATAGGTCATGGTCGTTGAATTAGAGTTTGATCGCACTGTCTAGATCACCTCGTACCGCTTCGCAACCCCATGTCTCGCTGACTGGTGGGGGCACCCACTTAAACCCACCCGCGCACACATTGTGCGCCGTGGGCCGGCCTATTTACATTCCCGCGTGACCCAGTAGTTTGAATTTAGGTTTATTCTTGTAGTTTCAAACTCACTTATGTACCTAGATTCAAAAATCAACCCAGGTCGATTCACTGAACCAAATTGCATGAAACTAATTTTGCTAGAAAGGTACTGAAATTCTTAATCCAAGCCCGTTTTATTCAATCCATTTAGAATTGTAGGTCACCTATAGTAAAAATATCAAGGCAGAAGATTTTCTGCATTCAAACACTTTTCAGAATTCAACCACAAAAGCTTTTTAGTTGATTCCAACTCTCAAAAATCACATTTAACTAGACCTTTCTGAATATATAAAAATATCTAGGTTTACTTGTAGAAATAATGAACAAGTAATAAAAGAATGCCTCAGAGGCAATTCTAGCCACTTTAATTAATTAAAATAAAAGGTTAAACCTTATTAAATTGTGACACCACTTTAAATCACATTCCCATGTACTGAAATATGTGGTGATGACATGTGTCAACATGATCCCATGTTTTAGTTGGAGAATATTAAATCTTAAGTAGTTTTTCAATGAGTAGAAATTACTTTTCCAAAATAAAATAAAATAAATAAGACAAGTGCTTTGATGATTGTAATATTTGTGATGATACTAGATCATCTAGTGAAAGCCTTGGTGTGATAAATAAAAGTAGCTAAGTATTGTTTGGTGATTGTGTACCTCGTATTTATTTATAGACGCTAGTACCGACCAAGGATACGAGGAGGAAGGAGATTACTACGAGGAAGAAACCGAGGAGAACTTCAACCACTACTCTACACAAGGCAAGCTATTAACTGAGCAAGCTAACCCTTGCAGCTGTGAAAACTATATGATCTATGCAATGCATTAATCATGCCTTGATTACACTCCTTGATACCCAATCCTAGTTTTATTTGCAAGCTTAACACCACTTGATACCCAATTCTAGTTTTATTTGCAAGCTTAACACCACTTGATACCCAATCCTAGTTTTATTTGGAAGCCTAGTATTTTATTTCTTTATCAAAGATTTCTATTAGAGTTTACTTAGTGACTTATAGATTTTAGATAGATACTTAAAGGTAGCTTAAAGAGCATAAAACTTGGCCTAAGTTAGATAATCTTGATGTCATCCTGAGGCATGAGATTGAACTTAGATCATTCCCACTTGTTTACCACCCCTCATTAGTGTTTACCCCCACTTGTAGTTGCTAGTGCTAAGCATAAAAATTGATCAACTTTAAATGGGAATACTTGGTGAAATTTGATTATGAAAACCTTAGAATGATGAGTCATTCTACTGAAATGTTTTGACATGTGTTCTTGAACACCAGATGATTTTGATGATGAAAATGTTAAGGCATGAGCCTTACCCCTTTCCAAAATTGATGGTTGTCTGGATGCGATACCATTCCAATTTTACCGTCTAACCACAATACCCGAAATTTGGGTAGGCTTGACTGGAAATTTATATACCTTAGTATGGGTTCCCTTGCGGCCAAGGTTGAGCTGAGGCTACCTTGTGAAGATTTTCCAACTGTGCAGCACCCAAGATGACAGTTGGTCATGGTTGGGAGGCCAAACTCACATGAGAGGTGCATATACTAGGGCGTGTAATTGAAAGGTTAGGATTGATTATCCGCATACTGAGTATGGTGAATTCAGGATTGTTCCTGACGAATGTATCGAATTTTGTGGTTAAAGTGTACCACCTCTGCAGACTGTCAAACTATTCGAATAGCCGCATCCGCGATTATGGAAAATTGGAGTGGTCATACTGTTCCGTTGTCAGATGTTTTAAAAATGACTTATGAAAGGATTTGTGACTTGACTTGACCACAACAGGGCTGTGATATGAAATTCAAGTTCCCACTTAGGTGTTAGAAAACTTTCAACTAGCTTTCTTTGCTTCTAAACTCAGTAGAGGTAAATCTAGCTTTTTGCAAAACAACCTAGAGCTTAGTATCCTTACTCAAAACCACTTCACTTGTTAGTATTAGTTTGTGAGTACTTCAAGAGTACTCATGGCTTTGTCCCTGTCTATTCCCGTGGCCAGACTATGAAGAGGACTATCAGGAGGACGGATAGCAGGAAGGTTATGACAACTAGGATCATCTCCCATCATCAGCATTGCCTGTGACCATGAAGATGGAGCTTCGCCTACGCTACCGTTACTATTACGTTATTCCGCTGCTTGAATTGTATTAAGACTGGATCATGTGATCCTTTATTTGTTTAAGACCTTATGTAATGGATGATGTACTTTGATATCCAATCAGTTATGTCTCGCAAAAATGGTAATCCTGGGATTGCGATGTATGGCATAACAGACATCTGGGATTAAAAATCCGGGTGTTGACAAGTTGGTATCAAAGCCATCCTGACCATAGGAGATCCTAGTTTAGAATGGACGTTTGAATCAAAAACTTAGTTTCAAAACCAAGGAAGTGAGTATATATGAAAACTTATTCTCATTCTTATCACTTAGACTCTTTCATGAAAATTCATGTTCGTCAAAAATTCTTGCAAACTTACATAAAATTTGACACACTTGGTTACTCTAATAACTTACTCATCCTATATTCTTATAGATGGACGTGCAGTATAGCAAGTTCTATCAGTTGGGGAATGGAGGAGACCTCATCTTTGAGCGTGACTTGGACCAGCTTTCGGAACTTCTGGAGCGTCCGCACCCCGAGTTCTTCAGAGCTCAGATCAACGATCAGGAAGGAGAAGAGTTGCAATTGCTAATTGTTGCAAGTCTTCGAGGAAAGATTGAAGGCCCCATATCAGAGGGAATTCAGTTCACCATCAGAGAGAACAACTGGCTCGATGGACTTGCCAGGGCCATGCAGGAAGCTCTTGCCCGTCTGTGTGGGCAGAGTATCAACCATATCAAGGGTACCCGCTTTGAGTTCTGCCCAAGGCGTGATGCTATGGGACAGCCACTAGAGGCACCATCTCACCTTGAGCTAAAGAACCAAGTGGACCACCTCGGCTTCATGATGTATGAACGATAAAAGGAGTTGGACAATGCCCGTTCCTACGCCAACCACAAGTCCGCCATTGCCGCTCAGAAGGATCAGACCATCGCCATGCTAGTGAAGGATCGCCAGTCTTGTTGTCGTCAGCTCGACAAGAAGGAGCGCATCATTGCCCGTCTCCGCCACAGGATCACAGACTTGGAGGAGACCATCCATGAGAGAGATATGCAGCTCGAGGAGAGGGAGAATGCAGGGGAGGATATCTGTGGATACCCCTACTCCTACCTCAGTGATGATGACGACTTTCTAGAGGATCAGGCCATGGACATTTCCACCGATGAGGATGATTTCGCCTTCATTGATGATTATGATGAGGATGATGAGGACACCGACTCCGAGGAGTAGTAGCACTTGAGCACTAGCGTTAGTGAGTTGTATCCGGTACCATTGTATCGTAGTTTCCTAGAATGGTTCTTTAAACCATCTGTTTCCTTTGTTGTGGTGTGTGTTGAATGATGTGTGATGAATGAATGAAGAGAAAGTTGCTAGAAAAATCTGAGTCAAACTTTGAAAACCTTTCAAAACCCTGAACCTTAGAAATTTCCCTCTTTTCTCATGATCTATCTCAATATTCAAATGCCTCGCGGAGGAAGAAGTTCATCCCCGGACCCGATGTTGCAGATCTTGCAAATGTTGGTTTCAGACCGCGAAGCTGAAAGAGCCGAGTGTCAAGCCAACTTAGCTACCCTTCAGCACATCTCTCAGATGGCCAACAACAATCAAGGACATGGAAATCAGGACAACCATGGATCCAAGCTCAAGAACTTCCAGAACACCAATCCACCCATTTTCACTAAGTCTGAAGAGCCCCTCGATGCCGATGATTGGCTGTAAACCATGGAGAACAACTCAGAAGTTGCAGGAGTGGAAGCCAACGAGAAAGTTTTGTTTGCCACCCACTATCTGGCCGGAGATGCAAGAGCATGGTGGAACAGCGTTCGCGCCATGACTGGAGGACATATGATGACTGGGAGGAATTCAAGGTCAAGTTTAGCAGAACCCATGTGCCACCTGGTTTGATCAAGAGGATGAGAGATGAATTCAGAGAACTGAAGCAGGGAAGGATGACCGTAGTTGAGTACCGTGACAAATTTTTGTCATTGTCTAGATATGCACCGGATGAGATAGATAACAAAGCCAAGATGAAGGAGAGATTCTTGAACGGTCTGCATGATGAAATGCAGACAGTGTTAGTCAATATCCCATTAGCTGATATTGAAGCTTTAGTGGATTCCGCCATTCAACCAAGCAAATGAGAACTGCAAGCGTCGCATGATGCATCAACCAGGAACCCATCATACACCAAAGTATCGCCCCAACCCATCTCCAGGATTTTCCCCAAGAACCAACAGACCCCCGATGAACCGTCCAACCTACCCCAACCATGGAGGAGGAAACCCAAGGCCTAGAGGAAATCACAACAACCCCGGCAACCCCAGCAATTTCAACCATGCACCACCCAAGTTCAACAACAACAATGCCGCCACCAACACCAACACTGCCCCAAGGACTGGAAGCAATGATGTGCCTGTTGCAGCAAAGGACAAGTCGCAAGTGACTTGTTATGAATGTGGAACCAAAGGTCACTATTCCAATGAGTGCCCCAAGAAGATTGCCGCATCCCCCAATGCAAATGCCCCATCTCAGCAGTAGTGTCGTGTTCATCCTGGAAGAAGGTTTTCCCCAGGGAACTCGCTCAACCGCAACGGCCGTCTTTTTCTCATGCATGCTGAAGAAGCCCAAGAAGCGCTAGATGTCGTGTTGGGTATGTTTTCTGTTAACTCAGTATTTGCCAGAGTGTTGTTTGATTCTGGAGCATAGCACTCATTTGTTACCAAAGAATTTGCATGCACTAGTAAGATTCAACCTACCAAATTGAAGCATGTTATGATAGTTCAAATACCTGGTTCAACCACCAAAGCTAGACAAATTTGCAAGGTCGTGCTTATCTGAATCCATGGCATAGAATTTTATGCTAATCTAATAGTACTTGGAACTAAAGGTTTGGAAGTAGTACTAGGAATGGATTGGATGTCGAAACATAAAGGATTAATCGACTGTTCCAAGGAAGCCATAACCATGACCAGTACAGCCGGAGTATAAGTAGAGCATGTATCTGAAACCTTGCCCCGTCAATTCAAGTGCAACAAGAGTCTAGCCCAACCAACCATTGACCAAGTCATAATAGTCTGTGAATACCCCAACGTATTTCCAGATGTTTTGCACGGTATGCCCCCATATCGGGATATTGAGTTTATCATTGAACTAATCCCTGGAACCGGACCCATAGCCCAGAGACCATATAGTATGAACCCGTCTGAACTAGTGGAACTGAAGAAGCAACTGGATGCTGTGCTAGAGATAGGATTGATCCAACCAAGTGTGTCGCCATGGAGATCACCTGTGTTGTTTGTGGACAAGAAAGATGGAGGTAACCGTTTGTGTATGGATTATCGGAAGTTGAATGATGTCACCATCAAGAACAAGTACCCACTACCAAAGATAGAAGACCTGTTTGACCAGTTGACTAGTGCCAAAGTGTTTTCTAAGATTGATCTTAGAACTGGCTATCATCAACTCAAGATTCGTGCAGAGGATATTCCAAAGACTGCCTTTACCACCAGATATGGATTATACGAGTATACTGTCATGTCTTTTGGATTAACCAATGCCCCCGCTTATTTCATGAACCTCATGAATAAGATTTTTATGGACTTCCTTGATAAGTTTGTCGTTGTTTTCATCGATGACATTCTGATCTATTCCAAATAGGCAGAAGAACATGAACTACACCTAAGGACCATCCTTGGAACCCTTAGGGAGCATCAGTTGTATGCCAAGTTTAGCAAATGCGAATTCTGGTTACAGGAGGTAGGATTCCTCGAACATATTGTATCAGCCGGAGGAATTGCCATTGACCCTGCAAAGGTGAAGGATGTTGAAGATTGGCAAGCCCCAACCACTCAAACCCAAGTTCGTTCATTTCTCGGATTGGCGGGATATTATCGCAAGTTCGTAGAAGGATTCTTGAGTATCGCCAGACCCATGACCCAATTGTTGAAGACGGATAAGAAGTTTGAATGGATGGACAAATGTGAAGCGAGTTTTCAGGAACTCGAGAGGAGATTGATTTCAGCCCCAATCTTGATCATGCCGAATATCACGAAGCCATTTTACGCGTATTATGACGCATCCAAGATCGGTCTCGGATGTGTGTTGATGCAAGAAGGCAAAGTTATATATTATCTATCCTGACAACTAAAGCTGTATGAACAGAATTATGCTACCCATGATCTTGAACTAGCAGACGTAGTTCTAGCCCTGAGGACATGGAGGCATTACCTGATGGGAAACCGTTGTGAGATTTGTTCAGATCATAAAAGCATGAAGTATATATTCACTCAGAAGGAGCTGAATATGAGGAAGAGAAGATGGATAGAGCTAATCAAGGACTATGATCTGGACATCCATTATCACCCCGGTAAAGCCAATGTGGTAGCAGATGCCCTTAGCAGATTGCCGTGTCGCTTGAACTCCATGATTTTGAAGGAGCAACCAAGTTTGCACAAGGAGATGGAAGATTTCAGAATGGAATTAGTAAGTGAAGGATTTTTGGCTAGCATAGAACTTCAACCCACTTTGATCAGTCAGGTCAAGGAGGCACAGAAAGGAAATGCTAGTATCAACGGAATCAAATGTCGCATCGGTACAGGCAAAGTACCCGGATTCACCGAAGATGAAGAAGGACTTTTGTGGTACAAAGGACGTCTCTGTGTACCAGCAGATTCAGAGTTGAAGGAAGTTATCTTGAAAGAGGCTCATGATACTCTTTATTCTATCCACCCCGAAGGAACAAAGATGTATCAAGATTTGAAGGAGCAATTTTGATGGCATAAGATGAAGAGAGATATCGGAAGCTATATCGCCAAGTGTGACATTTGTCAGAGAGTCAAGGTGGGACATCAGAGACCCGCAGGACTGTTGCAACCACTGCAGATTCCAGAATGGAAATGGGATTCAGTTGGAATGGACTTTACCACCGGATTGCCTACTTCTAGTAGGGGAAATGACTCTATTTGGGTCATAGTTGACAGATTGTCCAAGGTAGCCCATTTCTTGCCAGTCAAGACCACTTACCAGAGTTCGAAGCTAGCAGAGTTGTACATTGCTAGAATCGTTAGTTTGCACGGAGTCCCCAAGAATATCGTGTCAGATCGAGGAACTCAGTTTACCTTGAGATTCTGGAAGAAAGTCCAAGAAGGATTAGGAACCCGACTGGACTTCAGCATAGCTTATCACCCCCAGACAAATGGACAAACAGAGCGAGTAAATCAAATACTCGAAGATACGTTGAGAGCCTGTGTGCTAGAGTATGGATCTAAATGGGAAGACTGTCTGCCTTTTGCAGAATTTTCTTACAACAACAGTTACCAATTAAGTTTGCAAATGGCCCCATTTGAATTCATGTATGGAAGGAAGTGTCGTACCCCTTTGAATTGGTCGGAAGTAGGAGAGAGTCAGATTTTTGGACCCGACATCCTACGAGAAGCAGAAGAGAAAGTGCACAAGATCCATGAGCACCTCAAGACCGCCCAATCCAGACAGAAGAGTTACGCCGACAAGAGATGTCGAGACCTCGCTTTCAATATCAGAGACTTTGTGTATCTCAAAGTGTCGCCTTTGAAAGGAATGCAGTGTTTCCAACTCAAAGGAAAGTTATCTCCCAGATATATCGGACCTTTCAAGATTCTGAATCATCGAGGAGAAGTATCGTATCAACTGGAACTGCCAGAGGAGATGTCAGCAGTGCACAATGTGTTCCATATATCGTTGCTTCGTGAATGCCTTGAAGTCCCGGACAAGACTGAAGTTTTCAAGAACATTGATCACCACACCATAGAGATCAACAATGACCTGACATACCCCGAAGTACCCATCCGTATTTTGGAAGAATATTTCAGAACCACCAGGACCCGAAGCATCAAGTTTCTCAAGATCCAGTGGAGCAATCACACTTTAGAAGAAGCTACTAGGGAACAAGAAGATCACATCAAGACGGAGTTTCCAGATCTCTTTAAATCCTTATTACAGTCCATCTTAACACCAACAATCCAAAAGAGGCTATAACAGCCACACTACATACTTAACTACATATTTACAATCCATCTTAACAGTTCTAAAGGGGCTTAACAGTCCATCTTAATAGTCCAAAAGATTCTTGATAACCACAGTACATACTAGATATTAAAAATCCAACTACTACTTAAATGTCCTTCCAACGATCTTCAGTTGTCGAGTGGGACGATGAGAAGCCTGAGCCTAGCTCTCACATCTTGGAACCTAGTACCACTTTGATCTCTGAAGCTAAAGGCACAAATGTCACCCTTACTCAAGTTGAATTCTTCGACAACTTCTTTCCATCCATTTGTCATCATGGCATTTCTAATCTTATCCTTCTTCTCTCCCTTCTTCATCCGGGCATACTTTACTTCCTCGTTGCGGTTGAAGTTTACAACAAGATCAATAGGTTCATCTAATAACTTGTTGAGGTAGTCATTAGAGAACTGCTTTCCAAACTTTTGCAACATGTTATATACAAAACATATTACTATCAAATCAAAACAGACCACATTATTATTTCATTTCAGAAAAAGTATGACAGGAGAAAGTAAAAGAAAGCATACCATCTTCGATTTACCCGGTACAATAGAGGATTTTGTCATTTTGAAGACATAGTGTTTGATTGGTGGCACTAGCACTTTCACTTGATTAGGATTCAACCTCATATAGTTGCAAAGATGGATACACGATGGAACAAACACCGTCGCCTTCCTCTAATATTGGGTGCTACATGCAAAAGTGTGTGTCATAATAGTCCTAAGCAACTACATTAAGAGTGTCAAGTAAAGTAGATGTTTAAGCAAG
The DNA here is from genome assembly GCA_910589765.1 of Avena atlantica. Classification (NCBI taxonomy): domain Eukaryota; kingdom Viridiplantae; phylum Streptophyta; class Magnoliopsida; order Poales; family Poaceae; genus Avena; species Avena atlantica. Next base: position 399,565,963 of record OU342734.1, on the reverse strand, counting down.
GGTGGTTACCTCTAACAGTGTACACGACCTTATCATCGTCGTGGCTAGTGCTGATGTTGTCTTCGTCGGTGCTGCTGAAGTTGTTGCCGTCGTCGCCACTGCTTATGTTTTCATCATCGTCGCTACTGCTGAAGTTGTTGTCGCCATCGTCTCCACTGTTCATGTTGTAGTTTTCGTTGCTACTGTTGTAGTTGTTATCTCCATCGTCTCCACTTCTCATGTTGTCGTCGCTACCTAAGATAAATCAAAATTAATCAATTGGGATCAAAGACGCTACCTAGCATCAATCGGCCAAGCTTTGTCATACCACGTGGCACTCAAGGAAAAACAAAAGGACGTGATCCTTGATTACTTACGTACAAGCATAAAATCATGGTGGGCAAGGAGAAGAAAAAAAGCAAAGTCCACGGTTGCACTAGCATCAGTCAGAAGGTTCTCATATCCCTTCGCCACAAGCGCCACACTACGCATCCGCAACTTCGACACATCTGCTGTGTCGTCTCCATCGACCGCGCGGTACATTCGGGGGTTGCGCCGACTCTGCCGGGTGACCTTACACAATCTTAGGCTCCGACGACCCAGGGCTACCTCGGCATCGGCGACCCGCTGCGGCCTTCGGCTGCGGTGACCCGCTGCATCTTTCGGATGCGGGGACCCGATGCGATCTTCGATTGCGGCAACTGGCCGCATCGGCTTCAGCAACAACGACTCAGGGGCTCCATTCGCTTCGGCGACACGTCACGGTCTTCTACTTTGATGACCCGCTGCATTCTTTGAATATGGTGACCCGCTGCATTGTTCGGATGAGACGACCCAATATGGTCTTCGATTGCGACACTCTTCGGATGCGGAACTCGCTGCCGCTATCGATCCCACGAACCCGTCGCTACTATGACTATGGTCCGCCACGTGACTCGCTACCGCATAAACTTCATCCACGACAACTACTAATAAAGCTAAGTTTCTCTCTACTTAGAATTTATTCTTTTTAACTCGCACTCGAAACACCCAGGGGTTGCGCCCTCTTCGAGTAACCTAATGTGCCATCGGCTCCACGCACTCGAGCACCTCATACGCGATAGCCTGAGTAGCTGAATCTCCCTAATCATCAAATCCTTGAACTTCGAGCACCTCGGCAAGGTACTGAGACTAAGGGTAATAAGGCTAACAAAAAGGCCTACCATATGGTGCAAAAGTGTCGAATTGATCGGCACCATAATCTTACTATACAAGCCGAAAGGCAAATATTCTTTACAAGATACAAGTACTTCAAAATTCTTTATGTTTTCTGCAGCTTACAAGGACATCGACTGCGCCTGGCTATTCTATCGAGTCCTCCAACAGGAGTCGACAAAACAACTGGCGACGTCATAAACCTAAGACATGAGTCAAGTCCCTCTTCGGATGGTTGTATCACCCGATGCTACACAGACGCGACGCTGGCCACACACCTGATAGATGTGACGCTGATCGCGCACCCGACAGAAGAAACAGCGTCGAATTCATTCAAAACGTCGAGTCCTTCTAGCTAAACGTCGCGTGACTCCGCTACGTCGACTCTTGGCTCCTTATGCATGAGATGCTGACTCGATGCACTTCCGGGTCAGTGGTTTCTCCTCGCATGAGTCTCTAATCGAGTATACGACTCGACTAGACACTCGGGGGCTACTCCAAACTGGAGCGCTGGTCGTGCACCCGATGTACTTTCGGGTCAGCGGTACGCCCACGAGATTACCAACTACAACTGCACGATACAAGACTCGAGTCTGCCCGAGTTTACAACTTTGTCAGACACTCGGGGGCTACTCCAAACTGGAGCGCTGGTTGCGCACACAGAAGATCTTCGAGTGGCACGCTTCGATTCCTCACTCGAATCAATGATTCAACTGAGGACTCGGGGGCTACTCCCATAGGGAGCACTAGTCTCACATTCAAAAAATGAAGGCATTCAGGGCATCTGCAAGGTCATACAAAGAACTTCCGGATCACTGTATAGCGCAACCGACGACTATAAGTTTCTGCTTGAGTCTACAACTCGAACAGACACTCGGAGGCTACTCCCATAGGGAGCACTGGTTATGCACCCTATAGTCCATTGTGTTGACTACGTCCATAATGTTGACTCCTTTACAACAACCGAACAAATTCAGCTAACCCGGCGAACTTTTGGGTGAAGTGCTTCGCTCTCGACACAACTTTCTACTCCGACATACAAATGCAACGCTCAAGACAACTGAGTCTCCACAAACACAAAACTCAACATAAATACTCCCTCTTGGAGTCACAAGCAAATACTTGGCCAAAGTAACTACTAGCAACAGATAGCATGCAAGATCACAAATAACATAGACATGATAGAACAATAATCAATCTGACATAATACTCAATATTAATCGGATCCCCGCAAACACAACATGTAGTATTACAATAAGATGATCTTGATCATGATAAGCAGTTCACAAGATCTAAACATGGTAGCACAAAATAGGATAAACAACCAATCTAGCTACTGCTATGGACCCATAGTCCAAGTATGAACTACTCACACATCACTCCGGAGGAAGGCATGGTGATGAAGAAGGCCTCCGGGATGATCTCCCCTCTCCAGTAGGGTGCCGAGAAGAGCTTCAGATCCCTCCCGATCTAGGGACGATGGTGGCGGCGACTATGGACTTTATCATGGAATTCTGATCGGGTGCTCACGGTTTTTTCCTCGGGGGGTTTATATAGGCGAAGGGGCAAGGTCGATGGACGCCTGAGGGGCCCACACCATGGCCAGGCGCAGCCTAGGGTGGGCCCGTGCGGCCCCCTGGTGTGGCTACTTCGCGGCGCCTCTTCGTCTCTCCTTCGGTCTCCGTGTTGTGTCGGGAAAAATAGGAACTTTGGCTTTTGTTTCGTACAATTCCGAGAATATTTCTTTACTAGTTTTTTGAAACCAAAAATAGCAGAAAATAATCAACTGGCTCTGTGGCACTTGTTAATAGGTTAGTTCCAGAAAATTCATAAAAATGCCATAAGGTGTGATCAAAACATAATATAATTGGTGCAAAACAAGCATGGAACATCAAAAATTATACATACGTTTGCAACGTATCAGCCATACGCCTGGATCATTGACGACGTGAGCTGGAGCTTTCTTACTCTTCTGCTGTTTGAGGAGAGTCTTGTACTTGGCCTCCATGGATCTAGCCGCCTCGATTGATTTTTGCGCTCTAGCCAGATCGTGGTTTAACTTTGTGCCTTGCTCCGTGATAGCCTGTGCCTCCTCCAATAGTTGCTGGCGCTTCTCATCGAGCAGGACAACATTCTGTGTGTGGGCCATGGTCATAGGCTCGATGAGAAAATTGTCGTACATCACTCTATCAGCAAGAGTGATTTGGGCAGCCGCAGACGTAGATGGGGGTGGTGGCATATTTGCGGGGTTGGCATTACTTGGTCTAGTAGCGAGTTCCTGAGGCTGTTGTGTTGGGAGAGCCGGAGGGGGCATGGCCTTTGCCTGACCGTTGTCGGCGTCATCGGCCGGTCCCTTCCCTGTGTCCTGCGGTTTAGGCGGAGCTGCTCTGATTTGGTCTTCTTCCATCACGCCCCAGATGGCGACGAACATCTGGCGCGACGTGATGGCCTTGACGGGCCGCTCCTCACGATCGATCTCCTCCTCCATCTCCTTCATGGTAGAGTCAAGCTCATCCAGGTTGACATAGATTTCCTCCGTGTCGATGCTAATGTCGGCATAAAGCGCATCCAAAACATAGTCAAAGGGTGCGGGAGCTTCGTTGATGGTGGAGGAAGATGACGAGGAAGAGGGACCATTGGGTGGCGGCAGCAGTGGCCCGGGTAAGGAGATAGGACCAGCCGGGGCGACCTCAATGGTAGTTGGAAAACTGTTAACATCGTTGACCATCTGCTCGAACGTGAGGATGACAATGCATGTTTCCTCCTGAGCGTATGTCGTAGAAGTGTGACGCGGTCCAACCCTTCGACGAAGTGGTAAACGACGTCGTTGTCTAGGTAGCTCTCCAACTGGTCCCGTACACAGAGCCATCTGGCGAGGTAATCACGGGGGCTTTCACCCTCTCTCTAGACACATCAGGTCAGATCAAAGATGGTGAAAACACCGACAAAGTGCGACCGCTGCCTTCCAGATGCACGGGTAAACCCGGCGGATTTGCAGTGATCTTCCACCATTATATCCTGCATAGGGGCGGTTTGGGTGGTCCTTGAATTTTTCTGATCTAAGCCGGTAAACTTGGAGGAGAGATCCAACTTCGATCCTTTCATGAATATATCATTCCCGAAGGAGGTCTGTGCGGGTCTTGACGATCCTCCGACCTCCAGGGAACTAGAGCCCGAGTCGGTTTTGCCGATGAAGAGGTGGATGTCCCCGATTGGAACAATCGAGAAGCGGGTGGGGTCCGTCTTCGCTGGGATCCAGAACTCATTGGGAGGGACGATCGGAATGTTGTTGGAGAAGAGAACATGGCCAATGGCTATGGTTTCACTGATTGTCGCAAAGAACTTGGACCTCGCCCGTTGTAGAGATCGAAGTGCCTCTTGCCCCACGGTGGGTGCCAACTGTCGTGGTATTGCCGACGAGTACACCATGGAGGGGTCCTCACAGAGCTTGTTTAGAGACGTGGGGAAGGAGAAGAGTTGGTGGTTACGAGGTAACACAGCTTACCCAGGTTCAGGTCCCTCAACGGTGGTGGAACCCGACTCCTGTTATAAATCACTATAATGGCAATACACAGAGTTACAGGGATCGGTTTGCTGTGCGCGATGATATGAGTTATTGTGTTCTAAAGGCTCCCATAGGTCCAGCTTATAAAGGCGCCAAAACCTAGGGTTATAGGGGAAAGTCCTAGCCAGACAGGTTACAGTCTTGCATGGGTACGAACTAGTCTACGTGTCTTGCACTCCAAGGCTCCGAGTAGGTCGGTGACTCTTGACGTAGCCTTCCATTATCTGGCATGGGCCTCCCTTCTGGATCCTTCTAACTGGGCCGCCCAGCAGGCCATGGGCCTTTCTACCAATTGTAGGCCACCCGGATTATCCAGATTAGAGACATGCTATGGTGATATCCATTTAGCATATCCCCAACACCCATCACAGTGGCACTCTCATCTTGGCCATCTTGCCACACCCATTGTTCGCCATGTTCTCCACCGTCATGAGTTACCGTCTGTGTCTAGTAATAAATATGTTGAAATATATGATGCTTGTCAGCAGGGAAAGAGTTACCAGCTACCTTTTTATGGTTCTAGTCATGTAGCCAAAACTCCACTTTAGCTTGTGTTTTCTGATGTTTGGGGTCCTTCCCAGATATCTGTTAGTGATCACGAGTATTATGTCAGTTCTATTGATGCTTATAGTCGCTTTACTTGGATTTATCTTCTTAAGCGCAAGTCTGATGTGTTCGAAGTTTTTCTTAAATTTCAAGAACATGTTGAGCGTCTCCTACATCATAAAATTATTCATGTATAGTCGGATTGAGGGGTGAGTACCGCAATCTTAGTACGTTCTTGGAGAAACTTGGGATTTCGCACCGTGTGTCTTGTCCTCATACACATCAGCAGAATGGTTCAGCCGAACAAAAGCATCTTCATATTTTTGATACCGAGTTAATCTTGATAGCTCAAGCTTCTGTTCCTTTTCGTTTTTGGAGCGACGCTTTTACTACAGCCTGTTTTCTTATAAATAGGCTTCCTTCACGGATCCTTGGTATGAAAACTCCGCTTGAAATCTTGCTTCATGAGACTCCATATTACACCTTTCTTAAGTGTTCGGTTATGCGTGTTGGCCATATCTCCGTCCTTATAATAGTCTCAAGCTAGAGTTTCTCTCTAAAAATGTGTCTTCCTTGGGTATAGTTTGATGCACAAAAGGTATAAATGCCTTTATGTCCCCACAAACTGCGTGTATATCTCGCGTGATTTTGTTTTTTATGAGCATGTTTTTCCTTTTTCCACTCTTCCAACTCCTTCCACCACATCTACTCTACCATTGCATTCATCTCCTACATTGTTTGATCAACTTGTAGATGTTGCACACTCACCGTCTTTGTTGTCTAACCATGGTGCAGGAACTGGTAGAGGTGCTCGGCTTCTCCTTTTGGATGATCCACCTGCCGATACTGCGACCGCTTCGACGGATCACGTTGATCACGCCGTTGATCCCTGCATGGGGCATGCAGGGTCTCCCCCGCCTGCCTCACGCCTAGACCAGGCTCCAACTGTGTCGGCCACGCCTATGTTGATCGGCCAGGTCTCGCCCGCATCGACCGGCCCGCTCGCGCCCTCGCCTGTTGTTAGGCCGTCTCCTGGAAGTCCGCCTTTGTCATCATCGCTTGTGTGGCAACTAAATGTTGGCCGCACAATCCTGCTCCCATCGCCCGCGCATTCACCCACGCCGGATGCCAGTGGGCCACATGCTCCTGCTTCGTAGGTTTCCTCTATCTTACAGCAGAGCTCGACACCCATGTCCACGTCGATGGCTCCTCCGACCTCGACCTCGTCGACTGATCCTGTTGTTCTGCGTCCTCATACTCGCAGCAAGAACAGCGTTTTTTGTCTGCGTCAATACACTGATGGCACGATTATGTGGCTCTCGGAATTATGTGGCTCACTCTAAGTCTAATCCTACTGCTGAACCCTGCCATTATCAGGCGGCTCTGGGTATCCCTCACTGGCGCTCTGCGATGGAACAAGAGTATCAGGCATTGCTAAATAATGATACGTGGCATCTTGTTCCTCCAAAGACCGGTGACAATATTATTGATTCTAAGTGGATATTCAAAGTTAAACGGCATGTTGATGGTTCTATTCAACAGTAGAAAGCTCGGCTTGTTGCTAGAAGATTCAAACAGTGTCAAGGTCTTAATTATGAGGATATTTTCAGTCCTGTGGTCAAGCCTACGATTATACGTCTGTTGCTATCTCTTGTTGTTACTCATGGATGGTCTCTTCGACAGCTGGATATTCAGAATGCTTTTCTTCATGGTGTTCTTGAAGAAGAGGTTTATATGCGCCAGCCTCCTAGTTTTGTTGCCTGCTCGTCCCTAGCATTTGTGTCGCTTGGTCAAGGCTCTCTATGGTCTTAAACAGGCGCCTCGTGCTTGGCACGCGCTGTTGGGAATATGCCCTAGAGGCAATCATGTATGATGATATTTCCCATTGTATTCATAAAGATATTAATTTGTCCTTGCATGTAACATCTGATGTATATCATTGAATATGTGATTCAGTTGTGGAAGTATACATTCATGTTGTTCATACTAAATATTCTTGGTCATCGAGGTTATGCTGGACACATAACTTAGACCAATGTGAAAGTCGGCAGATGAATCGGTTCCACTTGTCATGTGGATAGATATGCTATTCCAACTTACACAGATTCAGCTAAAGAGTTTAGCAAATCGGATTGATCCATATAGAGGTACAACAAACAAGTTGTCATTCGTATATCTCAATCAATGTAATCCTTAGACCTAAGATTATTGCACAGTCTGAGTTGAGGATCACCGACTTAGGTTCTGTCAAACGCTGATCCGTAACTGGGCAGTTATAAAGGCAGAGTTCGGGTCGACTGAGAAAGCGTGATGTGAATAACCAAGATGGGATTTTGCCCCTCCAGTTAGAGAGATATTCTCTGGGCCCTCTCGGATGATATGATTCAGAAAGCATGGACATGCACGACTCGGTTAAGTGTTAGCCGAGGCGATCGACTAAGAGTTAGTCAGATGAATCACTTATCTCGGATCGAGAAGAGAGTCGGACTATTTAAGGGATGAAAAATTTTCGTCTATAGTCTGACAAGGTATATCGTGAGGAAAAAGGGACTCAGACGTAAGTCGCATTGGAAAGGCATGTCGTCATGACTCTTTGGTACTTGGGAGTCGGCATGTTCTACTAGGAGCCGCTACCGACTGATCGATTGAGAGTCGGACTCCAATCGTGTCCAAGTATCCAAGAGCATGCAGGGTCACACAGTTAAGAGAGGGAGCAAGTTCGGATTGGATCTGAACCAAAAATCTGGTTGGGTTGGACTCTAGCCGGATTTTGTACTGAGTCAGTGAGTCAGACTCACAGTGACTAATATTATATGGGCTTTAGTGAATGGGCCACGAGTGAGTGGAGCCCACGTTCACTCCCTATATATAGTGGGGGTAGAAACCCAGGAGGGTTAAACGGTTAGGTCATTCCATGCGTTGAAAACCCTAGCTATCCACAGCAGTCCAGACGTCGTATCGAACATAGCAGTTCGCCGATGGTGCTCCTCCTTGTACGTGTGGATACCAGCAGAGGTGTTGTACGATCAGCATTCAACTAACGCATTCAACTGACGCGTTTCATCAGTAATCCGCAATCACGCGTCTAGTGGTAATCTTCATGGCCTTCTACCTCAGATAGATCTTGGGATCACCACGTTAGAGAAAAAAAATTTGTTTTATCTCTACTTGGCCCAACACGCGCGCCTTGGTGTTGCCCTTTGTGCACATTGATTTGTTCCTTCGACAACTGATATGTCCTTGTTCTTGCTACAGCATCCTACTATCTCTATGTACCTGCTGGTGTATGTAGATGACATCATATTGATCATCTCGTCAGTCTCTGTTGCGGATCGTCTTGTTTCTACCTTGAGTGGTGATTTTGCTATTACATATCTTGGGCGGCTTCATTATTTCCTTGGTTTGGAGGTTTCTCATTCTGATGTCGGTCTGACTCTTACTTAGTAGAAGTAAACCTAGGATTTGCTTCGTCGTGCTAGTATGCTTCGGTGTAAGACTGATACTACTCCTATGTCAGCTTCTGATAGACTATCTGCACTTGATGGTACTCTTCTCTCTTTGGATGAGGCTACTGAGTACCGAGTACCGTAGTATTGTTCGTGGCTTGCAGTATTTGACGATTACTTGTCCTGATATATCCTATGCGGTTAACAGTGTCTGTCAGTTTCTTCCTGCTCCTCGAGATACTCACTGGACAGCTGTGAAATACATCATGCGCTATGTTCGGTTGACTGCTGCTCTTGACCTGCTCCTTTTGGTGTTCTCTCAGCATTCTCTGATGCAGATTGGGCTGGTAGTCCAGATGACAGGAGATCCACGGGAGGATATGCAGTGTTTTATGGTCCTATTTTGATCGCCTAGAGTGCTCGTAAACAAGCTACAGGATCCCGTAGAAGTACTGAACCTGAGTATAAAGCAGTTGTCAATCCCATCGCTGAGCTCATTTGGGTTCAGTCTTTGCTTCGAGAGTTGGGAGTCTCTAGGGATCATCCGCCTGTTCTTTAGAGTAACAACATTGGTGCCACGTACCTTTCTTCGAATCCGGTATTTCATGCCCGAACGAAACACATCAAAATTGACTATCACTTTGTCAAAGAACGAATTTCGCAGAATCTGCTGACATCTTCACGAAGTCGTTGCCACTTCCTTAGTTTGAGGGTTGTCGTCGCAATCTTAATCTCCTGAATTATTCAGAGCACTGTTAAGATTGAGTGAGGGTGTTAGAGTGTATTTGTACGTATCCTAAATTGTATACAGTTATAACCGTATCCGATGATATATATATATATATATATATATATATATATATATATATATAGGTAAAATGACTGGTACACCTTGGTGCCCAGGCACCGTACATAATACATGTATGTTTTGCTTTGAATCACACATACCTGAGAGTATACGTACCATAGTTATATATATTTAGGTATCATATACCTAAGTTACACATATCTAGATATCACATACCTAAGATGTTGCATATCTAAGGTGTACGTACCAGGATACGTGTTTATATATGTAACTTAGGTACGCATATCTTAGGTATGTGATACCTAGATATATATAACTTGAATAAGTATATTTTAGATATATAAACCTTAGGTACGTAAAATTTAGGTATACACATATCGAATAAATATGTACAAAATACAGGTTTGGCGCTGGGCACCATGGTGCCCATTGGTAAAATTCACCATGTTGCCATGACCGACCGAAGAATTGTCGAAGTCCACAGCACCCAGTATTGTTTGTCTTTCAACCGACAGTCAAACCCTTCTTGAATTTTAGTTTGTGGGGTAGGTTTGCTCGAAAAAAAATTCACGAGAAGGTTAGCGCCGACGAGACAAACATATGTAGTACATACACCCGTTGTTCGAAGTACGTGTATCTTTGAGAGCCGGTCATGGAAACTGGGAAGCATAGCAAGTGGTTCGAAGTTCCCATGGCCGGTGTGGCTGCGTGTCATGCTGCCACTGCCATCTCGCTCCCAGGAAAGAGAAGGTGAGCATAGAAGAGAGGCGTGCATGCATGTGACCGAAATAAAGCCGGGGTCGGGCCGTGCGTTGCCACCGTGGCTATTAATTGGAAGCAACAACCTGCAGGCGGTCCAATGGACTAAGAGCATATACAATGCTAGAGAGAGTATGTCTTTTTTTAGTTCTCCACATCATCTAAAGAAGTCATTAGAGATAAGTTATACAATGCATTATTTCTTAGTGTCGTCTCTACCAATTAATGAGAATTGTCTATTTTTAAGTAAGAAAGATTTGCTAAGGGAAGACACATGATGCAACCAAGAAATTAGTCTTCTCTTATTTTAAAAAGATCATCTCTTAGGTAAGGAAAGACAATCTCATCTTTCTTATTTCTCTCTCCTCCAACTAAGCAAATATTCAACATGTAGTCGTAAGGAAAGGCTGACGTCATTGCATTGTATTGCCCTAAGCGCATGTACAATGCTAGAGAAGGCATGCCTTCTTTTAGCTCTCCACATCATTTAGAGAAGACACAATATATAACTTGTACAAAGCATTATTTCTTATTGTTATCTCTGGCAATTAATAAGGATTAACTATTTTTAGTAAAAAAAGGTTGACTAAGAAAAGACATATGATACAATGGAGAAAAATAGCTAGTCTTCTCTTATTGCTAAGATCATCCCTTAGCTAAGGGAAGACAACCCTCTCTCTTTTGTTTCTCTCTCCTTTAACTAAGAAAAATTTAACATGACAAGCATAAGAAAAGGCTGATGTCATTGTACGTACCCTAAACGGACAGTCCGCTACATGCCTAAATAACTACATGCAAACTTAGGAAATAATACATAATTAGAGGATGAATCAAGATTAGGAAAGCAAGCGGACAGGTCGGGAGTGTTCGGCGGACCTCCGATTGCATCCATAGGTCCGCCGAGACCAGTTCAGCGAAAGATACAGACTGCCATGCGCCTTCGGATCTCCGAACGACGGAACACAATGTCCCATGTTGTCTGCCTGTCTCCCCTCCCAGCCGTGCCCGTTCACGCATGGCCCGTTCCTGCCTGCCCCCATCACTATCAGACATCAGTACTACATCGGCACACGCCAGCGGCCGGTCGCCGGGGCTACAGGGATATGCCCCGTTGACTGACAGCGGCTGCTCATACGAGCAAGACGCGGCTGATTCTAGGCTGCCTGCCTGCCTTCCTTCCTCACGTGCAAAACCGGCGTCCTTTTTTTTTGTCGGTGCGCGACCGTAGCGAGCTGCGGATGGCAGAAGAAAAGCCCACTGATTCAGTGCCTGACTGATGATGCACGGAGGTAGCGTAGCGGCTCACTGGCACTACATCACGGTTAATTATTAGAGACACAAAAAAGTGTCTTAAAAAATATTAAAAGTGTCCCTAATAATCTTTGAAGACAATAAAAATAATGCCGAATCAAATGGTGTAGAAAAAACTCATTTAAGGCACTCTTAAAAGTGCCTTTAAAAATAGTTTTTTGAGGCACTTCTTAAAATGCCTTTAAAAACATATTTTTTGAGGCACTTAAAATATTGCCTTAGAATAAATTTTAAGGCACTATTGAGAAAGTTCTCTAATAATTTTTGTTGGCCCTTTGCAAAGTGCCTCAAAAAACATTCGTTGGCAGTTTACAAAAATGCCTTAAAAATAGTTGTATAATGCCTATAAATACAATTGTAGGAACTTCCAAAATGCCTTAAAAATAGTTGTATAATGCCTATAAATACAATTGTAGGAACTTCCAAAATGCCTTAAAACAATAAAGTACCATTTATAAAGTGTCTTAAAAACAAATAAATACACTAGAAAAAAATTCTAGCTACTCTAAATCCTCTAGTCCAGCATCAAGTTTGTCCATCCAGTAGCAAGATGCTAGCTGAAAAATGCTTGCACATAACACCAAATACAGATGGTATATCAGTAAAAGTAGTTAGTAAAGTTACATGTGTTAGTTCTACTAGAAGGTCAGTATATCACTAAAAGCAAGTATTTAAAGTTACAAGAGTTATTTCTACTAGAAGGTTAAAAGAAAACCAAATACAAATAGTATATTAGTATGCATGCATATTGATATATATATATATATATATATGAAAAATAGCCAGCTACACATAGGCATAGCTGCGTATAGCCTATCCACCGTTGGTTCTCTCTCGGTTTGATATAGGGAGCACATATTTTCAAACCCAAAACGTTGGATTCCCATTGAGGATAGCGTGACGTTGTTAGTTGTAGCATCCCAGTTGTCTAACCCCTGTAATGCTACATGTTATAATAATAAATGGGTCACTTCCAACATGTATTGTTGCATCATCATCATATCATGCTCATACCATCATACCACCTTGCATTTGAGCATCATATAAAACCCTTTCTTGTTTGGTTCTTATCTCATGTGCATGATTAATTGTATTTGACTCTTGATATTGTATTTGGGTCTTAATAAATTGTTAAATGCCCAAGTTGAGTTGGGGGCATCTCTCTTTTTGACTCCACCACCTTTTCTTTCACCACCCTATAATTCCACCACCCAACTAATTTGAGCCTGGATTTTGTTGTTTTATCTCTGGCTCATGATTAGTTGGTTGGAACCACCCATAAATCTTTGCTTGGCCTAGTCCACATTTTGGAATGCATATGAATAAATGCCATGGACACCTATTTTGTTTTCACAAAATAGAACCTAGCATTATTAGTTATGCATGGGCCATGCAACCAAAACCCTTGGCCTCCTTCTTTTGGTTTGTTTTGTTATGTTTAGTAGGAGCTTGTTTTTAAATAACAACTAGGTGCTCCTTGTTTTGGGATCTCTTGGGCCATATTTTAAAAACTACCACCTTGTTTGGCTAAACCCAAACCCTAGCATCCCTCTCCCCTTTCCTTTTGCCACCTCTTGTTGTGCTTCCAAAACCTAGCTACCATCAACCCCCCTCTCCCCTCTTTTCCTCACCTGCCACGCCCAGGGCCACCCGCCAGCCTCACCCTCTCCTCCTTAGCCCTGCCGCGTCCCCTGCCCCCCCCCATGCTGAGCACGTGAGGGAGGAGTAAAGGTGGCCGATGCCACCTTCCTCCCATCAAACCCTCCCCCACGCAACAACCTGCCCCCTCTCCCTTCTTATCCTCTCTGCCCCGCCCAGAACCCCCCAGATCCACCCCGAAGACGCCCTGGCCTCTCCCCCTCTCTTCTCCTTCGTCACCGGCTCGCCATCGCCGGCAACCTCGGCCCCCTCGCGTCTACACCTTGCCAGAGGACGAGCACGTCGGGGAGGTGGTCGAGGAGAACCAGACAAGCCCCTACGCCACGCCTGCACACGCCGTCGAGGAGGAGGAGGACCGGAGCCACCAGGATCTGCCGCGCCACGCCGGAAACCCTAGCCCCCAGACCGCGAGCCGCGTCGTCGATCGCCTGCTCCCCGTGCCTCGCCACCTTCTCCGACAGCCTCGCGGTGAGCCTACGAACCCCCCAGACAACCTCCTGTGCGTAGTCGCTTCCTGGACGCGTGGTTCGTTTTGTCGAACGCCCTCCGTGCGCCCGTGTCGTCGACGCCTGCCGCTAGCACCGCGCGCCATCTAGCCTATCTAACACGCGAGCTCCCTCCGAACATCAAACCGCAGCCACCGCAGCGGCTCTGCGTCCGCGCAAGCGTCACCGGTCGCGGGTTCGAGTCCCACCTGCGCCACGCCGCGCGCCGCGCGCGTCAGATGCACGCGTGGGAAGAGGAACAGTACGGCCTGGCCTTTTGCGCGTAACCCCCTGCCTTCTTTTTGTTCCCAACCCGCGGTCCGTTTTGGCCCACCTGTTTGTGTCTAGGTGACTTTGCAAAAAGGCTCCTGGCATTGCTAAAATAAACCCGCGGTCCTTGGTTGCCTCAGCCGCTGGCGTGTGGGCCAGAGAACCCCCCTGGCCCCACCTGTCTGCGACTCAGGTTGGGTTAGGCTGTGTGTAAAACGTCCCAGATGCTGTTTTCAATTCAAATTCTGTTAAATAATTTCAAAATTCAATTCAAATTCAGATTTCTATAACTTTTTCATACTAAATCCAAATTGGGCAAATAATATATGTTTAGATATCAGCAAGATGAGAGGATTCCAAATATGCCATCCAATTTGACTTTTGCACAACAAAAATTCCAAGTTATTTAAATTACCACCAATGCCACTGGATTTTCAATAATTCATAACTTTCGTTTCCTAAATCCAAATTTAGCAAATGATATGTCTAAAATGATCAGCTCGACGAGACCTTTCTGTTTATGCTATCCATAACTTCATTTGCAGCATGCATCATATAAATATATATTGAACAACAACTGTTATGCCAACAAATTGTGAACCAAAACTCCACTAAAATGTTGCTACTTGTCTACCACACCTCACCATGCCATGCTACCTTACTTGCCATGTAAATTGTGCATCATTCATCATGGCATGATTTTTTGCTTGACGCATCTTATTCATATGCTTGTGCTCTGTATTCATGTTGGCCTTGTTTGTTTGGTTTTTCTCGGATAGACACCGAGCAGGGGTTGTATCAAGAGAACCAGGAGCACTACCCAGATCCGTCCCTTGCTTCAACTGAGATACCAGGCAAGCACTACCACATGCTTGCATACATACAGTACCTATTGCCCCTATCTTATTCTTGCATCATTGAGTCGCGATTGCATTAAATTGAAACCCAAGTATGCATAGCCTTTACTTTTACACTCCACCAAGCTTGTTCCTCCATCCCATGAGCCATTACTATAGGAGTTGCTTGAGCCATGCGAGTCGTAGAACAGCATGTGTAGGGTATGTGAGTGTCAGTTGGATCATGAGGTACCTAAACAACTTAACCTGAGTAGTTCTGGGATAACTAAAGAAAGTGGCACCGGTGAGCAACATCTGCTATTTGGTTCTTCCTGCTCACTTGTGTCCCGTAAGACCCCGAGTACTTGATTCCTGTTCCTTGATTTATCGCGCTATCCACATCCGGGAGGTATATGGGACCCCCCTGAGCCAGAGCTTGATTCCGTCTTATTTCTTGGGGCCACGAACTAGTTTGGGGCTTTATTACTATCCTGTACTTATGCCATGTTTTACTGCTTTATTTACGATTGTGCGAGGTACTGCACACTGTACTGTTTAGGATCGGGACACGATTCCGCGGTGTCGACAAGCCCCGTTTGGGGTTCCCAATCGTTCACAGCCGTATACCCAGACCTTGAGTCCGTCTCGGAGCTAGCTTACTTCGTTGCGGGTAGCTTAATGGGGTGGCCCCCTGAAATATTTCTGAATCCTGTGATTGCTTTGTCGTGAAGGCCTCGTTGGGTTTTGATTTGGTTTTTCCGAGGTTGATCGAGTGTGTGTTGCTATTGGTGCACCCCGGCCGGGTAAAACTTTCTGAAAGCCGTGTCCGCGGATATGGACGACTTGGATCACAGTTTCTCGATCATAGACAAGCATAACTAAAGTACCGCCTTAATTTGACTAAGTAACTTGACTAGTAAATAGTGCAACACTCATGGAATGGTTAATAAAATTGCCAACGGTTGGGGGGGTTGTTCGTCCGCTTCCTTGTTGGTAAGCTGGGAGGAGGATGGATCGAATGAGATTACCATTATAACTGTTGTACTTAATTCACGGACATCCGTCTATCATTGGTTAGGCGGATGGTTAGCGTTGATCTGTAGAACTGCTAGGGTTTATCTTTCGCTGCAATTGCGTCACCCCAGGTTGTGTCCCCTTTAGAGGCATTAAGACTTGCTGAGTACCCTTAGGGTCTCACACGATAAATTCTTGATTCAGATGGACAGGTACCTCCACAGGTCGGATACTGGGTGGAAGAAGCTGATGATGTGGGCAACGATCGTTCGGTGTAGAGATTCCGGGATCGGGGATCCGTGAGACCTGTAGTTGGGATGTGCTTATTTCTATGGCATCTTATGCCGATTTGCTTCTTATCCGTACTCGGATTTTGTTTGCCGCTTCCGCATGATTCCCTGATGTGTGTTGTATGAGGAAGTATCCTAAAATATAGATCTATCTAGGTCATTTGATTCTTGCCGTATGGCGTTGCTATATTTTTCTTTCTTTCTAGATGGTATGGCTCTGATGTACTCTTGTATGGTGGCTTGCGTACATACCCACTTGTGTACGTAGTTGATCCCTTCGCCTGCCGACTACGCCGCCCGTACAGGTCCCGTTGAGAGGGTAGTGGTTGGGACGTCTGAAAGGACTACCAGTGAGTGGCTTTTGGGGCCCCACCGTACTATTTCAACCACTACCACTCATCCAGGCTTGTATCTAGGAGCGTAGTTCACCGAGGTAGTTACAATTGGTATCAGAGCCATCCCGACCTTCAGGGTTTCAGCCAAACGGTCGTTGTCAGTCTAGCAAATATTTTGGTAGTTATGTATATTAGGGAAAAACAAAACGCGAGAGTAGGACTGCTTCCACTTTTTCTTCTTACCCTCCCACCCACCCTTTTCTGGTAAGGAAGTGCAACGTTTTCAATCCTCTTCTCAAAGTTCAAACTAGGATTCACGTGTTCTGGGTTTCCGTAGTACCATAGGTTGTGTGTGTGTGTGTGTGTGTGTGTGTAATCCTTGTCTACCTGTTGCATCCAAGTTGTTATCTTATCTGCCTTTGGTTATCAACTGTTGGTACATTCCATACCGACAGGCTTTTATAAACCGACGCAATCTATCTTCCTCTTTGTATCCGACGCTATCTTGTTGGGGTGTTCGTTTCCGTAGTTACCAATCTTAGGTTTCGTCGTGAGAAGAAGGGGTTAGGATATGTGTTCCACTTGTTCATGTGCGGAGTAATGATTTGAGTGCGGGATGGAGTCGCGACCATACCACTACTCTTCTCATTCGCTTTTGTATATTGAATCGGTAGAGTCACTAATCTTGATTCGTAAGTAATTTTGCGCATCTATTGGTATTCTAATGCCGAAATTTGTGGAAAATTTTCTTTGATATGTTTGTGTACCACACTCCTTTTCAGTCGTGTGCGATATGCTTAATATCTTTTAGGAGCTATGAACTTTGTTGATATTTTAATATCATCTCAGTAAATTGTATCCTTTAATCTTGGTTAATTCCATCTTGGTACTATTTTGGATTATTATCATTCTCCATTATAGTACTGACTTGAGTTTTATATCAATGAAAGGATGGCTCCACCACGCCGGACTGATGAGGACATACCTCCGGAACTGGGCTCAGCGCTGTCAAACATTGCTAATGCTTTGGCAGCTATGCAAGAGAACCAGCAGCGCTTTGAGGAGAGCGTCAGAAGAAACGAGTTTGCTCCACTTCCTCCACCTCCCAGGCGTGGAGACATCAAGAGCTTCCTCAAGTTCAACCCTCGTCAGTTTGATGTGTCTGACCGACCTCTGGACGCAGATGATTGGCTGCGTGAGATCTCAAGGTTGCTCGAGACTGCTGATGTTCCGGAACAGGAGTGGGTCAAGTGCGCTACTCACCTTCTCAAGGGAGATGCAGCTCTCTGGTGGGAGAACTACTTGAAGGCAAGCTGCACTGGTTTCCAGCCAACTTGGGAAAGGTTCACTGCAGCTTTCAAGGAGCAGTTTCTCTCAGAGATTGAAATGGAAAGGATGAAGGAGGCTTTCCTCAACCTGAAGCAGGGAAATGATAACGTCAACACCTACATCAGGAACTTCATGAATCTCTCTCGTTATGGTGGTGATGAGGTATCTGATGACAAGAAGAAGCAGAAAAGGTTCAGGCAAGGGCTCAATGCGTCGATCAAGTATACAATCACGCATGCAAGACCGGCAACCTTCCTGGAACTACAGCACACAGCACTGCAAGAGGAGGCAAGCAGGCAGATGTTTGAGGAGTCCAAGAAACATAACAGGGATGCATCAAGCTCTTCGGTTATGGCAGCTCCTTCGAAGCGGCGTGTCTGGGTTCCTAACACCCCACCGTCGCTCCCGGCTCCACCAAGACCTGCAAGTTTCGCGCCAAGGCCACCAAACTTCACCACTGCGGCTCCCAGGGGCTACAACAACAACTACCCTGGAGCGCCTGGCGGAGTCCCTGGCTACTCTGCTCCACGTCCAGCTGGTGCCTGTTACACGTGTGGAGATCCTGGACATCCCCACTGGAACTGTCCAATGAAGAACAAAGCTCTCCCTCAACCCCCGCCAAGATCTGCAACAAGCTCTCCTTCGGTTCGTGCACCACCGCCTCGAGCTCTCAACATCAACACCAACCCCGGGTCTGCGGTTGTTCGTGCAAACTGCGTCAACGCCTCTCAAGCTGAACTCGCACCTGGAGTTGTAATGGGTATGCTATCCGTTAACTCAGTTCCTGCACGAGTTCTCTTTGATTCTGGTGCATCGCATTCCTTTGTGTCATACAAGTTTGCAGAAGAGAATGAGTTAGTCATGGAGCCTATTCTTAAGCGGTTGATGGTTCTTTCTCCTGGAGCAAATATGGTAGCATCTAAGATCAGTCATGGAAATCAAGTTGAGATTGGTGGTTCTTCATTCTTGGCTTCTTTGATTGTTCTGGGCAACTCTGACATTGATGTCATCCTGGGCATGGATTGGTTGACAGCAAATGCAGCTGTCATTGATTGTGCTGAACGCTCAGTGTCTCTGAAGATTCCTGAAGGCCACATAGTCTTTTCTCCAAGTCTGACTCCTGCTGTCCAGCTCTATTCCTTGGCTGCTCTGAATAATGATGCTATGGAAGCTATTCAGGGTGTACCGGTGGTCTGTGAGTTCCCAGATGTCTTTCCTGAAGAGTTGCTAGGTATGCCTCCGGATCGCGAGGTTGAATTCGTGATTGAACTTGAACCTGGAACGGCTCCTATCTCCAAGCGGCCATATAAAATGGGTCCTTCTGAGTTGGCCGAACTCAAACGACAACTTGATGAACAAGAGAAATTGGGTTTCATTCAACACAGCACTTCTTCTTGGGGTAGCCCAACAATCTTTGTGAAGAAGCGTGACAGAACCGATAGGCTATGTGTTGACTACCGGGCTCTCAATGCTAAAACCATCAAGAACAAATATCCTCTTCCTCGGATAAATGATCTATTTGATCAGCTAGCAGGAGCTGTGGTATTCTCTAAGCTGGACTTGAGAAGTGGTTATCACCAAATCAAAATTCGCAAAGAAGATGTGCCCAAAACAGCTTTCACCACTCGCTATGGCCTGTATGAGTACACGGTCATGTCTTTCGGCCTCACCAACGCACCTGCTACCTTCTCGAGGCTGATGAACTCCGTTTTCATGGAGTACCTTGATAAGTTTGTTGTGGTATATCTGGATGACATTCTGGTCTATTCCAAGTCCAAGGAGGAGCATGAAGAACACCTGCGGTGTGTCCTGAACAAGCTTCGTGAGAACCGCTTGTATGCAAAGTTCTCAAAGTGTGAGTTTTGGCTGCCTGAAGTAACCTATCTTGGTCATGTTATCTCTGCCAAGGGCATTGCAGTCAATCCGGAAACCGTGAAGACAATTGTTGAATGGCTTCCTCCTGTTAATGTCAAGGAAGTGCGGAGTTTTCTCGGCTTGGCTAGCTATTGCCGTCGTTTTGTTCAGAACTTCTCAAAGATAGCAAAGCCTCTTACCGATCTCCTCAAGAAAGGCAAGAAATATCTGTGGACTCCTGCTTGTCAAGAAAGTTTTGAGACACTCAAAGAGAAGCTCACTTCCACACCAGTCTTGGTTCCTCCGGATACATCTAAGCCGTTCCAGATATTCTGCGACGCCTCTTTGCAAGGATTGGGTGCGGTCCTTATGCAAGAGAAACAGGTGGTTGCTTATGCTTCTCGTCAGTTGAAGACGCATGAGATCAACTATCCCACATATGACCTCGAGCTAGCAGCAGTTGTCTTTGCTTTGAAGCTATGGAGGCACTACTTGCTCGGTAACCGTTGTGAGATCTTCTCGGACCACAAGAGTTTGAAGTATATCTTCACTCAACCTGATCTCAACCTTCGGCAGAGGAGATGGATTGAAGCAATCAATGACTTTGATGTGACCATCAACTACACTCCAGGCAAAGCAAACGTCATGGCAGATGCGCTTAGCCGTAAAGCTTATGTCAACAACCTCATGATAGAAGAGCAGCAGCCTCTCTTGTGCGAGGAATTCCGTCAGCTCAACCTTGAAGTTGTAGAGCAAGGGCATCTCCTGAACCTTCTGGCTACTCCTCTCTTGGAAGAACAGATTCGTTCTCGTCAGCGTGGTGATCCGCACACCAGAAAGCTCATCTCTAGAATTGGGCTTCCGAAGTATGAGTCCTTCCACGTTGATGATCAAGGCACGCTCTTCTTTGAACACCGGATGTTTGTTCCAAACTACCCGGGTCTGAGAGACCAAGTTCTCAAGGAGGCACATGATTCGGTTCTTTCTATCCATCCTGGCAGCACAAAGATGTACATGGACTTGAAAACACAATACTGGTGGCCTGGGTTGAAACGGTATTGTGCCAAGTATGTCTCAGAATGTGATGTCTGTCGCAGAGTGAAGGCTGTCCATCAGAAACCTTTTGGTCTTCTACAGCCATTGAAACCTCCGGAATGGAAATGGGAGAAAGTAGAGATGGACTTCATCACTGGGTTTCCTAGATCGCAGAAGGGCAACAATGCAATCTTTGTTGTCATCGACAGGCTTTCTAAAGTGGCTCATTTCTTCCCCGTCAAAGAAATAATTTCTAGAATTCAGTTGGCTGAGCTCTATATCAACAGAATTGTCTCTCTGTATGGGGTTCCACTTGAAATCAGTTCAGACCGTGGGAGCATCTTCACCTCAAAGTTCTGGGAGAGTTTCCAAAAAGCTTTGGGAACAAAGTTGAACTTCAGCACTGCTTACCACCCTCAGTCGCAAGGACAAGTGGAAAGAATCAATCAGATTCTGGAGGACATGCTTCGAGCTTGCGTCATCTCTTTTGGCATGAAGTGGGAGGAATGCCTTCCATATGCTGAATTCTCCTACAACAACAGCTTCCAGAAGAGTCTGAAGATGGCACCATTCGAGGCTCTCTATGGTCGCAAGTGCAGAACTCCGATTGGTTGGTCAGGTGCAGGAGAAAGAATCTGGTTTGGCCCTGACATTGTAACTCAAGTAGAGGAGAAGGTGCATATCATTCTGGAGAACCTGAAGATTGCTCAAAGTCGTCAGAAGAGCAACTACGACAGGAAGCACACAGATATGGTATATGCCCCTGGTGATCTCGTCTACCTTCGTGTCACTCCCATGAGAGGAACACACCGCTTCGGTATCAAAGGAAAATTGGCTCCTAGATACATCGGTCCTTTCAAGATACGTGGTAGAAGAGGAGAAGTTGCTTATGCACTAGAGCTTCCGGAAAAACTCAAAGTCCATGATGTTTTCCACATCTCTCAGCTCAAGAAGTGCTTCAAAGACCCCGGCAAGACCGTGGATCATGAGCTAATCGACCTCCAAGAAGATCTGTCTTATCAAGAACACCCCACCAAAATCCTTGAGACCGCAGAACGAAGGACTCGCAACAAGTCCATCATGTTTTGCAAGGTGCAGTGGTCACACCATTCTGTTGATGAAGCAACATGGGAGCGTGAAGATGAACTCCGTGCCAACCATCCTTCTCTCTTTGTGTCTTCTTCTTCTTCTTCCTAGAATCTCGGGGCGAGATTCCTGTTTAGTGGGGGAGAGTTGTAGCATCTCAATTGTCTAACCCCTGTAATGCTACATGTTATAATAATAAATGGGCCACTTCCAACATGTATTGTTGCATCATCATCATATCATGCTCATACCATCATACCACCTTGCATTTGAGCATCATATAAAACCCTTTCTTGTTTGGTTCTTATCTCATGTGCATGATTAATTGTATTTGACTCTTGATATTGTATTTGGGTCTTAATAAATTGTTAAATGCCCAAGTTGAGTTGGGGGCATCTCTCTTTTTGACTCCACCACCTTTTCTTTCACCACCCTATAATTCCACCACCCAACTAATTTGAGCTTGGATTTTGTTGTTTTATCTCTGGCTCATGATTAGTTGGTTGGAACCACCCATAAATCTTTGCTTGGCCTAGTCCACATTTTGGAATGCATATGAATAAATGCCATGGACACCTATTTTGTTTTCACAAAATAGAACCTAGCATTATTAGTTATGCATGGGCCATGCAACCAAAACCCTTGGCCTCCTTCTTTTGGTTTGTTTTGTTATGTTTAGTAGGAGCTTGTTTTTAAATAACAACTAGGTGCTCCTTGTTTTGGGATCTCTTGGGCCATATTTTAAAAACTACCACCTTGTTTGGCTAAACCCAAACCCTAGCATCCCTCTCCCCTTTCCTTTTGCCACCTCTTGTTGTGCTTCCAAAACCTAGCTACCATCAACCCCCCTCTCCCCTCTTTTCCTCACCTGACACGCCCAGGGCCACCCGCCAGCCTCACCCTCTCCTCCTTAGCCCTGCCGCGTCCCCTGGCCCCCCCCATGCTGAGCACGTGAGGGAGGAGTAAAGGTGGCCGATGCCACCTTCCTCCCATCAAACCCTCCCCCACGCAACAACCTGCCCCCTCTCCCTTCTTATCCTCTCTGCCACGCCCAGAACCCCCCAGATCCACCCCGAAGACGCCCTGGCCTCTCCCCCTCTCTTCTCCTTCGTCACCGGCTCGCCATCGCCGGCAACCTCGGCCCCCTCGCGTCTACACCTTGCCAGAGGACGAGCACGTCGGGGAGGTGGTCGAGGAGAACCAGACAAGCCCCTACGCCACGCCTGCACACGCCGTCAAGGAGGAGGAGGACCGGAGCCACCAGGATCTGCCGCGCCACGCCGGAAACCCTAGCCCCCAGACCGCGATCCGCGTCGTCGATCGCCTTCTCCCCGTGCCTCGCCACCTTCTCCGACAGCCTCGCGGTGAGCCTACGAACCCCCCAGACAACCTCCTGTGCGTAGTCGCTTCCTGGACGCGTGGTTCGTTTTGTCGAACGCCCTCCGTGCGCCCGTGTCATCGACGCCTGCCGCTAGCACCGCGCGCCATCTAGCCTATCTAGCACGCGAGCTCCCTCCGAACATCAAACCGCAGCCACCGCAGCGGCTCTGCGTCCGCGCAAGCGTCACCGGTCGCGGGTTCGAGTCCCACCTGCGCCACGCCGCGCGCCGCGCGCCGCGCGCGTCAGATGCACGCGTGGGAAGAGGAACAGTACGGCCTGGCCTTTTGCGCGTAACCCCCTGCCTTCTTTTTGTTCCCAACCCGCGGTCCGTTTTGGCCCACCTGTCTGTGTCTAGGTGACTTTGCAAAAAGGCTCCTGGCATTGCTAAAATAAACCCGCGGTCCTTGGTTGCCTCAGCCGCTGGCGTGTGGGCCAGAGAACCCCCCTGGCCCCACCTGTCTGCGACTCAGGTTGGGTTAGGCTGTGTGTAAAACGTCCCAGATGCTGTTTTCAATTCAAATTCTGTTAAATAATTTCAAAATTCAATTCAAATTCAGATTTCTATAACTTTTTCATACTAAATCCAAATTGGGCAAATAATATATGTTTAGATATCAGCAAGATGAGAGGATTCCAAATATGCCATCCAATTTGACTTTTGCACAACAAAAATTCCAAGTTATTTAAATTACCACCAATGCCACTGGATTTTCAATAATTCATAACTTTCGTTTCCTAAATCCAAATTTAGCAAATGATATGTCTAAAATGATCAGCTCGACGAGAACTTTCTGTTTATGCTATCCATAACTTCATTTGCAGCATGCATCATATAAATATATATTGAACAACAACTGTTATGACAACAAATTGTGAACCAAAACTCCACTAAAATGTTGCTACTTGTCTACCACACCTCACCATGCCATGCTACCTTACTTGCCATGTAAATTGTGCATCATTCATCATGGCATGATTGTTTGCTTGACGCATCTTATTCATATGCTTGTGCTCTGTATTCATGTTGGCCTTGTTTGTTTGGTTTTTCTCGGATAGACACCGAGCAGGGGTTGTATCAAGAGAACCAGGAGCACTACCCAGATCCGTCCCTTGCTTCAACTGAGATACCAGGCAAGCACTACCACATGCTTGCATACATACAGTACCTATTGCCCCTATCTTATTCTTGCATCATTGAGTCGCGATTGCATTAAATTGAATCCCAAGTATGCATAGCCTTTACTTTTACACTCCACCAAGCTTGTTCCTCCATCCCATGAGCCATTACTATAGGAGTTGCTTGAGCCATGCGAGTCGTAGAACAGCATGTGTAGGGTATGTGAGTGTCAGTTGGATCATGAGGTACCTAAACAACTTAACCTGAGTAGTTCTGGGATAACTAAAGAAAGTGGCACCGGTGAGCAACATCTGCTATTTGGTTCTTCCTGCTCACTTGTGTCCCGTAAGACCCCGAGTACTTGATTCCTGTTCCTTGATTTATCGCGCTATCCACATCCGGGAGGTATATGGGACCCCCCTGAGCCAGAGCTTGATTCCGTCTTATTTCTTGGGGCCACGAACTAGTTTGGGGCTTTATTACTATCCTGTACTTATGCCATGTTTTACTGCTTTATTTACGATTGTGCGAGGTACTGCACACTGTACTGTTTAGGATCGGGACACGATTCCGCGGTGTCGACAAGCCCCGTTTGGGGTTCCCAATCGTTCACAGCCGTATACCCAGACCTTGAGTCCGTCTCGGAGCTAGCTTACTTCGTTGCGGGTAGCTTAATGGGGTGGCCCCCTGAAATATTTCTGAATCCTGTGATTGCTTTGTCGTGAAGGCCTCGTTGTGTTTTGATTTGGTTTTTCCGAGGTTGATCGAGTGTGTGTTGCTATTGGTGCACCCCGGCCGGGTAAAACTTTCTGAAAGCCGTGTCCGCGGATATGGACGACTTGGAGCACAGTTTCTCGATCATAGACAAGCATAACTAAAGTACCGCCTTAATTTGACTAAGTAACTTGACTAGTAAATAGTGCAACACTCATGGAATGGTTAATAAAATTGCCAACGGTTGGGAGGGTTGTTCGTCCGCTTCCTTGTTGGTAAGCTGGGAGGAGGATGGATCGGATGAGATTACCATTATAACTGTTGTACTTAATTCACGGACATCCGTCTATCATTGGTTAGGCGGATGGTTAGCGTTGATCTGTAGAACTGCTAGGGTTTATCTTTCGCAGCAATTGCGTCACCCCAGGTTGTGTCCCCTTTAGAGGCATTAAGACTTGCTGAGTACCCTTAGGGTCTCACACGATAAATTCTTGATTCAGATGGACAGGTACCTCCACAGGTCGGATACTGGGTGGAAGAAGCTGATGATGTGGGCAACGATCGTTCGGTGTAGAGATTCCGGGATCGGGGATCCGTGAGACCTGTAGTTGGGATGTGCTTATTTCTATGGCATCTTATGCCGATTTGCTTCTTATCCGTACTCGGATTTTGTTTGCCGCTTCCGCATGATTCCCTGATGTGTGTTGTATGAGGAAGTATCCTAAAATATAGATCTATCTAGGTCATTTGATTCTTGCCGTATGGCGTTGCTATATTTTTCTTTCTTTCTAGATGGTATGGCTCTGATGTACTCTTGTATGGTGGCTTGCGTACATACCCACTTGTGTACGTAGTTGATCCCTTCGCCTGCCGACTACGCCGCCCGTACAGGTCCCGTTGAGAGGGTAGTGGTTGGGACGTCTGAAAGGACTACCAGTGAGTGGCTTTTGGGGCCCCACCGTACTATTTCAACCACTACCACTCATCCAGGCTTGTATCTAGGAGCATAGTTCACCGAGGTAGTTACATTAGTTCATGGCATGCAACCTAGCAAATTAAGCTTATCAGATTTTATTCCTTTGAGGCAAACCCTAATGTACTATATGCACAAAACCTTAACACAAATAAGCCTTATTCCGTTTTGCAACACTAAGCCTTATTCCGTTTTAACCCAATGTATCTTAGACAAAGACATGCAAAAATCCTAATCAAACAAAGCTTATCAAATTTTGCGTTGGGTAGCTATTGCATGTAGAACATAACCTTTTTTCATCTTATCTTTTGTTTTACGAGCTGCTGGCCATAGCTTTACTTATTTATTCTCTCTTGAAATTGCCTTTCTTATGTACTAACCCGTTCGTACAAGCTGAATCGGACATATTTGTGGAAAAACTAAAATGGTGTTGCTCCAAAGAAACGGTGTGCAGGAGGCCAGCAGTGGAAGGCTAGCTAGATATGCTGGCGTTAGATGTTTCTATAAGAGTGCCTTCTATCTTTTATAGAGTAGCAGAGTAGAATGTGTAGCGCGGGAAAACACAAAAACTTTCACTAGGGCCACGCGAAAATAAATTCTCTCCCGCCAAAAAATAAGACATCGCACTATCCAGCTGAAAAGTTAGGGTTTGCGTACTAGCACAAGCACTTAATATGAAGCATTTGCATGCAAAACTCTTATAAGCCTTGTTCTCACTACCTTCCCATTTTATATGCTAAAATTCTTTTGCCAAACAAGCGCTAAAAAATTAGGGTTTGTCCAAGACGCTAGTCAATGCATGCATGCACAAAAACGAAATGCTACATCCACTGTTACATGTTGTTATCAATATGCGAGAGCCAGCCACAAGCATCTAAATTAGCCTTGCATGTGATCTCTATATCCAACGGTCCTAAGCCTATGCACAGCTACGCTTGTGTGTAGCAAATCTGCGTCGATATATATATATATATATATATATATATATATATATATATATAGAGAGAGAGAGAGAGAGAGAGAGAGAGAGAGAGACGCGGATTTGCTATCTAGGATGCTACCAATGCACGCAAGCGTTGATGTTGGATATAGAGAGTACATGAACTAGCTGTCAAGATAAGAGAGAGCCAAAATCTTGCATGCAGTTAACGGTGTTATTTGCCGTTTATAGAATGGTATAACTAGACTTTATTGTAGCATACCAAACAGCCCCTGTTGTTGCAAAAATTTCTATAAACTGCATGCGATATGCTAGTTGTACTTGCATGCACTAGACCCTGACTAGCTGTACTACTTGATGGGATGTGTGCATGCTAAGCATCAATCCGAGCATGAAAACATACACGAATTTTGGCAATAAATTCAACCATGAGAGTAGACCAAGATATCAAGCAAGTTATCATGCGTTACGGAATTTCGGCCAATATTTTCGCGTGTGGATTTCGTTTTAGCGCGAGTGCTTCCCGCGTCCGTTCCCGCTAGATTTTTCAGTACAAAAGCAAAATCCATTCCTTTATATATAGATTACAGATCATTCTCCCTAGCAGCTCTCCGTTTAGCGCAAAATTGTTTGATTGGGTTGCTCAAATATTGGTGGGTTTAATGGTCTATATGTAGTGCTAACTTACATGCTTGAAAATTGGTCTGTTTAATGGTCTACATGTAGTGCTAGAATGCATGCTAAAATTTTGGCTTCAATGGTCTGAATGTATTGCTAGCTTGCATGCTTAAATTTTAGCCGGTTCAATGGTCTACTAGTATTGCTAGCTTACATGTATACGTAAGCTATTGCTAGTTTGCATGCATATGCTAGCTTGTGTGTGGTACTTGCATGTACTAGCAAGTGCATGCAAATTATGCTCTTGATAAAACAGAGGTGATGTTTTCCATTAGATATTTTGTGCTCCTGCTGCTCAAATGCATGCTCTCTATAGAATATCCAATGGTTGAATTAGTATGCAGGATTCTGATGGAAAAAGAGGTGTTTTGATGCAATTTCGCGAATATCATAAAAATAACATAAAAACTACAAAAAATCCTATTTTCCCAGAAGACGAAGAATACTAGAAGGGGAGGCGGATTTGGGCTGAAGGGGGGCCACAACCCCCCAGGCGCGGGCCACCGTAGGCCATGCCTATAGGGGGTGTGGCCACCCTAGCCCACCTCTAGCTCCGTCCTCTCGCCTATATCTTCTCCTCTAAACCCTAATACATGGGGAGAAACCACAGAAAGATCCCGCCGCCTCTGCGGGGCGAAAAACACCGAGAGAGAAAGAGCTCTCCGGCAGATTGATTTCCGTCAGGGAAATTTCTTCCCGAAGAGGGGAGATCGTCGCGATCAACACCATCATCAAGCTAGACTTCATCGGTATCATCATAATCATCATCATCCACACCATCATCTCCACCAGCACCATCATCGCCACTCCACCCCATTGTAACAATTGTGTTGAACCTTGCATAGTTCTTAGGGGAAACTTTCCCCGTGTTGATTACTATTGTAGTTGATGCTTGTGAGTGGAACCATTGAATTATTGTTTATGTTCAGATTGTTATCCATCACCATATCATATTTTATCTTGATCCATATGATGTCTCGTGAGTAGTTCGTTTAGTTCTTGAGGACATGGGAGAAGTCATGTTGTTAGTAGTGGATTCGTGTTGAGATATTTTTTCAATGGTTTAATATTTAAGTTGTGGTGCTATTCTTCTAGTGGTGTCATTTGAACGTCGAATACATGATACTTCACCATTTATGGACCTAGGGGAATGCATTGTGTATTTGGCTACTAATTGTGGGGTTGCCGGAGTGAGAGAAACCTGAACCCTTGTTAGGAAACCTTTGCACAAGGGAGTGTAGGGGTAACATCCCTAAAATCATGTTTCAAAACTCATGCATATCATCCATGAATCCATAATCATTTAGGGTTCCTTTTCAAAACCAATTCAAAAAAACAGGAGCATCTGATGCTCATTATTTTATGTGAGTAACCATTAATCATATACCATTCTCAATTGAGAGATTATTTGTTTTAAAACCAAGCCTTGCTTGCTCTCATGTTGTTTTGGTTGAATGTTGGAGTTTTGATAAAAATCTACAAAACAAACATGGTTTTGAAACCCTCTTCAAAATTTATTCAAACCAAGTGCTATGGCACTGTTTATTCTGATTATTCAAAGGGACCAAGCAAGTACTGAGAGACCACTTGGTTTTATGCCCAAATATATGAGTGTTACACTCTACAAAAATCCAGAAAAGATTTGAATTCAAATTGCATTTAAATTCAATTGAAAATGAATCCAGAAAATCAAAACAGAAATAGAAAAGGAATAAAGAAAAGAAAAAGGGCCAGCGTTGCCAATCTGGCCCAACACTGGATCCAGCCCAACAACCAGCCCACCCGGGGTTTCCCTCTCCCTCTGTTTCTCACCCACGCGAGCACCCCCCTCTCGCTGACACCCCGGACCCACCTCCACGTCACCCCTTCGTCCCCAAATCACGCCCGCGACCAGCTCCGCCGCGGTCGTTTCTTCCCGACGATCTCGCGCTTGATTACGAGTTACTGCAGGCGTAACTCCCTCTCTCGCCCCGGCTACTTAAACCCCTCCTCACTCCGCTCCATTCCCCTCACTCACCAACCACAAAGCGCCGCTAGGCTGTCCACAATCGAGCTCGCTTCGCCGCTGTCCCGAACCACTCCAGCGAGCCATCACGGTGAGTCCCGTGTTCCCCTTGCTTTCTAGTTCACGCGAGCTGCTTCGCAATCATCTTGCACTTCTTCTGACATCTTTGGTTCGACTTGTACTGCCCCAGGTCGTCGAATCCGTCGAGCACCACAAACTTCCGACGCCGTCTCCAACTCCGACAAGAAATTTCGATGAGGTTCGACCGCCCCGTGCCTTCCCCTTGACCCTATCATGTTCGCCTGAACGATGTGCACATGCTGATGCCTTCCGTTTGTGTTAGGGCGGATCAGAACGTCGCCAACGTCGCCGTCCACCTAAGCCCGACGCTGTCCCCGACTCCGACGAGCTCCCACGGCCACAACAGCGTGCCCCTGTCCACGCCAACAACATCTGGAGCTTCCTCGCAACCTTGTGATGCCGGTAAGCTTCACCACTGCCCCAGCCCTTGGTAGAATCGCCGCACCATCGCCGGCAGAGCTGTCGCCGCCGCTGAGCCCATGAGCGCCGCCGATTTAGAGTCAGAGAGTTTTGATCCACTGGATCTAGATCCAGTGGCTTAGATTAGAAGCTAGGCCGAAGAGGTACAGGCAGATTAGAGCCGCAGGATTTAAGTTAGATCTAAAGTGCGCGTGTGTGATCCGCGCGAAGCGGTACCATCCAATCAGAGCGCGCCGTGTGGCCAGTTCTTAGATTTAAAATCAGATTTTATATCTATTAGATGTTTAAACTTGTTTAATTCATAACTTTTGATTCCCACGTCCAAATTTGACAAATTTTATATCATTGGAATCAGGAGAGAAAATCCTTTCCATTTATCCAATGTGTTTATTGTTTTGCCTCTGTGAAAATGGTTGTTTTTGCAGAAACATTTGTA
>OU342734.1:399442917-399527917 GCA_910589765.1 Avena atlantica | reverse complement strand
CATTAGTATTTCCACCGGCTTGTCCTTTGCTAAGAAAGGATTGGGCCACTTGCTGCAATTGTTTGTTGTCTTTATTACTTGCACTTTATTTCCTTCTTTATCAGAAAACCCCTAAAAATCTATTTGCTAAGTATTTACAAAGATTTCTTGCTCCATACCACTAGTCAACACCTTCTGCTTCTCGTTGGGATCGACACTCCTATTTATCGAAAGTACTACGATACACCCCTATACTTGTGGGTCATCAAGACTATTTTCTGCCGCCGTTGTCGGGGAGTGAAGCGCTATTGAAGAGTGGAACTGGTAAAGGAAACTTCTACTGTGAGTATTGCTTTTTATTTCTGTTTGTTATTTTGTTTCCAATATGGATAACCCACTTGGTTTTCTATTTGGGAAAACTACTACCACTGTTAGGGTAGTAGATGAACCACCGCCTGTTGAGATAGATCCTTTTAAGATACCTACAAGTATTGTTGATCATGTTATGGATAATTATTATTTAGGGGATGGAACTATCCACCCTGGTGATCACTTGCTTTTTATCCATAAATTATGTGGGTTGTTTAAGTGTGTAGGTATCATAACTAAACAGGTGAAGAAGAAGTTACTCTCTATATCATTGAAAGGAAGAGCTGAAGAATGGTATAAGCTGCTGAAGAATGGACAATCTATGGAATGGGAGGAAATAGTACCTCTCTTTTATTCTAAATTCTATCCTCTCAGTGAGATTCATAAGGATAGGAATCTGATATATAACTTTTGGCCTCGTGATGGAGAGAGTACAGCTCAAGCTTGGGGGATATTGAAGTTACTAATTCTTAAATGTCCTATTCATGAACTCCCTAACAATATTATTATCAATAACTTTTATGCTAGGCTTTCTCTTCATGATAAAGATTTATTAGATGCTTCTTGTGCTGGATCATTCACACGTATGAAGAAAGAAGCTAAATGGGATCTCCTAGACCGTATTCAAGAGAACACTAAAGCATGGGAGAATGACAAGTAAGAAAGTCAGGTATAAACTATGATTATGAATGCATCTAAAGGTGTTATTGATGCTCCCCATGGGGCAGCCACAAGCGCTATGCATTTATGGCCGTCGGATCGCCCTACAGAAGCACATCTAGACCGTTGGTCACTGGTAAGTCCTTTTTAACCTTGTGTACAGTAATTTGCATATCCGCTGCGTGCACTCTCTCTTGCTACCCACACGCGCATGTCTATCTGCCTAGCTGCGTTCCTCCCACTGAAGATGGTCTAGGCCCACATGTTAATCTCACATGTAATGTTTTAAATGGGACTTTGACGGGTGCAGTTCGTCTGGCAGGGGCATCAATCTCTCCCACGAGAGGTGAAAAAGTCTAGACAAAAAGAAGCCCTCGTGTTGAAACCTAGGGTCAATCCCCACGATTCTCCTCCCCCAATCCTCACTCAGCCCGCCGCCACCCCACCACCGCTTGCCCCGAGCCACTGCCGGCATTGGAGACGAGACCATAGGTCGACGGAAGGCCCGCACCGGCGGGGAGCCTGCTTGGGGAGGACTACGGGAGGTGGAGAAGAAGGCCGGGCCTGGTGCTGGAGAGGAGCCCGCGGCGGCGGGGCTCGCTGGCGGCGACGCTCGTGGACTAGGGAGGCTCCACGGGAGGAGGAGGAGGCCACGCCTGGTGCTGGAGAGGAGCCCGCAGCGACGGGGATCGCTGGCGGCAATGCTCGCGGACAAGGGAGGCTTGAGCGGCGGTGCCAGGGGACGCGCCTGGAGGCGGAGCTCGGGGAGTGGTGGTGGCTGCGACGGCGGAGGAGATGGGGCAGAGGAGGACGACGGCGAGGCGCGCCCGCGGTGGCGGGGATCGCTGGCGGCGACGCTCACGAACGCGGGAGGCTTGAGTGACGGCGCTGGGGGACGCGCCTGGCGGCAAAGCTCGGGGAGCGGTGGCGGAGAAGATGATGGGGAGGAGGACGACGGCGAGGCGCGAGGATTCGCGGAAAAGCGACCGGCGACAGCGGCGCTGCGCCAGGGAGAGGGCGACGGTGCTCGCGGGGTTGGCGCTCGGGACGAGGCGGGCTCGAGCGGAGGAAGGAGGGAGATGACTGGTGGCGGCCAGAGGTGGGAGAGAGCGGTAGCGGGGCAAGGCCTAGGCGGCGGCTCAGAGAGCTCGATCAGGGAGGAAGGGGATGGGCGGTTGGTGAGCAGATTTTAGTGTGCTCCGTCATGTTGATTGTCCAATTCCTTTTTAGACTAGAGATATTGGCTTTGACTAGAGCGGAAAAGGGCATCTAATTTCCTTTCTTGACGAGAGTAAGTAGGAACAAATATTTACTCACATGGACTAACACTGTTGTTTGCTTGCAGATTTGAACCATAAATTATCCCCCAAAAATGAGGCCCTACCATTCAACACATATAAAGGTTTTGTCTTCTCTGTTCTGATGAAGTTGTTAGCAACAGCAGATTCAGAAGGTTGGTTCTCAATCGGTGACATTTGCTGCTTCAATGAAGGTGAGTTTCTCTACATTGTTGATCGTTTGAAGGAGTTGATAAATTACACATGATACCCGTTTTTTCACAATCATGGAGGTCCTTTTTATTTAGAGATGAGATCACCAAAATTCATAGCAGAACATAGACCTACAATAATTGCCATTGATCATCTATATGAAGGGCTTTTAGCTTAATATATGAGATCACCAAATTTCTATGAAATATCATTTTTACACCTGAATTCTGAATTTGAGGCAAGTCTTAATAGTTATTTTTATAAGAGTAAATTCTATTTTTTACCCCCTATGTTGAGTTTTTTGACAAGAATTACCCCATTTAACAGAAATTCTCCTCATTTACCCCATTTTAGCTAACTTGTGCCACTTCTTACCCCATTTAGCTAAACTTGTGCCACTTCTTACCCCATTTAAATTTTTAACCTGCTATGTATCACGTATGCTTCCTCTCGCTTGCACTATTCTTCGCCACGACGTCCTCATTTCCTCTCCCCCTGGCATCGTGGAAGTATTCCTTAAAACTCGTCCCATCACTCCATCAGTATACTCACCACCACACGCTAACATGCATGGTGCTCTCTGTCCATCCATTGTCGAATAGAAAGGCTCGTTCTAGTATGCGTGCGCGCCGCCATCGTTTGTATTGACACCGGCCGGAAAGTCGTCGTCTTGCGAGTTAACTAGCTAGAAACATGCTATATGATGTTGTATTCCATATCTAGACGTTTGTCGTTCCTCTACGTTCTTTTACTAGTATAACTAGTACTAGTACGTACGAGCACTGCATACGCTAGCTCCTTCGCGTGTATTAGCAAATCGTTCTATCCAAGTGACGGTAGGATCAACTATATCTAGAATGCTCAATGACGAGTGCACGATATCCTTGTACACATGTCAGGCGACCGCGGGAGTGGCTGCGGTGCACGTGATACTGGCGCTACTGTGACGGGGAATATGAGGGGTTGATAGCGCTTGGGGGGAAAGTAGGTCAGAACAATGCGTGAGATGTGGATATGACGACCAGAACCCACATAACAGAAAGTGTATTGGTTTAAACAGGGTAAAAAGTGACACAAATTTCGCTAAATGGGGTAAACTCGTAGAATTTATGTTAAATAGGGTAATTCTTGTCAGAATAATCAAACTAGAGGGTAAAAGGTGGAATTTACTCTTTTTATAAGTACAATAATTTTGGTCTTTGCAAAGTTGCAGCGTCTGTTGGAAGCTTAATTAAAAAGGACGACATTTGGCCATTTCTTCAGTTTGTTTCCTTCTAAAAAACTAGGTATATGCAAAGTCATTACTACAAATGAGAGATCAGAGAACACACCTTCGATGACCTAAAATGGTTCTGGGTAAATAAGGCCTAATTAGTTCAATGAAACTATTAACCTTAAATGTTTTCTGGTGCAGATATTGCTTATACAGATACATATGCATCACCAATCGTGCGACCAAACAGTGGATTGCCAATATCAATCGCAGACTGATCTACATGTCATGACATCCATTTCTTTGGAGAATTTTACTGCCAAAAAAATGTGATATAACCTGTACGTAGTGCTTAGTATGCAGGCTTTCAATATATGTGATAACAGTGGGATTTTAGAGAGCCTTTTGCATAAAGATCAGACTTAAATCTAGGCAAACAATATGTGTTCAGAGGCCAGCAAATACTGCTCTTGACAGTCATTTTCAGTTATTTTTAGATTTTATTTGTCTCTCACATTACAAGTTCTATTCAGAAATTATCTGATGTTCTTATTCAGTTGTAGTAGTATTTACATTTGGATGTAAGACATAATTGGATTTTTACCATGGGTTGTTGGCCTCCTTGCCTGTACCCAACACTGACTAGGCTAATCCCATGGTTAATTTTTCAGGGTGTTGTATATGATGGAAATTAAAACAACATTGAACTTGAACGATCTGAGCATCAAACGCTGCACTTCACATATGCTTCCATTTTGTATTGGTGAGAGAAATAGCTGCAACAAGCATCAGGTTGATTGTTTTTGTGCTCTTATATAATTACAGTGCAATTTAGTTGTTATTGGCATGTATACTCAACGTGACATGTATAGGTTTGGCCATTCTGAACACCATAAATTATGTGGTTGATTAAATTTCCTCTTCGCGTTATTTTTGTGATTTTACATCTTTCAATTCCTGTTATAACCAGGTTGTCGGAAATGATTTTTTATATTGGTATCCAACATCATTTACTTGAGGATCAGTAACATTTTGGTGTATGGTTACTTTGGTCAGCGTCTCATTTTGTATCTCAATCAGAAATTATCCACCTCTACTGGCTATTATTGCATTCGAAGTTCTGAATCACAATACCAGTTGTGTTGGTTTTCACTATATTACCTGCGAGTTCGTTGGTATGTTCTGTTCTCGGTTTGAGAAAACACTCAAAATTATATTTCATTATTTGATTTGGTTGTCCTGGAAGAGCATGATAATTCTTTAAAGCTTATCTGAATTGCAGTTGCAGGATAGTGCATGCTTACTTCTTAGTGTTTTGTATCCTATTGCATTATTTCTCTTGCTTTGGCCCTTTCTCAGCAAAATCTACAGCTCTTCAATGCAGGTATATTTCTATCCATCTTTTTTCAAATTATATTGAATGTGGGCTAGGTGACGATTCTAATTTTCTTATACAGGCTTGATCCTGGTGTATGTAATAATACTAAATTGATGTTATCTCTTTTCTTTAAGCAAAAAAAAAAAAATTCCGCCCCCTTCGATAGTTCTAGAAAGATTTCTATTTCCAGTAACCTGGACCTATAGCTAATTGGAATATTTTGGTGATGTCGGAAGTAGGTTTTGATTGCCTGATGCACTTTTATATGAAATCTTAGTCTATCTTTTTGCATACATAGATGGTTTTGATTGCCTGATGCACTTTTCATTCTAAATAAGAACTTATGAATGTCCAGCACCTTTGTTCGCGTCCTTGGCGCCTTCGCTGTCAGCGTTGTAGCCCGCATCCATGATTCCGCCGCCGTCCTCGCTTCGACCAGGTGCCTCCACCTCTCTTTCTCCAAAAGACCAAGCTTCGATGGCATATGGCCAATGTGTACACTGATTCGTCCGCTTATTTGGTCTCAATATGGTTACTATCTATTGTTCGTATGATATCTCATATTTTCCGACCTGCCTCAGTGTTCTCCTGCTTAGTACTGCTCTTTTCATGGACTAACAGGTTAACTCATTTGTTCTTTTTCATATTGGGCTGATGTTCACGGTTTATGCCTACAGTTGGTAAGGAATCCATTGGTGCAGGCCCTACAGAGGGAGAGTAGTTTAGAACTACTATATTTCTTGGTTTAACCTTTCATCATGTGCTCTCGTTCAGACAATACCTAGATACCACCACTGACCAAATCCACATATACCACTGACGGAGAGGCCTTTGTTCTTCATGAAGAGGCCTTTGCTGCCCTTTCTAAGCCCAGCAACAACCTTATCATTCTAAGAAATTATGTGGAAGTCAAGTTTAAATTTGCACTGAGCAAAGGGAGAATCCTAATGCGTCAACCATTTAGATAAACTTGCTTTAAGACTCAGAGTTCCTTAGTTACTGAAGAATCAAACTCTAAAACCTGTAAGAAAAACTTTGTGTAGAAAAATTACAGATTATCATGGTTTACAAGCAGCATTAAAAATTCCTATTGGCTTGAAGCGTATATTTCTGAAAAAATTTATATAGATAGATAAATCATTTATCTTTGCTTAGGCTTGAAGCATTTATTCCCGCATTTTTTAATTTTCTTAGTCTAGAAAAAGTAATTTATTATACTTGATTTCTCAACACCCTGTCCATCTTCTTAGTCTTCAAGAAATAATTCTTTGTAGTACTTGATTTCTCTACTCCCCCATTTATCCTTGCAGAAAATAAGAAATTTTTATTGTCTCTAAAAGGCTCTTCGACTGCACCATCGTTGGTCAATTATTACACCATATACCTCACCTGGGAGAATTTGCCACTTAGCTTGGCTCCGTTTTGTTTTCTCGACCAATAAATCCACCTCCCATATCCCATGAACCTGCGCCTTACCGTTGAATCAAATGGTCAGGTGCTACAGGTTCCATGCTGCTGGTGCAAAAAAACAACTTTTTAGAACACAGCCAACCGTGGTTGCAAGACATTGCTACATTCTCTGCATGATTAGCAATCTTCCACTAGCATGGTGTTTAAGTTATCGCAAACTGAACTTGCTATTTCTTTATGGTTTTAGAACATCGGTGGTGGAAAGAAGACACCATGTAACACCAACTGTCTCCATGTTTCAAAGAACTGGCTGCCTTTTGATGTTGCTATTACCCACTGATATAGATGTTATTTATTTTGTTGTCTAGCACAGATCAATCTTAATATTTATTCGCACATCTTTTTTGGATTTCTTCGTATCACCATTAAATTAAAATCTCATTTAAAATTGTCTATCAAACTTAAGCCTTCACGCTACGGATAACCATTTGGTACATATTTTCATCAATTACAATAGCCAAATTGGCTCTGGTACATATATTTGATCAATTATTATTGCCATATTGGCTCAAAATTAACGGGGTCGTGCGCCAAGGCGCACCCCTAAATCTAGTTAAATCCTTTATGGGAACTGATGACTTCCGTGATATTAGTACTGAGTATGGTCTTGATTCTCAACTTTTTGCAAAATGTTTTAAGGTTGTTTCCTCTTATATCGAAATTTCCAAAAAGGAGTGGGACAAGTACCATGCTCCTTATAAAGATATTGTTACCCATGTTCCTGCTAGCATTGAAGTTTGTACTGTTGATCCTATTTTGCCAGAACCTTATGTTGAGAAAATCTTTTTTCCTGCTAAGGTAAAGGAACATTCCATCATAGCTAATGTGGTTAGCAAAAGTGCAAATAAAATTGTGGAACCCGATGAGAAAATAAACATTGAACTTGTGGTAGCTATTGTGAAAGATCTTGTCACTAAAAATATAGAGGATGAGCACATTGTCTTTTATGAAGACGCTTCTAATATTGTCTCTCATCCTAGAAAAGCTAGTGTCTCTGTGCTTTCTTTTAGAATTGGTGATCATTGCTATTATGGTTTATGTGACATTGGTACAAGTTTTAGTGCTATTCCTTATGAGCTTTACATGGAAATTATGCATGAAATTGGTCCTTGTGAACTTGAGGACATTGATGTGGTTATTCACCTTGCTAATAGAGAGACAGTTTGTCCAATTGGCACTGTAAGAGATGTGGAGGTTCTTTGTGGTAAGATTAAATATCCTGCTGGTTTTCTAGTGCTTGGTTCTGAAGCTAGTAAAACCTGTCCTATTATCTTTGGTAGACCTTTTTTGAATACTTTGTGGGGCTATTATAGATTGTCGGAAGGAGAAAGTTTTGACTAAGTTTGATGGAGAATTGTATGAGTTTAATTTTTCCAAATTTGCTAAAACTCCTTATGAAAACGAATTGCCTAATGAGGATTTCAGGGTTGAACAACTTTCTGCTATTCTCTTGCTCCTAACAATGCCTTGCAGCAGTTTATGGAAGATCATGAAAGCGAGGTCTTCATGAAGGAAAGAAATGAGATTGACAAGGTTTTCCTTCGTCAACCCGAGTTACTTAAGCATAATCTATATGTGGAAGATTTGGGTACCACACTACCACCTAAAGGGGACCCTGTTTTCGAATTAAAACCTTTACCTGATGATCTTAAATATGCTTATCTAGATGATAAGAAAATTTATCCTGTTATTATTAGTTCTAAACTTTCAGGAAAGATTATTGGAAATATTGAACAAACACAGAGGAGCTATGGGGTATACTCTTGATGATTTAAAAGGGATTTATCCTACTATATGCCATCATTCTATTAGTATAGAACCTGATGCAAAACCAGTTGTTGAATACTAACGCCTTTTAAATCCTAAGATGAAGGATGTGGTAAGAAATGAGGTATTAAAACTCCTTGATGCTGGTATTATTTACCCTATTGTTGATAGTCAATGGGTTAGCCATGTTCATTTTGTCCCAAAGAAAGGGGGAATCACTGTTGTGCCTAATGAAAATAATGAGCTTATACCTCAAAGAGTAGTGTGGTTGGTTATAGAATGTGCATTGATTTTAGAAAGGTTAATAAAGTTACTAAGAAAGATCATTATCCTTTGTCTTTTATTGATCAAATGCTAAAAAGATTGTCTAAAAAGACTCACTTTTGTTTTCTTGATGGTTATTCTGGGTTCTCTCAAATTTCTATGAGAGCACAAGACCAAGAGAAAACCACCTTCACTTGTCCTTGTGGAACTTATGCTTATAGGCGTATGCTTTTTGGTTTATGTAATGCTCCTGCTACCTTTCAGAGATGTATGTCTATGGTTTTTGTGAAGAAATTGTGGAGGTTTTCATGGACGATTTATCCGTCTATGGAACTTCTTTTGATAATTGTTTGCACAACCTTGATAAAGTTTTACAGAGATGCGAAGAAACTAACCTTGTTCTTAATTGGGAGAGATGCCACTTCATGGTTAATGAAGGGATTGTTCTTGGACACAAAATTTCTGAAAGAGGTATTGAAGTAGGCAAAGCCAAAATTGAAGCAATTGAGAAGATGCCTTACCCTAGGGATATAAAAGGTATTCGTAGTATCCTTGGTCATGCTAGTTTCTATAGGAGGTTTATTAAAGATTTCTCCAAAATTTCAAAGCCCCTTACTAATCTTATTCAAAAGGATGTACCTTTTGTTTTTGATGATGATTGTAAGGAAGCTTTTGAAACTTTGAAGAAAGCTTTGACTACTGCTCCTATTTTTCAACCACCTGATTGGAATTTACCTTTTAAAATTATGTGTGATGCTAGTGATTTTGCTGTGGGCGTTGTCCTAGGGCAACGTGTTGATAAAAATTGCACGTTATTCATTATGCTAGTAAGACTCTAGATGCTGCTCAAACGAATTATGCTACTAATAAAAAAGAGTTCTTAGCTGTAATATTTGCCTGTGATAAGTTTAGGCCCTATATTGTTGATTCAAAGGTTACTATCCATACTGATCATGCTGCTATTACATACCTTATGACAAAGAAAGATGCTAAGCCTAGGATTATTAGATGGGTGTTGCTTTTACAAGAGTTTGATCTGCATATTGTAGATAGAAAAGGTGCTGAAAATCCTGTTGCTGATAATTTATTTCGTTTGGAAAACATTTCTTTGACCCTATGCATGTTAATGATAGTTTTCCAAATGAACAGTTGGCTGCAATAAGGGTAAGCCCGCATGAGAGTCCTTGGTATGCTGATTATGCTAATTTTATTGTTTTCAAGTATTTTCATCTTTACAACTCAGCAAAGAAGGAAATTCTTTTATGATCTAAGGCATTACTTTTTGGATGACCCACATTTATATAAAAAAGGAGTAGATGGTATTATGCGAAGATGTGTTTCAGAGTATGAACAACAAGAGATATTGAGAAAATGTCATGGCAGTGCTTATGGAGGACATCATGCTGGGGATAGAATTGCACAAAAAGTTTTACAATCTAGATTTTATTGGCCTACCGTTTTCAAGGATGCAACGAAGTTTGTTTTATCATGTGACGGATGTCAAAGAGTTGGTAACATTTCTAGATGCAATGAAATGTCTATGAATTATTCTCTTGTTATTGAACCTTTTGATTGTTGGGGATTTTACTTTATGGTTCCTTTTCCTCCTTCAAAAGGATATACTCATATTCTTGTTGCTGTTGACTATGTTACAAAGTGGGTAGAAGCCATACCTACAAACAACGCCGATGGTAAGACCTCTTTAAAAATGCTTAAAGATGTTATTTTTCCTAGGTTTGGTGTGCCTAGATATCTCATGACTGATGGAGGTTCTCATTTTATTCATCGTGGTTTTAGGAAGACTGTTGCTAAATATGATGTTAACCATAGAATTGCTTCAGCTTATCACCCCCAAACTAGTGGGCAAGTAGAACTGTCTAATAGAGAAATTAAAGCTATCTTGCAAAAGACTATTAATAGATCTAGGAAAAATTGGGCTAAAAAGTTGAGTGACGCTTTATGGGCTTATAGAACCGCTTATAAAAAATCCTATGGGGATGTCTCCTTACAAAATGGTTTGCGGGAAAGCTTGTCACTTGCCTCTAGAATTAGAACACAAAGCTTATTGGGCAGTGAAAGAAATGAATAGAGATTTTAAACTTGCTGGTGAGAAAATATTGCTTGACTTGAGTACCTTAGATGAGTGGAGAAGTGAAGATTATGAAAATGCTAGACTCTTTTAAGGAAAAAGTATAAATATGGCATGATAGGAGAATTCTCAAAAGAGAGTTCCATGTTGGTGAGAAAGTTATTTTGTATAGGTCTCGTCTCAGATTTTTTGCAGGGAAACTATCTCTCAAAATGGGAAAGACCTTTTGTTATTGAGGAAGTGTATCGTTAAGGGGCTATCA
Organism: Avena atlantica; assembly: GCA_910589765.1. Classification (NCBI taxonomy): domain Eukaryota; kingdom Viridiplantae; phylum Streptophyta; class Magnoliopsida; order Poales; family Poaceae; genus Avena; species Avena atlantica. The sequence continues at coordinate 399,516,976 of OU342734.1, read as the reverse complement.
AAGTATCTTCTTTGAAGGACAACACTACATAGGTGGTGAATGGTCAAAGGCTTAAACATTATATTTTTGGAGATTCTTACAATTAAGATGTTGATGTTATTCAAATGGTAACTCCGGAAGAATTTATTAGAAACCAAACTCCAGAATCTACAAAATCCGTCTTGAGTAGGTAAAAGTGCTGCAAACTGAAGGTTCCTGAAAACCTTATCTTTTTATATTTTTGATGTTTTTTATTACATAAGGAAGGTTACAAGATGAAACAGAGGAGGAAATGGAGGCCAGGTGGGCCACACCCACCCTAGGTGCGGGCCCCAGCTGGCCGCGCCTACAGGGGATGTGAGCCCCCTAGAGTCCGTCTCCGCCTCGTTTTCGCATAGTACCTTCCTTATGCATTGAAACTTTGTAATATATAAACCCCCCGGATCCCCCGAGGTTTGTATATCGTGTTCTCGTCATGTTTTCGTTTCGATCTATTTCTGTCAGGAAATCTTCTCAAGTTTAGAGCACCATGGTCTCCGCCAACGACAAGGGCAAGGGGCCCATGGATGAAGAAAGGATCATTGCCAGGCGCGAGGACATGGATTGGAGCGTCAAGGAGGAAGTAAAGAACATGTCAGCAGGCATTAAGGAACAAACCACCGCAGGGTCAAGGGCAAGGAAACCTACTTTCGTAGGAGCAATTAACACTGGACGTGCTTTTTCTTGTAATATGCAGGGGATGATGACCTCCGTTCCAAACTCCAGATCCTGCACTGAGGCAGTGGAAGCCCTTCGAACGACTGATGAGTTTTGTGATAAGTGTCGTTCTCTAAGGATGAAGGTTGATATACTTCAAGAGGAGAATAACAGGCTTCATAAGATGCTGGAGGGTTTTCTGACCCTAAACAAGAGAACACCACCACCACCGAAGGAGTATTTCATCATCAGGTTTGGCATCCCTTTGGTTTGTTCCAAGCTTGGGGGAGTGTCGCGGTATCACATCATTATCTTTTATCTTTTTCCCTTTTTAGTAGATTCATATCTTGGGTAGAGAAGTTATCTTATATGTTGGTTTGCATTGTGGAAGTATCTCTCCTTTAGTTGGTTATCTATGTATCCCTTGGTGTGAGTGCCTTTATGGAATATTAATGAGAAGTCTCATATTTACTTTTTGCACTTCTTATTTTGGTTTGCAATCTCTATTATATGATTAATCTTGTTTATCAGTATTGGTATCACTTTGGGAGCATCAAGTAGATCTAAATTGGTTTTGGCAAACCAAGCTCTGGTCAGTAGCAACACTTTTTAAGGTTTGAAAGGAAAAGAGAAAAAGCTTACATGTATTTTGTATCATTTATTTTCTTTCTTGATTGGCTCATAAGCTTAGTATTCTTTATTTAATATCTTTTGTGTCTTCAAGGAAGATTGCATGTTTGGCTTTATCACTTGTAGGTTTGCTTGTTTCCTTTAAATCTTTTGCTTGCTACCCAGCCTTGCTAGCCAAAAACCTGTTTTGAGAAGGCATACTTCTCATGCATCCAATCCCTTTGAACCAAAACTTGTGCCATTTGTGTTCACCATATCTACCTATTAGCATTATTTCTATTCCAAGCAAATTCTCAAGCTTCATCTATCTTTCGAATTAAAAATTATTGTGTTATGTGAAAACTAGTTAGTAAAGCTCTAATGAACTTGATGGCACACCTTATTTTCTTGCACCTAATAAACTTGAACCATTGTGTCATCGAAGTTGTATATGGTTGCATCTATACGTTGGGATTAGCAGAACCGTGCTATCATGGGGAACGCTTTCAACACCTATAAAAACATACCCAGTTGATATCATGCTCTTTTGTTTGCGGATGTCGTCGGTGTGAAATAAAAGGAGATCTTGTTGTAGGGGTTCGTAGCATGGAAAACAAAAAATTTCTACCGCATGAACACCCAATCAAGATCTAATCTATGATCAAGCCAAGATCTATCTACTAGATTGTAGCAACGAGTTGATAGAATACTAACCCTCGAAGATCCAAAGCGGTTAACGAGAGCAGATTCTCGTGGTTGATGTAGTCGTACACTTGCCGATCTCAAGATCACGTAGACGATCCTTCCGGCGCTGTGTTCCGACAGCGCTTCCGCAGTCGGTCACACGTTCGGTACTCGATGAAGACCTTCCTCTCCCTTGTTCCAGCAGGCAGTGGAGGTTGTAGCACTCTCCTCGTGATTCCGGCAGCACGACGGCGTGGTACCAGAAGTAGAGGGGAGATCTCGCAGGGCTTCGCCTTAAGCCGAAGCGAGTATGGTGGACTATGAGAGAGGCCTTGGCGATCTAGGGTTTAGAGGCACCAAGGGGAGAGCTTGGCCGGCGGCTAGGGTTTGGGGAAACCCTAACTCTGCGACTTAGAGGCTGCCCTAGGCGGCGGCTACACTGGAGGTGGCCGGCGACTTGGGGCTAGGGGGGTAGAGGTGTTGTGTGTTTGGAGGGGCAGCCCTGCCCCTCCTTATATAGGTGGAGGGAGGCGCGCAAGGGGAGGGGAGTCCCTCCCCAACTCGGCCTCCAAGTAGGCCGGCGGTGGAGGGGAGGAACTCTCCCCCAAGTAGGTTTCCTACTTCCCCTCCACCTTCCAAAATAGCCGTTTGACTTTTCAAATTGGCGTTTGACTTTTCAAACTAGGATTTGATTAAACCCTCTATTTTGTTCAGCGATGACACCTAGTACATGATGCAATCATTCCAACTTGATATGACACATTCATGTACCCTTCCCCTCCGGAGTGCCGGACATTCCGGAACCTTCTAGAACATTCCCGATGAAAACACCGGAACCATTCTCCAACCCCGAAACAGGACTTTCCTTATATGAATCTTATTCTCCGGACCATTCCGGATCTCCTCGTGATATCCCGGATCCCATCCGAGACTCCGAACAACATTCGGTCTCTTACTCATCATTCCATAACTACTCAACAACATCGAATCCTTAAGTGTGTCTCCCTACGGTTCGTGAATTATGCGGACATGATCGAGACACTTCTCCGAACAATAACCAATAGAGGAATCTGGAAATTCATATGGCTCCCACATATTTCTACGATTACTTTGCGATCGAATGAACCACTCACATACGATACCAATTTCCCTTTGTCTCACGATAGTTTACTTATACGAGGTTTTGATCGTCGGTATCTCTGCATACCTAGTTCAACCTCGTTACTGATAAGTACTCTTTTCTCGTTCCCGTGGTATGTGATCCCTTGTGAACCAGTCACATGCTTGCAAGCTAATTGGATGAGATTCCACCGAGAGGGCCCAGAGTATATCTATCCGTCATATGGATGGACAAATCCCACTCTTGATCCATGTGTCTCAACCCATACTTTCCGAACACTCAATGCCACCTTTATAGCCACCCAGTTACGGTGTGGTGTTTGATGTCATCAAAGCATCCTTCCGGTGATGGTGATAAGCATGATCTCATGGTCGAAGGAATTAGGTTACTATGTATCAGAAAGCTTATAGCAAATGAACTATATTAAATGACTTGATCTTTATGCTACGCTTATCTATAGGAGTATGTCCACCATATCATTCTCCTAACGATATGATCTTGTTGTTAATAACATCTCAATGTTCATGATCAGGAAACCATGATCATATATTAACCAACAAGCTAGTTTAACAAGAGGCTTTACTAGGGACTCTTTTATGTTTACAAATCACACAAGTATTAATGTTTCCGGTTGATACAATTATAGCATGGTATGTAAACATTTATCATAAGTATGAAGATATGATAATAACCACTTTATTATTGCCTCTTGGGCATATCTCCAACACTTGTAAGTTCATGGAGTTATGTATGTGTGTTAGAGAAACGCCTGGGCTGCTAGCCTGAGCCATGCTTAATCATGGTGGAAACTTGCAGCATCACCATAGTGATCAATCTATGAAGCTTTCTTCTTATAAAAAATAGAGACATACCGAAAAGAGGAAAGAGAGAAAAAAAACCATTTTCCCATGGTAAATAGCAGATTGCTGAGATGCTCACTGTCTGCTTGCCTTGTCATTTTGATTATGGGATAGCTCCTGTATCATGTGCAAGGGGTACCCCGTTGGCAATTCTTTATGATACGCATGTACTTACTATGACAAGAACTTACCGGTAACTAAAGTTGAGTAGCATGAGGAGCGGCCCTCGCACTTAAGGGACATGAGATTGCCAACTTATATTTCGTCAAGCATATACTCCACCTTTGTTCACTTTAACCTTAATCACCTCAAGATGCTTATGATAGGGGCAATGAGAGCTCAAAGCTAGTAAGTACTATAATATTTTGAAAGCTCTTTATGAACTTGAAATCCCTGCTTCCCTCTATGAAGGGCCTTCCTCCTACTTCTAAGTTGAGTCAGTAAACCCATTACTCTCTATCTCCAGCAAGCTTTTGAGTTGTTGTGTTTCAAGCATTCATATGATGATTTATTCAACCATGTTCTTTATCTTACTTGCTTGCACAAGACTCTTATATAATGAGTATTACTTTGAAAGCTATCATTGTGAAAAACCTTTTTATGTTTGAGCAAAGAGTACTCTTGTTGTAAAACTTCTACAAAAGCTTTTTTTGAAAACTATTTGCCAACTGTTCTCTGACCAAGAAAAAAGTTTGCCAATCCCAATTATGATTTATCTTTCTGCATCTTTATTGTGACTCCTATACTTGTTGCAAGCTAAGTTATATAATTGCGAGTTGCTTTCTTCTATGAGTTGTGTATTGGGTAAGTGTGATGCTTCTTGTACGTATTCTTTTATCGACACTTTACTCCATAAACCTATGAACATGTTTACTGAGCTCAGTTTTCGCTTGGGGACAACCGAAGGTCTAAGCTTGGGGGGAGTTGATATGTCCAATTTTCATCACCATTCTATATCATAATTTTCCTCTATTCATTGATATATTTCATATTAAGAGGTGTTACTTATGTCTTTTCATCTGTTTTTTGCATGTTGGATGATTCTTGGAGGATGGACTGCCGGAGTTAGGATTCTGATGTAAAAAGAGGTGTTTTGATGCAATTTAGCGAAGATCAAAAAAACTACGGAAAATCCTATTTTCCCAGAAGACGAAGAATGCCATAAGGGGAGCTGGAGTTGGGCCACAGGGGCCCACACCCCCAGGCACGGGCCACCCTAGGCCGCGCCTACAGGGGGTGTGGCCACCCTAGCGCACCTCTGGCTCCGCCCTCTCGCCTATATCTTCTCCTTGAAACCATAATACACGGGGAGCGACCACAGAAAGATTACGTCCCCTCTGCGGGGCGGAAAACACCGAGAGAGAAAGAGCTCTCTGGCAGACAGATTTCTGCAGGGGAAATTCCTTCCCGGAGAGGGGAGATCGTCGCCATCAACACCATCATCAAGCTATACTTCATCGGGATCATCATAATCATCATCATCCACACCATCATCTCCACCAGCACCATCATCGCCACTCCATCCCGCTGTAACAATTGTGTTGAATCTTGCATAGTTCTTAGGGGAAACTTTCCCGGTGTTGATTACTACTGTAGTTGATACTTGTGAGTGGAACCATTGAATTATTTTTTATGTTCTGATTGTTATCCATCACCATATCATCTTTGATCTTGATCCATATGATGTCTCGTGAGTAGTTCATTTAGTTCTTGAGGACATGGGTGAAGTCATGTTGTTAGTAGTGGATTCGTGTTGAGATATTATTCAATGGTTTAATATTTAAGTTGTGGTGCTATTCTTCTAGTGGTGTCATGTGAACGTAGACTACATGATACTTCACCATTTATGGGCCTAGGGGAATGCATTGTGTATTTGGCTACTAATTGTGGGGTTGCCGGAGTGACAGAAACCTGAACCCTCGTTAGGAAACCTTTGCCCAAGGGAGTGTAGGATCTCAGAGTTTAAGGCCGTGGTTAGGTTTATATCTTAATTGCTTTCTTGTAGTTGTGGATGCTTGCAAGGGGTTTAATCACAAGTATGTATTAGTCCAAGTAAGGTCGGTACATTAGCATAGGTTCACCCACACAACACTTATTAAACCAAATAAGACTACTCAGCTATATGAATGAAAGCACTTGACAATATTCCCATGTGTCCTCGAGAACGTTTGGTCCTCATTAGTATTTCCACCGGCTTGTCCTTTGCTAAGAAAGGATTGGGCCAGTTGCTGCAATTGTTTGTTGTCTTTATTACTTGCACTTTATTTCCTTTCTTTATCAGAAAACCCCTAAAACTCCGTTTGCTAAGTATTTACAGATATTTCCTACTCCATACCACTAGTCAACACCTTATGCTCCTCGTTGGGATCGACACTCCTATTTATCAAAAGTACTACGATACACCCCCTATACTTGTGGGTCATCAGTACTCAAGGGACATGAGATTGCCAACTTATGATTTTTCAAGCATATACTCCATATTTGTTTCACTTTAACCTTAATAACTTCAAGATGCTTATGATAGGGGCAATGAGAGCTGAAAGCTAATAAGTACCATAATTTTTGGAAGCTCTTTATGAAACTTGAAATCCCTGCTTCCCACTATGAAGGCCCTTTCTTCTTACTTTTATATTGAGTCTCCACCTTCTATCTTTATACACCACTTAAGAGAGCATAGTTGTCATTCTTAGTTTTATGTGTATTGTCCCAAAACTTATTGATTGATTCATCATGTTGATATTGCTTGTTCTTGAACTATTTGTATCTAGTCACCCTTATGAACATTGAAGGTGTCCTATGCATTTATGTTTTTCTATACCATGAAGGACAAGCTGCATACCACTATTGCTATGTTTTCTGTATGTGAAACAAAACAAACGTCTTTCAATGCATTGTTATTCATGATCTTTGTTTGTACCTTTAGTTGCTATGTCTTATTGTTAGAACTACATCTTTTATGCTCATGTTTAGAGTACTTTGATCCCAGCTATCAATGCTTTACAAATACCTTGATCAATATTGTGATAGCATGTCATCTTAAAAATTATTCTTTTTATCACTTATCTACTTGAGGACGAGCAGGAGTTAAACTTGGGGATGCTAGATATGTCGTAAACGTATCTATAATTTTTGATGCCCCATGCTTGTTTTGTATCAACTATCTTATGTTTTGTCTACACTTTGAGGCATTTTTATACATTTTCTGGAACTAACCTATTGACAAGATGCCACAATGCAGTTACCTGTTTTCTGCTGTTTTTGTTTCAGAAAAGCTAGTAAGGAAATATTCTCGGAATTCGAAGGGACAAAAGCCAAAGTTCCTATTTTTTCCAGACGCAACACGGATCCCGAAGGAGAGACGAAGGGGAGCCACGAGGCGTCCACATCATAGGGTGGCGCGGGACCACCCTAGGCCGCGCCAGCCCATGGTGTGGGCCCCTCTATGCTCCACTGACCTTGCCCTTTCGCCTATATATACGTCTCCCCGAGAGGTAAACCCTGCATGGATCAGATCTCCACAAAAAGTTCCACAGTGCCACCGCCACCGAAGAGGAGATTCGTGGAACAGAAGTCTTTGTTCTTGCACCCTGCCGGGACAGGGAATTGCCCCGGAGCCATCTCCATCGATCTCCACCACCATATCCATCGCCGTTGATGATTCCTATGATAAGGAGGGAGTAGTTCTCCCACAAGGCTAATGGATCTATCGGTAGCTGTGGTGACCTAGCAAACCATTGCATGATGTAGTACACTATAGTCGTTGACATAACACCAATGAAACACCGTTCACTAGTATTACATTCCTCAGAGTGGTACAACAGAAGCACAGCAGGTCCAAGACATGACTATAGGTTACAACTCAACTCTTTACACAAGATCCAGAGAACACTCTAGGTTAAAGAGAGAGAAAGAAACTTCTTACAAAGAAGAATCAGAAATAAACAACTCAAAAACTATCATACTATTAAGACTAGTATTTTAACTAATGGTCTGGCATTGCTGCTATTGAAATACGCTACAAAATAGGTTCTATGGCTAGAGATTATATTCCTATCCAATCAGTAACTTCGTCTTCTCTTGAGTTGATGTATATGTTGACTTTCTTGACTTTATTGAAGAGCTTTAGCTTTTGATGATGATTCCTGGAGTATAAGTTGATGTAGACGTTGTCTGAATGGCTTCAGAATCTAGCAAGGGTTAAGAAGATACGTTGAGTACGAGCGTACTCAACAAGTTCACTAGAAAAGAAGTGTTTGATGCACTATATCTACAGCCACAGACCATAGGTCGTAGGCAATGCAAGTTTTCATAAACATTTTTTCAAAGGTTGCTTTTATTCTGAAAAGCTATGTCCGTCAGCCTTCATGGGTTTACCAGAACTTTTATGGAGTTCCTTTCCCATCGCGTTTGCAGCTCTTTCCCGGAACAGGGAGTAACAAGTTACAGTTTTTACACTCTGCAGAGGTGCGTTACTTTTTCCATGAGAGATCTTGGCCTTGTTGCACATCCGAGTTGCAGGCTTGTTCACACTTCCTTGGTGTGAGGCCCAGACTAAGATCCAAGCCAATCACTGCCCTCTCCGCGACCTCATATGTCTACACGATCCTTCGGGGCCGGCTCACCTCCGTTAAGCCCCCTTTCGGGCAGGCTAAAACCCTAATTAGTTCCCGAAGACTCTATGACCTGGTGATGCCCGGGCAAGTACCATATTAAATGAACTATACCCCTAAACACCATTCATAGATAATCTAGACACCAAAAGTGTGGGGCGTAAGGGTGCCCACCCATATGTTGGATCCGCACAAGGAATCACAACATCACGTTAAGGTCGTCTTGCCTCCATACGAGAGGAAAAGGATACAGATGACTTCTCCGTCCCATTCCAAATCTTATGGTTAACGCGTAATATACGACGCAAGAATCACTAGCGACATTGGTTGTTAAGTCCTAGATATTATGTTCCTTTACCACCGGAACTTTCATAGTAGGTTATCACCTCATGGTAAATAACCTATAATCATATTATTATGAAAATAGTGTTTTCTGACCTTTTTCAAATGCAGGTGATGACAACACTGGATTTGCAAAATACTTTACATAAATAATCCAAGGACATGAGAAAGTGTGAACTTGCCTTTTGTGATTGCAAGATTATGCACTCACGGTCTTCAAGACAATATAAGATCCAATATCTTAAATCAGCATCATTGGTCCGGTAATGACTAATGTTTAAAGAAGCAAGATGCTATTATGCATAAGTTATGTAATGCAATTGATAAACGCGATTCCCCGGAATAAGCATTGTTCTAGAGTTTGGATACTGGAAATGATGTCTTTGAAATGGGTTGTACTTTTAGATTAGTTTCACACTTGTGCTTCTTGTTAAGGTTTGTGAGTGTATGTGAAACAACATGTAATTATAATAATATAAAACAGTGAGATACACACCAACGTGAAATGTTACTCAAGATTGCTTACGTTATAATTGTTTATCTTCAAATTTTATTTTACAACTAATGTCATTAATAAGGAACTCAAGTGTTTACAATCCTAAGTATACAAGTAAAGTTTGAAACAATGTGATTGTGGTTAATTGTCATCAGATTATTATGATGACAGTCCTTGAATTTAATTTGTTAAGAGTTGGGAAATATTATTATAAGGTTTGTTGATTGAAGTGGCAAAACGAATAACTTTTGAAGAAAAGATTCCTTTTATAAGGTCTAAACAACTCTTGTGGTTAGTTAGCGGTGGTCGATGTTGTTTGTGCTTACTTGAATAGTTTGGACTTGAGATGCTTTATGACTTAACTACAACAGACCAAAGTTAACTATAAAACACATACTAAAGTTTTTATCATAATATTTAAAGTCTTGTAGACTAAAGTTAACTTTAAGAACATAAATGGACTTAGGTGTAATGCTTATGATATTTTGTATCTTGTTCACTTTATAAGGTTTCTTTAAAGCTACTTAGGAATGGTATTACTTTTAATTGGTATAATGGTTTCTCCATATTATAATTGAATAGAATCATTTATGGTTTTATAAATGAGTGGTTATGGTTTGGAAACAAGGAAATAATATCACTTAATTACTTACGGATTCAATGTAGTGTCTTGGTATGTTTGTACTTGTAGTTGAAGTAATGGAAAAGATTCAATTTAGTTACAAATTATTCTTGGAGATTTTATATTGGATAAGAATCTTTTTAGAAAATAATCTACACTTATGGTTGAAGGATAATTCAATAAAATTGTATTGAAAACGTGTTGGACCAATTTGACTTTATATTATAAATATTTAAGACTAGTATTACTTATTATACCTAAATTGGCAATTTTAGAAATATTAACAAATTTTATTTACCCTTATATGAATTAACAACTCAGGAAATAGGTTTAAATTCAAGTTATTAAAGTATTTATATTTTTATTTAACTCAAGAGTGGAATATTATATTTTAACATGTAGGTATTATATTTGTGATTATTTTGGTATATTACATTTATTTTTGTGATTTAAAAATAATAAGATATGATTTTTATAAGATTTATTACTTTATAAATACTAAATAAATAACAATTATTTAATTAAATGAAATAATAATGCATGATTATAGTTTTAAATTATAAATATTATTTTGCTAAGATTTTTGGTATATTATTTATATTTTTAACATTTACCAATATTAATTATGAATTTTCAAAGTATTAATACTTATAAAATCTTTATTAAATAATAATTATTTAAATAACTGACATAATAATGTTTGATAATAGTTTTAAGTTGAAGATTTTATTTTTATGAAAAATTTCATATATTACAAGTATTTTTCTGAATTATAACACATAAGTTATTGAATTTCTAAAGTTTATTTATTTTCTGAAATTATTAAATGAAATATCTAAAGGATTTACTAGGTCACTGCTGACGTCATCTTCTCTCTTAATTCTTTTACACCGTACCTTAACCTAGCCCCCAGTCACTGACTGGTGGGGTCGTTGCCACGTAATACACCACTTCAGCAAAGCAGGACCCGCAGGGTTTGACTGGTTGACTTGATGCAAGCATGACGTCACTATGACGTCATCTCGCCGGCGATGCTCAGATGGCTAGCAGCGGCGGCGATCCAGTGAAGTTTAGCAAACGCGATCATTACAGTTCGAAAGAGCACACTCCAGGGAACCTACTAGCAGCGGCACCGCTCCTATTTGGTTACCAGAATGTGGTCGGCGACGAGCTATGCGGAGGCGGACGACGATCTATGGTGCTAGAACGATAGCAGAAGCAAAGGAGGGATTTGGGGACACGATAGGATTCTCCTGCTCACCGTGAACGAGTAGAGGTGGTCGGTGTGGACAGGGGAGGTCGGAGTCGCTAGCAGCTACCGTGACGAAGCACAACCGGAGCTCTAGAAGAGGACCTCGTGGCGTCGATTCCCGATGCCCCCTCCAATTCCTTTAACTAGGAGGCTCAGGGGAACAAGGAGAAGCCATGTGCTTGATCAATGGAGCACGGGGAAGCTTAGAACGGTGGCATCTCGAAGCTAGGGTTTCAACCAGAGGGGAAATTTGGGAGGAACAGAGAGAAAGAGGAAGAAATGGGGATATGGATGAGGCAAGGTGTCGCGGTGGCCTTCTTATCCTCCTCTGGGATGGCGGCGGGCATATCGACGCACGGCTGACGACGACGGCATCGGGCGGCGGCGGACTCCTCCAGCGAGCTGCTTGTGACGCACGAGGAATACGATGACAACATTTCGCGGAAAACCCCCTAGTGTTCTTCTGATTCACTCCGCAGTCCCTCCACCCCACTAGTCAGCCAGAGAGAAATATAGGCTAGGATAGTTGTTGGGCTGCTACTGGGCTTCGGTGGAACGCGCGTGAGTGACAGGTAAGGAAAGGAAAGACATGGGTCGGCCTGGGTTGGTGCTCTGGTTCCAGTTTTTATTAAGCAAAACCTTTTTATTTTATGTTTTCATTAAACCTTTTCAAATATGATTTTTTATAAGGATTTAAACATCCAGAATTTTTATAGAGCACAATAAATAATGCAGGAATATTAGAAACTAAGTGGTGTTGATACCTTTCTTGATTTTCTTATCATTTTTGAACTAATAGGAAACTATTTTATTGAGTGCAATATTTATCACTTAGGGTTTTAGAGATTTTCCTTTTATATAAATATATATTGAGAACTTATAAAATGATTTTTATTTCCTCTTTATGAGTGTAATGGTAAGGGTTTAATATAGCTAAAGATATGCTTAGGGTATAACCATATTTATTACTATATAGCAATCATTATATAAAATGGTTTAATAATTATGGTTCTTAAAATGGTAAATTCTGTTACTCACAATTCACTAATAAGTGAATCCTAACCACCCTACTTATTTAAAAATATTCAAAGATGATTTCTTGAACCAGTTATTCACTACTTTCTTGAGTGTGGTTAAAATATGGATATAATATTAGGGTATGATGGTTTGTAGCACTAGCCATTTATGTTCGTGATCTTTAAAGATATCACCTTTTAAAATAGAAAGTTATTATCTTAAATATCTAATGAAAAGGAATTGATAAAGATAACTCCTAAGCACATATGGTTATGATAATTGGAAATGACAAGGATGTGCTTGAGTTATTTGTTATAGAAAAATATTCCTATAAAGCATTGTGAAAATAAAATGATAGATCAGTCAGATGAAATGGATATTAGGTTTGGTTAAAGATTTAAGGTTTAGTTCTTACCAAGAATTCCTATCATTCATAATTCACAATCCTAGACTTCTAATTTAAGAATTCCTTTCCTAGATATTCTACTTCTTCCTATACATCATCATGTGTTAGCATGATGAGCTTTGCTTCATAAGAATGTTCTTATCCACCTTTAATTCTTCTAAATCTATTTATAAATCCAATGAGCTTGACACTAAAGGTTTTCATAATCTTCTCATATCCATACTTGGTTATATCATCCACTCCACTTCTGATAACCTCCAATCCAACAAGTGGTTACTTCTAACTACATTCATACTCTTCCTTAATCATCCACCACTAATATTACTCCAGTAGCTGTATATATCAAACTACTTTCCTTAAAAGCTTACTATTCTTTAAGAGGAATAACACTACTTCTATAACTCCCTACTACACTAGCTTTAGCTTAATCATACTACCTTATATTTACTTTACTCTAATAACTCATACTCCAACCTCACATTATATTAATGTGACTTGTAATGACTACTCTAGGATAACTTATATACTAGGGTTTCAATCATGTTCTACCCACCAATGTCACTTATACATGATATAAGTATTCAATCTTGGTGGCTAAAGCATGATCATTATACTCCTTTGATCATTTATGGTTTAGGTTTCCAGTTGGCTAATCAAGGCTTCATCCATACAACATTACAGTTGTATTATAATTATCTTCTGTTTATCTCTATTGGACTAAGAGATATCATTCATTGACTATACCTACTTGATCCAATAGGATTACTCCTAATAACCACCTTCAATACTCATCCTTGTAACCTTTATCTCAGATACTCTTTTATTCATTCAGGAGTGAATTAACTCCATCAATTATCACATTGATCCTATTCTCTTCCATCACCCCCATCCTATAGATGATATTTAAATCTAGCATTACTATTTACCCCTTTTTTCTTATTTCTTTATAGGCCTTAAGTGAATGCTATGATATGGTCAATAGTTAATAGATCAAGAATTGATAAGTTAAGAATTGGTGAATCAATAGTTGATTACTCAACATTGATGAACAACATATATTAGAATAAGATTCAATAGAGATGATAATGATTGATATGGAAAGATAGATATCTGGTGAATGGTCTTGAATTTCTTTCCTTCCTACTCCATATAACTGAAGAGTTAGGATTAAGTATTACCATGATCTACATGGTAGAATTGGATAAGAATAAGATAGGTCAGGATTAGTTATTACATTCTTGTTACTTAAATTATATTCATAGCTTGGTATTCATCAGTTATTGTAATGAATACTATCATATGATCACCTAAGGATCAAATATAAATCATTAAGCAATGTATTAGGGTTTAATTTTATTACATTTGATCTACCCTTAGATCAAATCATGTTTACCCAAAAATAAGGTTTTAGCAAAGGTCATATTGAAACTTATCATAGTCAACTTGATGATATACTTCAATTCCATCAAGTTGAGAGAAGCTTCAATCACTTTGACAAGTTTTGTTCAAAAGCGCGAAAATTATTCAGATTTTCTATACATAACTGCAATGCACACATCTGTGTTCAGCTTATTTCTAAGCTCTAATGCTGGGATGTTACAGTAGCTATGTGTTCATCTCTCTCTCTATGCGTGATCTTATTATGATCATGAGCTTTGTAATCAAGTAGGTCTACTCTGCTACTCAAGTGCTTGAATTGTAATATCCGGTTATCCCCACGTGTGTGAAGTTGACAGTGTACACACCGTGTGGCACTTAGGCTAAAGATTACATAAATACTTATCATAAGTCCTATTTTGAGTTGGATGTCTCTATGAAATTGTGGTGTTTGTTGGAACCATCTAGCGCTCAAGGTGACAGCGTGGAGTTATCTAGACGGGAATGTGAACTTTAAGAAGAGCTTTTATAGCCCTACCATGGATTGAAGTTGTCCAACCAGAGAGTAGTTCAGAGTAGAGTAATAAAGAGAAGTTATTTATATGAGAGTTTCCACTAGTAAAAGTATGATCCCTAGGCCTTATTTCTAAGCATTGAAACACCGTTTACAACTAGACTTGTTACATGTTTGCTTGCTCCCATCTTTATTTTAGATTGCAATTACCACTTATAATCATTCATGTTACTTGTATTTCACTATCTCTTCGCCGAACTAGTGCACCTATATACCTGACAAGTGTATTTGGTGTATTGGGGACACAAGAGACTTCTTGTATCTTGATTGCAAGGTTGCTTGAGAGGGATACCTTTGACCACTTCCTCTCTGAGTTCGATAAACCTTAAGTGATCCACTTAAGGGAAATTTATTATTCTACAAACCTCTGCAGTTGGAGCCCAACACTGTCTACAAAAATAGAAGCGTGTATACACATCAATGGACGAGGCGGCGTCGGCGCGCGAAGATCAGTATCTAGGGCTAGAATTAGTTTAAATTATGCTTTTTATATTTTAAATATAAATTAAGTTTGAATCTTGCCTGTTTTTAGCGTGAACTATTTGTATTTGAATCTATTTTTTTTTTGCCTCGCCCAGCACGGACAAATAGGTCGCGCAACTGGTCGGACAGACCGGACCTCCTACCCAAATCGACCAGGGCCCGACCCAAACAGACAGAAACGGACCGTTTAGGGTGACCGTATGGATCGGCCCGGTGAAAATGCCTTAGTTTGGGTGATTTGGTTGGGTGGGGGAACTCTGCTGTGCTGCGGGCTCACGAGGGTAAAAAGAGTAGACGCTGATCACACACAACACTAAAACGCATGTCCAAATAGTGGTACACGAGGTTGAATGCCCATGATGAATCTCATCATACCCAACCAAACGCATGTTATTAGAAAATTCAAGAAGATGTAAATATTCCAACCAAACGCATGTTAGAGAATTTAAGATGTAAATATCAATGAAGGTACTTTTTTCCGGCACAAAGATATACTCCCTCTGTTCCAAAATAGATGTCTCAAATTTGTCTGAATGAATTTAGACACTACTCCCTCTGTCCGGAAATACCCTATATTCTGAATTTAGTCTTGTAAAGTTTGACCAAACATATTAAAAATTTATATACATCTATAATATAACATAAGTACCATTAGAATCGTCACAAGATATATTTTCATAATATATGCATTCGGTGCTATAGATATTTATAGTTTTTTCTATATGTTCTACCAAACTTTATAAAATTCGACTTTGACTAAACCTAGAATGCAAGGTAATTATTGACAGAAGAAGTATTTAGTATAATGGTTCATCCAAATTTTGTTAAATCTAAGACATCTATTTTATAACGGAGGGAGTATTTTTTATTGTAAAATCACAACAAGCTTAAATTCCCTAACATTCGCTCTTATTAGTGGATTAAGAGGTTGTTTGCTTCCTAGCTACACTTTGCCAAACCAAAGTTCGAAAGTTTGGCAAGTGTTTAGTTTTTGTCACACTTTAAAGTAGTTACTCTTGTCATAGAGTAAAATCTTTTGTCAACTTCTGCCACACTTCATGACTTCTAAATTCTCAGCCACACTTGTCAAACTTAGACTTGACAAAGTGTAGCTCGAAACCAAATAGCCCCTAAGGTTATAATGATGCGAGACCCTAAAATAAATACCAGTGCAACCATTATAACCTTAGTGCAACCATAGTGCAACTGGAAATAAGTTCTTTCGCGGGCTGTTAGCAATCACATAATAAAAAAAACATCAAGTACATCAGGTTGTAAGAAATGCTACCACACCATTCAGTGTAATCCCTCCGTTCTCAGATAAGTGCACTTAAACTCTTGTCCAAAGTAAAAAATAAATAAACATTGACTAGCTTATCCAAAAGAGTAGCAACATATATGACATCAAACCAGTATAATATGAAATTACATTCTAAGATGGATTTAGTGATACTAAATTGGTGCAATAAATGTTGTTACTTATTTTCTGTAAAATTCATCAAACTTTAAAATATTTGACTTAAGACAAAAGCTAGAAGTACACTTATTTGTCAACAGAGGGAGTAGGTCATGTTATGTATTACCCAATTGTATAAATAACAATTTGAACAACAATTACTACCAAAATATTATTGTACCGCTTTAGACGTTCTTTATTTAATACTGATTGTCAAACTTAAATAGTTTCACCAATACAATATAATTGTGCTTGTATTGATATCAATCAAAGCTGAATGGAAGTACAACCTTATTCTTACGTACGAATGAATATATGTATTACAACTAGCTGCCCATAAAATCCGGCCACTGTAACAAGTGTATCCTAAATTTCCTAGGAAAACTGTATACCAGAAAGCCTTCCCTTCTTTCCTTTTCTCCCTCCACTATTACAAGGAAAAGAGTATAATAATATGAACTCAGTAATGGTCCATGACTCTAATGCGTTGGATTTAACAAGATTGTCAATGAAAGTCGGTGCTCTCCAGTGAGTGAAACAGAGGATGGCACAAAGTATAGAAACGACCACACTTACAAATGATATCTGGAATAACAATCTTTGCTGCGTCAGTACAAGGTAATTATGTACTTGCACAGTAAAAATGGGGGATGTGAAATAGCATTCTACACAAATACATAGACAAAACAAATGCTAGTCAAAACAATTGTTATCCAGAGCAGTCAGGCCTAAGGGTGGGAAAAACTGTCCCAACGGTTTGCCAGATTTGAGCAAGTTCATTTTTTTTTGTACTAGTTTGAAAATGAGGATTGAGTTCGTGAAAGGGAATGAACTAGCTCCCACTGGCCAGTTTGCTCTAGATTTCAAGGTTTCAATTTTGCAAACCCCTAGTCAGGCCCCACCAAACACAAAAGTCTAACAAACTGCATCCACCAACCGCCTTGCAGATTAATCGAATTCCCATTTTGTTATCTAACTTCTACCGCTTGAACTTTTCCAAAGAAAAAAAAAAGGATACATTGAAACTTCTGGGATTTACCGAGCACTGAAAGTATCCATGTTAGTCATGTCCGCCTGGTTCGATTACCAAATAACGTTTTGCCATCTTGCAGTACATCTAATATATCTTGTCATGAAATATCACTATTGTCTTGGTTCTTGGAAGTATACTTTGTTCCTTCACCCTGCTGTGCCGAGGCATTTGCAGTTTCGTCAAGAACACTCTCGTTTATCCCAAGCCCATCACCATCATCTAGGTTCTCGCATTTGAGTTCAGTGCTTGAAGCTGGACAGACTGCTTCAGCTTGATCAGCAAAGAAATACTTCGATGCAGATGAGCTGCATATGTCTCTGTAGGTATCATAGTTTGCAGCTCGCGTTTTGCCTCCTTGTAATATAGTTGACAGAGGGTGCAAGACAGAAATAGCACTATCTGTCCCCTCTAAGGTAGCCTTCAAATCCAAGAAATCATTTACAGACTCTTGTTTACTGAACTGAACGAGAACAGCAGTGCGATCAATCGAGAAGATTGTCATAATCAAAGCTGGACCAAACACTTTACAAATTGAGTCCTTTATATCATTTGCTCTTAGCTCAGACTGGAATCCCCAGATGAGAACAATATTATCATACACAGCAGCAGGATATCTACTCTTATAACCTGTATCTGGTCTCTCCGTGCCAGTACTTAAATCAAGTACTGTTCCACTGTTAAAGCTAGGAGAGATATGATTGATGTATTTCTGCAGCTTATTATTCCTCGCTAGGTTCTCCTTAGGTGGCAGGTGTTCAAAATTGATGTCAAGATGAGCACACAACTGTGCAAAAACACTTCCAGTCATGAATGCATCATATCCTGCATCGTGCTTAGCACCTGAAGCAAAGCAAGATAACCTGCAGGATTAACGAAACAATAAAATAGAAAGGTCAGAAATAATATCAATTGATAAAACCATGTAATTGCATTAAAGATGAAAAGCAGTAGCAATATTATACATGGAAAAGCAATTTCGGCTCTTTTGGGCATAAGCATGTAAAATAAAAAAATTGGGTACATCAAATATGATGCATCAAGAAACGACCATAAATGTTTCACAAGCAAATAAACTTTATAGAAAGAAGCACATAAATATGAAGAATCCAGACCAAACCATACGTTGTTTCATCTGCCTCAACTTCAATTCTCACAGGAGCACAGGTAGATGACTCCGCAGCAGTTGAATGAAATGCAGGGCACAAAAATGAGAAAGCTGAAGAAAGTGATTTGCTTTTCTGCCTCATCAAATACTGAACCGCATCATTGGCAGACATAAGATGTCTAGTATCTGCAATGTGTGGGAAAATTTTGTTGATTCCCATGGCAAATTCCTTCATGGATGAGGGAAGAGGCCCGATAAATTTGCTGTAGACTTGTGCAATATCTGTTTTGCAAAATATAGACTGTTAGAAGAAAGCAACCGACAACCAACAGTGCGCTCAAATTCCCAATACATCTGGAAGGTAATTTCCATGATTGGAAATCAACATCTCAGTGTATGAGGGAACATCATCAGGTGTGGAAACTGCAAAGTTGCTTATTATAGAAACATATTTAGGAAAAAAATAGTGTACCTAGGAAACAACTGTGACCAACAATCAATTTTCTTTCTGAGGCTAGAAGATCAATGACATGGCAGAATCCTATGGCTGATTCAACTCTTGCTTTTCTGCTTCTGAGTAGATCTTCGTGCACATCCTTCTGCATTAAAATAGAATAAGAGTGATTAGTTAAAGCAAACCAAGATCTCACATAGAGATCACTGTATATTGTTTAGATTAGTGGAGTAACGATTATACAGACAATGGTTATCTCTCGTTTGCTCTTATATTATATTAATTGAAGGAAAACATAGGTGCAAAATTTGAAAAGAAACAATGCACCATTCAATCTGAAGTCGAATCCAAAATGAAGCAGTCAGGACGTAAAACAGCTTTTTTATGTAAAAAAAAGCAAGCAAAATTTAATATAAGTGAAGCATGTGCCATTTTCAACAGGGAATCCATAAGAGTTCCTTACCATCAATAATATACTGTCATCCCAGTTGTCTGCATAAACTACTCTCTTTTCTGATGTGTCATCCTCACCAAATGTACAGACATACATGAGGTCTCTAAAGTTTTTTCTTAAAACCAGCAGGGAAATATATTATCTGAGTGTAGCAGAAACATTAAATGCGAAGAAGCATCATTGAAGTTCATTACGCATTGATAATTTGAAGAATATGCAACAGAAAACAGCAACCTGTATCCGACAAACATCATCTAGTTGCCTGGCACATTTATTTACTACCGAATCGGTAACAGTCACAAACAACGGGCAAGAATCATGATCATTTCTGATGATAAATACCATATAGCTAAAATATCTAAGAAACTGTGCACATGAAATAAACACAAATTAGCTGTCCAACTGCCACTATATTTTGAGGCAATAAATATGTCAGGCAATACCTGTTGAATTAACTTTAATTGATGTGATGTGAACCCATTAAGCATAATAGCTGGGCGCGTTTTGAAGAAAACTGTTTGAAATCGGTCTGTGCTGAATTTATTGCTCTCTGACAAATTATTGTCCACTCTCGAATTGCTGCGTATAGCATCACGCCACTCACTATATCTGATCTTCATCCTTTCTGTGAAAAGGAGATCAGCAGTACTCTTTAATGGTACATCTTCTCCCTCTTCAGAAGTATTTGGAGACGCGGATGTTGCATCATATTCATGATGCAATACATTAAATTTCTGAAGAGCCTCTTCTTCTTGTGCTCTGGATAAATAAGATATTCCTGAGATTAACGAAATATTGTAAATATACAAATTGTCTAAGATTTTTATGCATGAGTTTTGTGCACAAGCTCACCAAAAACAACAAAATATGAAGTGACTAAGGTCGATCCTGGATGATTTGGACGAAATAGACTAGCAGATTCAGAGAGATGCATGTAGTAACATATCAACAAAGTATTACAGGTCAAGAAATCACCTTCATGGAAGCAAGTGTTGAAATCAAACTGGTACTTTGCTAGGAAGTCAATTGAACTAGTCTGACAGAGAAATTCATGAGATGAACTATCATATGGAAGCTCCTTGCGAGGAAAGATAAAGAAGTTATGCCTGCCCAGAAGGGAAAAATTATGTCATGGGAAAAGGTCAATGCAGAACTGGTTAGGACCTGAAAGTATGAAATCATGGACGAGCTATTGGTTGCTCAAATCAGCTATACCAACTCTATCCAGGAGGAAGCATTAGAGTTTTACATAAAAAAATCCCCAGACATCCTTGCTCAAGAATCATTCAACTTCGAAGTTGTTTCATAATACTCAGATTAACTGCTCTTAGATCTCACTAATCTCAATATGTGATCTATGCACCTATCAATCTTTTAATTAGATCAGAAGAGAACAACAAAATATTAATTCTCCAAATAAACCTTACAAGGACTAATTTTTCTCCTAAGTATTACCAAACTTTTCTAAATATGAAGGGCTACTTTTCCATAAAACTCAAATAAGCCCAAAATGGTAGCCAGTTCAATCGAAAACCTCAAACCCTATTTCTCATTCCAAGCCCGTAAACATAAACTAGTTCATGAAATGTGCCAAATGCATTGCGACTTTGCGAGCATCTTACACTGCATAAAAAAGCGGACGTTTTCTAACAAAAAAAAACATTGAATGTGCACGAGCAATGAACAAGCTACAACACGGATGGAGTATTAGGTACTCGTGGAGAGGGCGGAAGTGCGACGCACCGGTGGGCGACAAAGGCGGACTTGGCGGGGTCCCAGCGGAAGGGGCAGACACCGAGCTGCAGGGCCGTGAAGCGCTGCGCGGAGTCGCAGAGCTTGAGGTAGCGGACGTCGGCGCGGTCGACCTCGAAGCATAGTTTAAAAAACCGGACCGGTGACTGAACCGGTGAGGCCGTCGGTTTAGGTTTTCATCGGTCGGACAGTTGGTTCACCGGTTCATTGTCTGGTTTTTTAATATATAAATTATTATATTTTTATTTATAAATGATGCAATAGGTAAATAATTATCTATGAAAAACATTTTAAAATTACGGTTTGACATAATACTTGAGATAACGAGCTGCAGTTTGACTTCCGAAATCGTACTGTAGTAGCAAACATTCATGTTTTGCATGCGTGCGTAGCAGGCCAGCAAGGTTGTTAGTCGTTCTGTTGGTTTAGTGCTTAATGCTGCCATATAAAAGAAATATTAAAACTTTCAAAAATATTCTTAATGCTGCTACGAAGTGTAAAATAGAAACCTCTCTCATTTTGGTACGTGAACGGACCACAGCTCAGTTGGTTAGGTGAACGTTTCCTATTGACTTGCTTGTTGTAGGTACTCTGTCAAATCTCAGCTCTGCTATAATTTAATTTCTAACAAAGCTCAGCTAACTGAACCGGTCAGACCAGTTGACGGTTTAATGCGTAAAACTGACGGTTGAACCGTGACCCGGTTTATTCCGTTTCGATGGCGCGTCCGGTCCTGTGCGCTTAAGGAACCGGCAAGGGCTTCGGTTCCAGTTTTTTCCGGTTCAACCGGCGATCGGGTCCGGTTTTTAAAACTATGTCTCGAAGGTGTCCCGCCCAGGGCCGGCCCTTGTGTGTGTGTGTGTGTGTGTGTGTGTGTGTGTGACAAAGCTCAGCTAACTGAACCGGTCAGACCAGTTGACGGTTTAATGCGTAAAACTGACGGTTGAACCGCGGTTGACCCGGTTTATTCCGTTTCGATGGCGCGTCCGGTCCTGTGCGCTTAAGGAACCGGCAAGGGCTTCGGTTCCGGTTTTTTCCGGTTCAACCGGCGGTCGGGTCCGGTTTTTAAAACTATGTCTCGAAGGTGTCCCGCCCAGGGCCGGTCCTTGTGTGTGTGTGTGGGGGGAGGGGGGGGGGGGTGGGGCAGCCGCCTAAAAAAAAGTAGAATTTTTAAGTTTTCTATTGGACTAGATTGGACCCTCTACTTTGCTAGACATACACATACGTTTTAGATTAACCTGAAGGTTACGTATGTTGGAAGCTACAGCATGGTTACTCGGGAGATCAAATTAAAATCTTCAGAGTTTGGTGATGTCATCTTCAAACATGAGAATCGAGCTTCAAATTCAGAAGCTCACAGAGTGGCTCGTAGTTTTATTACTGGTCGTTAGGTTTGGCTACTTCAGCCTATTGAAGGTGTCTGTATCCCTTTAATTATTGAGCAATAAAAGGCCACTGATTTCTCAAAAAAAAACATATATTTCAGATTTGGAGTGCATCACGTGGCAGGACGTACCTAACCTGCGATTAGATCAGCTATCCTCTTTGATCGCATCGTATAAAGGCACGTCGCACGCCAGTTCCTGCCTCGACCTTGACCTCGACTCAACGCTGCGCTGTCGATAGTAGGAAGGCCCGCACACGACAAGAAGCAAGCCGTCGCATGTCGGTCGATTGTCGCCTATCACCTCGCCCCCTCGCTCTGTTCCTCTGCCTGTGGCCCGTCTCTCGTCTCGCTTTGGCCGATTAGCATCTACAGGTCTGAATTCTGAATTTCTGATCTCAGTCTTCTACAGTAACGTTGCCCCTAATTTTTGTTCTAATTAGTAGTTCTTCTTTATATTTTTTAGCATGGTTAATTGGTTATGGCACCTTATTCCGGTGCTAAGAAAAGTAAATAGAGAAAGAAAGATCAGAAGTTGATTGACTCACATAGAGGATCCCTTTATAATTTTTTAAAGAGTAACAGGAGCATTTTGAGAAATCCAGTTGAGTTAGCACTACTTCCTTTGTTTCGTTTTATAAGTCATTCACGTATATCTAGGTTATCAATTTGACCTATATAATTTAAATTATATAATACAAAAAATATATCATTAAAAAATTCAAAGTCTAAAGTTTTCGATGATATATGTTTTATAATATATACCTCATACTAAGTTTCTCAATTTGGCGACATAGAAGTACGAGCAAGACTTGTAAACCGAAACAGAGGTAGTAGTTCTTGTTGATGAACATAGTAATATTGATCTGGAGGGTGAGATCGGTATAAAAGAGAACGATGACATCAATACGGGTAATAAAAATATAAGTGATCATGATATCGCATTTGATTTGTCTCCTACAAAATCTGCTAGTGTTGATGAGAAACCAATTAGTGTTGTTATTTATGATTCGGCATCGAGAAGAAGTTATTGGACGAGATTGATATTGATTTCATTATCACTGACTTCGCTTCTAGGAATACACGGAGAAATTTTAAAGGTAATATGTAAACATTGTCATTTTTATATGAATATTGCAAATGGGTATATTTAAAGTATTTATTCTTCATCATTTCATTCTTATATATCAAAAAAATAGAAAGAGGCCGGAAATTTTAGTTTCGCCCCGGACCCCTGAAATCTCAGGACCGGCCCTGGTCCCGCCACGGCGCGCTCGTGACACCGCTCATCTCCAGGTCGAGCTCCACGAAGGCGGCGTCGCGCACCCGCGCCCGCAGCTCCTCCAGCGCCTCCGCCAGGTTCCCCGCGTCACCTGCTTCACGGCCACCCCGCTGTTGGCCTCGGCTCCATCCCCATCGCCGCTCGAGGGCGGCGAGGAGTAGGATGAGAAGAGGAGGCGGGAGAGGAGGGTCCTGGGCGGCGGCGCGCGGAGGAGAGGGGCGAGGCGGAGGCGGCACTGCATTGCCACCGGCACTGCATTGCCACCGGCGCGGAGGAGAGGGGCGAGGCGGAGACAGGCAGCGGGTCGGGCTCGATTTGGTTGTAGTGGATGACTGGATGGGTCGATCAAAACTATCGTAGAGGTGGAGCCGTATGGCCCATATGAGGAAGTCGTGATCCAACATAGGCTCTTGATCTAACCATGGGCGGTCCGTAGTTGCGCGTTAGTACAAGAACAACTACAAACCCGAATGCTAAATGCAGCTCAACGCGACGCGAGCCGTAGCCCCGGCCTGGCCCAGTTTTCTTTTGCGCGAGACTGTTTTTGTCGTGTGCGTCTGGCTGTTCCTCTCGCTAGAGTTCGTTCTTTTTATTTTCTCCCCGTTTGCTTCTACCGGTTCCTCTGGCCTTGTTAGAGCATGTACATGGGAGGTGCTTAGAGCCCGTACAATACAAAGTGTTTAAGATAGTGCTTAGAAAAATAATTTTTTTTAGTATTGGTATTTATTTATATTAGATAGAAGCCTAACTAAACACCTTCTCTATAGAAATAAGCACCAATATTTAGTAAAATGGTTGATTTATTTTTGTAAGCACTCTTACGTTCGTCTGGCGGCGATTTGTGTGGTGCTTGATTTGGGGCGCCGCCCGGCTAGAGGTTTGTTCACCATTTCGGGTCATCAATTCTCTAATTCCTCCAATGATACGTATGGGATTTGATGTAGTTTCTAGAGCTTTGAAATTAGAAATTCAGATTTCTCTCGAAATAGGATTTGTCCCACCTTGTAAATAAAACACACAGATGAGACCGCTGCTAGGCCAGACAGCACAACACCCAAGGGACAGACCGAAACAACCACGAGACCACTGCCGGGGCAGACAGCACAATAAAATCCCAAAAGGAAAAACAAGAGAAAGATAAAGGAACAAAATGTCGATAGCGCCGGATCGACAAAAGAGATGATGGCTCGCAACCGTTGCGCCCTCCGAAAAATTCCCACCATACTCCTATGCCTATGAATCGCCGAGTACCAAGCAGCACCTTCAAAAAGGGGTGCGACGACAACGACCTGCTGCCCGGATAGCTCCTAGGATTTCTCCCGGTACCCGGAGGGGAGTGGGAGGGAGTACACCCGACGCCTACATGGGGAAGGTGGCGTCCGCAGACGTCACCGTGTCGGTGCCGACAACGCCGACAACGCCGACAGGGATTTCTCCTGACCCCTAGAACCCACCACCCGGACAGTCCGAAGCGCACCACCCACCAACATGCACCATCATGGTCTTGAGGCACCACCATCGTATCTCCGTGGCAAACAAAGTGAAGCCAGCCAGACCGAAAGGAGAGACAATAGAAAGGAGCGGCGGTACAGCAACCCCGTGGGAGGGAACAACCTCCACCGCCAAAGACGGTAGCCGTCCGGACGCAACAACAAGAGCAAACCTAGCCATAGGGAGCCGGGGGGCGGTAACCGCAGAGGCATCTGGAGGGCATCCTCCACCGCAAGGGCGGGTACCGGCCGGACGTGATATTAAGAATACACCAGGCCAGAGGCATGGCCGGACCCCAGAAGGATCCGTAAATTCCTCGCCCCCGCGCTGCAGCACATAGGCCTGCCGCCGCTACCCTCATGTTCAGCGCCCTAGGCCCGGCCGGGCAAGCCCGTGAAGCTCCCGCCGCCTTGCCGCAGCAGACGTGGCATCTGTGCCACCACCCTCGTCACGATCTCAACCTCAGTCCAACCGGAGTTGGCGCAACAGGACCCGCCCTAGCCCGTCCTGGCCCAGATCGAGGTCCCCGTCACCGCCGGCTGCACCACCAACCTACAGTACCCGCCGCCTCGCCGCCACCCGTATCGCGCCAGGGCGCCGTCGGCCTATTGAACCTCCGCCGAGATGCCCCTCTCGAGCGGAGCAACTCGGCCAGGGAATGAGCGCGGTACCGCTGCCTCCCGAAGGAAACCAGGTCATCCGCGGCTGGGCCCATCGGTCGAAGTCCTGCAAGCCCAGATCGAGTCCGGATGGGCCCAGATCTGGGCCGCAGCGACTCAAACCACAGCCCGCCTCGCCGCCCCCAGCAGCCGTCGCCGTCGCCGTGCAACCATGCCCGCCGCGAGCTCCGCCTGCTGGACGCGCCACCGCCTACAGTACCCGTCCCGCGCGGACCCTCATGCGACGGGGAGAAGCAGTCTCGCCGCCGCTAGCACCGCCCGCGGGCTTTGCCCCGGCGGCACCCGCCGGCGGCGGCAAGGGGAGGGGAGCAAGGGCGCGTCTCCATCGCCCGCGGGAGGCGACGCGAGGCGTTTTTTTTTTCCCGTGTACGACGTCAGAAATTCAGATGTGATAGCCTCTTGTTTTTATTTTGATAGCCTCTTGTTGGTGACGATGAGTTTTGTGCATGTTCTATTTGTCCCCGTGCGCGCCAGTAGGTGTAGCTTTCTTGCGGTTAGGATTCCATTAGAGCACACGAGATTTCTCTTGTAGACGCCATAGTTTCTTCGGTCTCCTGTTTTGATATTGATGTGAGGATAGTTTTTTTTTACTTGTTCGAAATCATTCTACTCCATAGCGAAAATTGGAAGCCAATATCAGATAATTTCTTGTAGGGATTGCTATCGGAACTAAGGTTTTTATGATTTGTACGAGTGTTCGGATGACGTATAAATAGCCCTTTTAGGTTGTGCTTTTTTTCCCACCTCATTTGTTTAGTCCATAGTTCTGCATCAAGCAAATATATAGTTTATAATGTTTTGATGCTTTAACTTTTTAAATTGGTTCAACTTTTTTGGTTTATCTCCACATCCGAATTGGTTCAGCATACTCAAATTGGTTCAGCTCCACATTCAAATTGGTTTCAACTCCACATCCATATTTGGTTCATCTCCACATTTAAATTTCTTCATGATGTTTTTTTTGGGTTTATTTGTATATTCAAATTGGTTTAACTTCACTTTTTTGGGTTTTAGCCCCACATCCAAATTGGTTCAGCATGATTCGAATTGGTTCAGCTCCTTTTTTCAATTTGGTTCGACATGCTTTCCTTGGTTTAGCTGTACATTCGAATTGGTTTAGCACGACATTTCAATTTCGTTCAGCTGTGCATTAAAATTGGTTTTGTTGGTTCAGCTGTACATTTAAGTTGGATTAGTTTTTCTGGTTTAGGTCCACGTCCAAATTCGTTTATTATGATTCAAATTGATTTAATACGACTCAAATTGGTTCAACTCTACCTTTTCAATTTGGTTCGGCATGCTTTTCTTGGTTTAGTTGTACATTAAAATTGGTTTAGCTCCACATTTCAAAATGGTTCAGCTGTGTATTCAAATTGGTTTACCACATTTTTTCTTGGTTTAGATGTATATTCAAAATAGTTTAGCATGACATTTCAAATTGGTTCAGTTGTGCATCAAAATTGGTTTTAACACGTTTTTGTTTGTAGCTATACATTTTTAATTGCATCATCTTTTTTTGGTTTAGCTCCACATCCAAATTGGTTCAACATTGATTCTAAAGTGGTTTAGCTCGACTTTTCAATTTGGTTCAACATGCTTTTCTATGTTTAGTTACACATTCAAATTGGTTTAGCATGATATTTCAAATTGGTTTAGCTCCACTCTCCCGCCCCCAAATCCGAATGAGAAAGCGAGGGGAAGACCAACAAGCCAAGTCACGAGATAGGGTTTTATTCGTCTCCTACCGCCACAGAGCCGAAGAAGAGAGCGAGGGGGAGGGGAGATTACAATAGCGGCACGGCCGACGTGGGTGCCGAAGAAAGGCAGGAACGTGCAGGGTGGGACGCGCAGAAGTGCTCCTAGGACCTTGCCGCACACACCTCCCTCAAGCCCAGGTAAAACCTTATCACCATCGTCCCCGCCTTTGTTGCTGCCTAAATCCCATGTTGGCGATGGTTCGGTTTGCCTGGCTGGTTAGGGTTCTCATCGACGAACTGAATTACGGGATGGGTTAGGATCCATCACCGTGGGGGATTGCATTTTTAGATCGGGGTGGATGGTATGGTAGAATTTCTTTTTCTGGTTTTTATTGAAGAAACATTCAGCCGTGCATCTAAACATATAGAAAATCTGTTGTTTTGTCCTACGTCTCACCTAGTTTCATTCCTCCATAAATTGAAGCTGCAGCAGGACTCGAAGTAACAAACTTGTTCTGGTATAGAACTCCAACTCACATGCCTACACCACTTTCTGATCTCACTTAGCTCATTATAACATTTTGAGTAGTTCTAATACTACAAAGTTTATATGCTTACACATTGTTTCTTTATTGGTCCCAAGTATGATTCTGGCAATTTTTTATGCAATTCATAATATGGTACAATGAAATTAAAGTTCAAACATTTTCCAATGTAAGGATTTTTGTATGCTACTGCTAAACAATATATCCAATAGTTTCTTTATTTCTTTTTTTATCATTCTAACACTTCGACTTCTAACTGTATTTATGAAAAGGTCTCATGCCAACTTGTATTCAACAAGTTTAACAAGAATCAAGTTCCATTAGCAAGATAAATTCTTGCTAAACATGTAAGCACTAACTTATTTTTTGCCTAAAAATGTTCACTCCTAGAAGCTAGTGTGGATATTGGTTTTGATATTCTACTTTTCATTTTTGAGGCACCAAACCTCCTGTGGTGATTTGGTTCGTATTTTCTCAACCATAAATATAGATTTTTTTGATCATTCACAATAGCACCTGCTAAAACTACGAAGAAATTATTTTTATCAAACTTCATTCTTTTGATTTTTCCTATGCGGATTTTAATTTCGGTGACTTGAGTGGATCCAAGTATGATAGATCCTAGTTGATTTAAAGAAGATGTACGAAGCAACAAACTGGATTACTCGACAACAAAGAAAGACATATATGTTTGTTTGGTCTTAGAAAAATACTAGTTCATGAAAATCCTGATGTTCTTTTTAACATTGTTTCTGTTTCTGTTTCTTACACCGTTCTAGTTGTTGATTATACCTTTTTATTCAGTGTTCTAGTTGTTGGATATATGCCCAAGAGGCAATAATAAAGTGGTTATTATTATATCTTTGTGTTAATGATAAATGTCTGCATCCCATGCCATAATTGTATTAACATGAAACATTAATACTTGTTAAACTAGCTTGTTGATTAATAGATGATCATGGTTTCCTGATCATTGATATTGGATGTAATTAATAACAAAATCATATCATTAGGAGAATGATGTGATGGACACACACCCATAGTAAGCATAGCATAAGATCAAGTCATTAAGTTTGTTCTGCTACAAGCTTTCAAATACATAGTAACATAATCCTTCGACCATGAGATCATGTTAATCACCAACACCGGATGAATACTTTGATGACATCAAACACCACTTCGTAACTAGGTGGTTATAAAGGTGGCATTGGGTATTCTGAAAGTATGAGTTGAAGCGCATATATCAAGAGTGAGATTTGTCCATCCAAATGATGGATAGATATACTCTTGGCCCTCTCGTTGGAGTGTCATTCAATTTGTTGGAGATATGCCCAAGAGGCAATAATAAAGTGGTTATTATTATATCTTTGTGTTTATGATAAATTCTTGCATCCCATGCTAAGATTGTATTAACCAGAAACATTATTACTTGTGTGTTTTGTAAACATAAAAGAGTCCCTAGTAAGCCTCTTATTGAACTAGCTTGTTGATTAATAGATGATCATAGTTTCCTGATCATGGACATTGGATGTTATTAATAACAAGATCATATCATTAGGAGAATGATGTGATGGACACACACACCCATAGTAAGCATAGCATAAGATCAAGTCATTAAGTTTGTTTGTTATAAGCTTTCAAATACATAGTAACCTAATCCTTCGA
Source organism: Avena atlantica (assembly GCA_910589765.1). Taxonomy (NCBI): domain Eukaryota; kingdom Viridiplantae; phylum Streptophyta; class Magnoliopsida; order Poales; family Poaceae; genus Avena; species Avena atlantica. Next base: position 399,486,851 of record OU342734.1, on the reverse strand, counting down.
CCATGAGATCATGTTAATCACCAACACCCTATGAATGCTTTGGTGACATCAAACACCACTTCATAACTGGTTGGTTATAAAGGTGGCATTGAGTATTCTGAAAGTATGTGTTGAAGCGCATGGATCAAGAGTGGGATTTTTTCCATCCATATGACGGATAGATATGCTCTGGGCCTTCTCGGTGGAGTGTCATCCAATTGGCTTGCAAGCATGTGACTAGGTCACAAGGGATGTCACATCACATTACGAGTAAAGAGTACTTATCGGTAACGAGGTTGAACTAGGTATGGAGATACCGACAATCGAACCCCGGTTAAGTAAAGTATCGCGCGACAAAGGGAATCAGTATCGTATGTTAATGGTTCATTCGACCACGAAGTCATCGTTGAATATGTGGGAGCCATTATGGATCTCTAGGTGACATGGTTATACCCCACGGATACACAACATTGGTATACCTGGTCCAGCTCAAGAGAAGGCCCACGGCAAGACACGCGGCCTGTGGAGATTTCGGGTGGCCCAAACCCATGATGTCTTCGGATCCTTAGAGAACAAGACTAGAGTAGATAGAATTTCAAAGGATGCAAACCCTAATCTGTAATCGACTCGACCTAAGCACGAGACCTGCCTTTCTATATAAAGGCCAGGAGGGCACGACAAGAAGGATCTCCTCAACTCATTGCATACACACGCCCACGCCATATTGCATTTGCGCACCCTTGTAATCTTCGGTTCCGCCGTAATCAAGAGCATACAAGCAGGAGTAGGGTTTTCCTTCTGAGGCCCTGAACCTAGGTAAACCTCGTGTCCCGCGTTGCTTGTCTGTTAACCGTTCCGCGATCTCTAGCATCCCCATCTTCTTCAAAACCCAAGCCCATAACAATGTGCATTGACGAGATCGAACCTCGTCAATTGGTGTCGTCTGTGGGAACTGGGGGCGCTGATTGTGCGATCGAGTCCGTTGGCGACAGACTCGAGATTCTGTTCAGGAGCTTCTGCTTCCAGGTGGGGCAGACCGGCACCCTCCGCCTTCCAGAACAGGTGCCACCACCATCCATCAGGACCGCTTCATGGGCCCCACCGATCGGCGCATTACACGCGTCGAGGCTGACAGACGAGTCAGATGACAGCAGCATCTGCAACTCAGATCTGTGCGACCCTTCCTCGGATAAAGGAACCTACGGTTCTGAATCCGAAAGCTGCGGTAGCAGCGATCCAGTCCGCGGGCGTTACCTATGCGCCGTGGTCATCCAGAACGAATCGGAACCGCCACTAGGTTCGAGTGCACCCAACCCACCTCTCAACCCGCAAGCTGGGAACGGAGGAAACGGGGGAGATCCGCCGCTCAGGCCCAACGAAGGCGACGCTAACGCCTACCAGAAGATCAACCTCAACAAGGAGGGCTGGCGCCTAGCACGCGAAGCCGTAGTAGGCAACATCATCCTACCTGTGAATGCTTCACGGGATCTTGTGATGGCCTACCACCTCTTTCTAATCAACGAGCATAACCGGTAGGTGAAGCTAATGGAGGAGCTCGACAAGCGTAAGAAGGCAGCCTCAGAGTATAGCGCGTGGCAAGCTGCGCTCTCCACTGCTGGTGGCTCCAGCTCGCACGGCAACAATGCCAACAAGCATCGCTCCCGCATGAAGCACATGGACCCTGCCGCACGACCCGAGGTCACCAGGTCCCTCAACACGTCCTTCATGATGATGGACGTGAACAACAACGTCATGCCGAAAACAATGCATGCCGCGATCATGGCGGCCACTACATATCTCGCGTCCTATCCACCTCCGATGGGTGACCGAAAGAGAGCCATGCACAAGTCCGCGCTAGCCGGTCTCGGACTCGTCGGAGCTGCGCTCCACGACGAGGCTCCTACGGAGCCGAAGAAGAAAGCTGCGGTCAAATCCACCCACAGCCCCATTCCCTCCTCCGAGGAGGATGAGCATGATCTGCCTCGATGACACAGGATCCCATGGCGCCGTAGCAGTGACTACGACGCTTGTAACAATCTCACCCAGCACAAGATCAACAAGGAACGTGCCAAACACGCGTGTTCAACCGAATCCGACGAAGAAGACGACAGAGAGCTATACGGAGCCAGATGCTTCAGCAGATCCGTTCGGAGAACGTGGATGCCGAAAAATTTCAAGCTCCCTTTGGACACTCCGAAGTTCGACGGCACGCAGGACCCAAAGGCTTGGCTTAGCGATCACCTCTCATCCTTCAAGATGCACGGTGGAAACAGGAACACCACCCTACAGTGCCTTCAGCTGCAGCTGACAGGCGTAGCTCGGATCTGGCTTAGCATCCTGTCCTCCGGCTCCATCTGAAGCTGGGAGGAGCTGGCATACAGCTTCATCTGCAACTTCAAGGGCACCAGCAAGAGGCCAGCCTCGATCGAGGAGCTACGAGCCTGCACCCAACTTATCGGCGAATCCATTCGCTCGTACATACTACACTGGTCCTACATCAAGAACTCTGCCACGCACATCTCCGAAGAAAGGACAATCGATGCCTTCAAGGATGGTGTCAAGCGCCCGAACTTCAAGGAAGAACTTGGGCGCGTCAAGCCCACCTCATGGACATCGCCAACCTATGCGAATATGGCAAGGATTCCCTCCACCGAATGCATTCGGATAACAAGGACGACTACAGCCGCAAGCGAGAACGTCGTAGAAAACAAAGATCGCGACGGAGTCGACATGGTCGCGGATGGATACGCCGACCACGCAACGACGGCAACCGCATCAGCGGATACCACGGAGGAAACTACCGCGAAGGAGGACGACCCACACAAGCATGGCAACGTCGCAGTCGCGACGACAAGCCCTCGGCATACGACAAGTTATCTGGTCCTTGCACCATCCACCTCTACATCGACAAACATGATGGCAAGAAAAAAGCGAGCCACATGCTCAAGGACTGCCGTGAGTTCCAAAAGCTCAGCGAGGGCTTCACCCAAATGCGACGCCAGATCGTGAACCCTGGATTTGGGCCTACACCTACACCAGGTGACATTGCCCACAGAGCTCCTCCACCACCACTGATACGTCGGGAACGTATCTATAATTTTTCATGTTCCATGCTTGTTTAGTATATACTTTGCTTTGCTTTATCTATACTTTGAGGTGTTTTTATATGTTTTCTGTAACTAACCTATTAACAAGTTGCCATAGTGCCAGTTGCCTGTTTTCTTCTGTTTTTTGTTCCAAAAAGGTAGAAAATCAATATTATCGGAATTGAACGGGACAAAAGCCAAAGTAAATATTTTATCGTGGGCAACACGAATCCAGAATACGGGATGGAGGAGGCTCACCAGGGGGCCACACCCCCTGGCGGCGCGGCCTAGGGATGGGCGCCTGGGGGGCGGGGGGGGGGGGGTGCAGTCGCCCTGGTGGCCCCCCTGCCTCGCCTCTTCGACTATAAAGTCCCCCGATGCCAAAACCCTAGATACCCGATCAATATTCCATGAAATCGTCCGTAGCCGCCACCACCATCGTCCCTAGATCGGGGGATCTGAAGCTCTTCCTGGCACCCCTCCGGAGGGGAGATCATCCCGGAGGCCTTCTTCTCCGGTATGAAGCGTGAGTAGTTCCACCTTAGACTATGGGTCCATGTAGTAGCTAGATGGTTGTATCTCCTCCTTATGCTTTCATGTATAGATCTTGTGAGCTCTGTTCACGATCAAGATCTAATCTATTTGTCATCATGCATGTTCTGTTTGCGGGGATCCGATGGATATTGAGATTACTATGTCAGATTGATTAATGATTTTGTCTATTTGATTCTATCATGTATGTGTTGTTTGTGATCTTGCATGCTCTCCGTTGTTAGTAGCTATCTTGGCCAAGTAGTTGCTAGTGACTCCAAGAGGGGGTATTTATGCTCGATAGTGGGTTCATGCCTCTACTTTTCAAGGGAAGTGACAGAAATCTCTTCGATGGTAGATGTGCTGTTGTCACTAGGGAGAAACCAACGGTCTCTTGTTCATGGAACAAGTGGATTGTTTACCTTGCACACTTTGCTTAAAGAAGTTGTCTGTTGCTTGCAACTTAATACTGGAGGGGGTTCGGATGATAACCTGAAGGTGGACTTCTAGTCATAGATGCAGTTGGATGGCGGTCTATGTATATTGTTGTATTGCCCAATCAAATCTCATAGGATCTTTTTGTCTAGTATTGCATTGTTATGCCTTACTCAGTTCCTGTCAATTGCCTTGCTGTAATTTGTTTACCCTTCATGCCATGTTGTTTATCTAAGGAGAGCACCTCTAGTGAACTATGGACCCCGGTCCAATCTTTACCATTGATACATCTTCCACTGTTACTGTTTACTTGCTACAAACCGTCATCACCTTCCACACCATATAGTTAATCCTTTGTTACAGCAAACCGGTGAGCTTGACAACCTCATTGTTCGTTGGGGAAAAGTCTTGAGTTTGTGTTGTGCAGGTTTCCACGTTGCTTGCAACACCTTTGAGACGTTTTATTCCTCCTACTGGTTCGATAACCTCGGTTTCTCACTGAGGGAAGACTTGTTGTTGTGATCTTCACACCTTGCTCTTGGGGTTTCCAACGAAGCACTCCACGTCAATACCGGGCGCCATCAAGTTTTTCTGGCGCCGTTGCCGGGGAGGCTAAGGACATCTTCACAAGGGGAGTCCTCCTCAACCTTTCTCTTTACTTTGTTTTTGGTTTGCTTAGTTTCTTTTGCTTGGTTTTGTTTGCCTATTTTATCAAAAACTCCAAAAAAATTAGTTTTGTTTGGTTTGCTTTCTCTTATCAGAAACACAAAAAAATTAGTTCCTTCTCTAGTTGCTGGTCCTTTATTGCCTTGCTTTGTCATGCTTTCTATCAATGGATGGTTTCTTTGAAACTAGTTCTTATTGGCAAGGTGGGTTCACGGAAGAAGAAAAGTATTATTATAAGGAACACCGTTTGTCACAAAAAGGGAAACACTTATGGGAACAAATCGATAAATTGAATACTATTGCTAGAGAGGTGATCTCTCGGACTATAACAGTTCCGATGAACATTCACTCAGCTCGAAGTCTTCGTCTAGAAGAAATCTTTCACCCAATACCCTGTGGGACCCGGGACAAGAACTACATTGGCGAAGTAGACTAAGGACAAGTGAGGATTGATTTCAGTTATTCATATAATAAATAAGAGGATCTCGCTCTCGGCACATCTGCGCTAGGGATTCTTCTCTACCTTCTTGAAAAAGATGCCATCAACTGAAACCTGATTCCCCGTTTCAGCAAGCTATAGCAGATCGTTGAGTATAGAGAAAAAGGAATGGAGAGCGGCAGAAATTAGAACAGAAATATCATTTGATTCGTCAATCTTTAAAAAAAAAGATAAGAAGCAAAGTTTCTCCCTTGAGTTTGAGTGAAAAAACGAAAATGCGATGCTTTGCTTATAATGTTACTTATTGCTTTGATAAAACTTTTTGCTGTAGGAGGTATAAACACCTACCTTTACAATGTGAGTATAATGATAATGTTACCATATATTCTTATGTTAAAGGAAATTATGACTTTTATGATGTGGAACAAAATGAAGTATTTATTGCTTTCAAGGGTGCATTTGAACTTGCCAGTTTGCTTGAAAATACTGATGATGCACCTTATGAATATGAGGTTTATGAGATACTTAAATTTTGCTTTGATAATTACAAGGAAGAAAATGGATATATTCTTGAATATTTTAATAGGTGCTTTCCACAAATGGATGAGACTAATGCATTGCAGGAGCCTATGGAAGAAGAAATTGCTGAACCTGAAAGCTCATTAGATGAAAAAGAGGAGGAGAGTGATGAACAAAAGGAGGAAGAATGGATCTACCCATGCCTACCTTCTAATGCGAGTAACTCTTCATCCCTTACATTATTTGATTGTCCTCCATGCTTACCAAAGGAGGATGAAGGTTATGTTCCTGTGGATTCTTTTGAAATATCTGCTATAGGTAAAACTTGTGATAATAGTTATGCTCCTGTTACCTATGATAATCATATATTTGTGCCTAAGTTCGAAATGCATGGTACTAAGGAGTTTTTCTTAGAAAATGTTTATGATAAAGCTCTAGATGATGGTCCTATATTGGTTGATAATATTATTAAAAGTGGGTTTAAAGGTTTTAATCCCACTATTTTTGAGCTTGATAAAAATTATGTGTTTGTAGATCATGAAAAGCATATTTTATGTGATAGTTATATTGTTGAGTTTATTCATGAGGCTACTGAAAGTTATTATGAGAGAGGGAAACATGGTCTCATGTATCTCAACAATATTAACTTTCCCCTCTTTATGTTTGAAATCTTGAGGTTGCACTTGTTTTGCTTTCCTATGCTTGTTGCTTTGTGCTTCTTTGATTTATTTTCTTATAAGATTCCTAGGCATAGGAAGTGGGTTAGACTTAAATGTGTTTTGAATTTTCCTCTTGATGCTCTCTTCTACTTCAATTCATATTTTTATGTGAGCATCTCTTCTTGTGCCTAACTTAAAGGCGTTAAAGAAAAGTACTTGTTGGGAGATAACCCAAGAGTTTCCTTGAGTCTTGGAAGTTATTACTTCAATAATGACCTCTTCTTATCCTTTTTGTTTGCTTTTTGTGCCAAGAATGACCTCTAATAAGAGGGAAGTAAGATTTGGGGAGTTGCTGTCCCGAAACAGATTTCTGTCCTCCACCATAAAAATTCGTGAGGAGTCTCTATAAGTCGGATTGAGCTGAAAATTTACGAATAAATCCACCAGTATGTTAGATAACTTTCTTTTTGATTTGAGCAACAAAAGGTCTTCAAAAAAATAGGTTTCTACCTGCTGGTCTGTTTTGACAGATTTCTGCCATTATTTGCATTTGCTTCTTATCGATTTATTTTTGAGTTCTCTTTTGGGGAATTGAGCTTTCTAAAGGAAGCGCGCCAGCAAGCGCCGCTGGATTGGTGGATTTATTCCCTAAGCGCGCCCGCAAGCACCGCTTTTTCCGAGTGGCACTTCTGGAGCCTCGCTGGATTAGTGATATTCAGGGCGCGCTGAGTGCACTGGCTCTGTGACAGTACGTCCACCTTTAGGCACGGGTGCGGGATGTGGTGCTCACAGACGCACCGGACAGGTTGCTTTGGAGGTGGACGGCTGACAGACAGTACTCGACCGAGTCTTGCTACGAGTTCCTTTTCCAAGGCTCGCTTGCCTCGAGGTCTTGGAAGCTGAATTGCAAGGTCTGGGCGCCCCCGCGAGTCAAGTTATTCATCTGGCTCGCTTGTCAGGATAGGTGTTGGACGGCCAAGAGGCTGGCCCGCCGGGGTCTCCCCCACCCCCCGCGCTGCCCCCTTTGTGACCAGGCGGATGAAACGATGACGCACCTGTTGGTGGGTTGTCCGTTCTCTCGGACGATCTGGCATGAGGTGCTCTCCTGGATCCGATCGACGGCCACCCCTCCGGATGGAGAGGACGTGTAACATCCCAAAAATATGAAACTTGGATCATCAAACTCTAATCATCAAAATTTAGGATTAACAAAAACTTTTCTAAATAAAAATATGAAAGCATGCATGTGTGTATGCATTCCAATTTGGATTCTTCTGAATTACCTTGCTTGTGTGTTTCTTTTCTTGTAAAAGGATTCTTAGGTGAAATAAACATCATCTAAACAATCCCCACACTTTTTCCCAAAGACAAATAAATCAAAACAAACAAAATAAGGGAATGGTCACTTTGGCCAATTTAACTCCCATGCCTACTTTGGCTGTCTCTAACTTTAAAAACTTAACAAAAACTTGTTTGGATCTTTACACCCCTTCATATTACTCATAAAAAAGTACCAAGGCCTACCTTGTGATCATCCAAAAACATTTGAATGCATAGTTTAAATGACAGTTCAAAATTGAATCTATATCATATGGGAAGATCCCACTTTTTCAAAAACCACTCAAACAAGCCCAACTTTCAAAACCCAAGCATCCACAGACTCACCAGCACATGCCTAGCACACCCACCAAAAATCTTTTCAAAATTCAAAACTTGAATTCATGCGGCCATTTCATCAAACACCTTGCAGATTCAAATCAAACAAAATCAAAACACTATAGTGTGCAGTGTTTTGGGCCTAACTTGTTCCCACTCTGAACACCACTAGCCTTAGTAGATCATCTAACGACCCTAACTAATCCCTAGCACCACTGTAAGCTTGACAATGTCATCAATGGTGAACAACCGAGAACACCCATTTCACCCCAGTGTGGACATCAGTCTAGAGGAAGAACTAGTCGTGCCAACCTTGTCTGGGAGGTAGACCATGCCTCAACGCCCCCTCTCGACCAGCCCTGCCTCACGGACAGCAGCCAGAACTGCCAGGAACGCCACGCCCGCGCCGCAGAGCACGCGCTGTTCCCATTCAACCAGACCACCTCGAGCCCTCACCGCCCGCCAACATGCTCCCCACCGTCCCAGGAGACCGCCAGACATGCCCATTTCACTGCCCGTACCCCGTAGCCACCGCTCGCCGTCGAAGACGCCGCCTCTACCGAACGTCGAGCGTTCAGACCGTTTGCCACCGCCCCTACACGCGCATTAAAGCCATAGAGCATCGCCAGGAGACCACCGATTGATCACCACCCTCAGCCATGCCTCTAGCAGCCCGTAGCCATGTCGCCACCATCGCCTGCCCATCCTGTTCGGTCTCGTCGTCGAGACTATAAATAGAGGCCTCCCCCGCTCAAACTATTCACACCATCTCACTCCCCTCTCCTCACTGATCGTTCCACCCCGTTCCCGGAGCAAGGCGAGCAGCGCATCGCCAGAATTTAGCCGGAGCCCACCGCTGCTGGAGGAGAAGGAAGCCAGTGATTGGAGCCACCCCAGGAGAAGCTGCCGGTACCAGGAGGTTCGCCGTCATCGACTTCGTCATTCGCCCACCTCGCCGACCCTCGCCTGAGCTCCAGGGATCCTCCCACGACCCCCACCTGCCGCGTTAGGGTTTTGTCTCGTCGGCGCTGCCCGACATGGACGATGAACCAGCGCGTTGGATTAGAACTAGATCCAACGCACCACGTTGCCCCATACCGCTTCGCACCCCCTGTCTCACTGACGCGTGGGGACAACAACTTAACCAGCCCGCGTAAGCGCTATGCATAGCAGGCCGGACCATTACCCCTTCCCGCACATCCCACTCGTTTGAATTTGGATTTTTCCATTTTCATTCAAACACAGTTCTGTACCTAGTTTCAAAAATCAACCCAGATCGATTCAGTGAACCCAATTGAATGAAACCAATTTTCTTAGAAAGGTCTAGAAATGCTGAATCCAAGCCTGTTGGATTCAAATCATTTGGATCTGTAGATCACCCTTGGTAAAAATAACAAGGCAGATGCTTTTATGCATTCAAACATTTTTCAAATTTAAACCCTATTAGATTTTGAGTTGATTCCAACTCTCAACAATCAAAATTGATCATACCTTTTAGAATATATAAAAATATATGGGTTTACTTACAGAAATAATGTCCAAGTAATAAAAGAATGCCACATAGGCATTTCTAATCACTTTTTATTTATAAAAAGGTTAAACCTTATTAAATTGTGACACCAGTTTAAGTCACATTCCCATGGACTGAAATATGTGGTGATGAAATGTGTCAACATGATCCCATGTTTGGTTTGGAGAATACTAAATCTTAAGTAGTTTTTCAATGAGTAGAAATTACTTTTCTAAAAATAAAATCATTAAGGCAAGTGCTTGTAATGTTAGTGATGATGGTAGATCATCTATAGAACCCCTTTGTGTGATGATTAAAAGTAGTTAAGTATTGCTTGGTGATTGTGTACCTCGTATTTATTTATAGATGCTAGTACCGACCAAGGATACGAGGAGGAAGGAGGATACTACGAAGAAGAAGCCGAGGAGAACTTCAACCACTGCTCTACACAAGGCAAACCTAATACTACTAGTTGAATGTGAAAGCTAACACTTGCAAGATGTTATACTTTAGCCAGCCTTACCATGCCAACCATATGCCTTAAGCATATGTGGTTATACCCACTTGATAACCCCATCCTAATTTTACTTGCAAGCTTTTTTACTTTAGGTCTTTATCAAAGCTTTCTTTTAGAGTTTACTTAAGTGACTTGTAGATTCTAGGAAGTTAATTTTGAAGGTTGCATAAAGAGCATAAAATTTGGCCTAAGCTAGATAATCTTGATGTCATCCTAAGGAATGAGATGGTACTTAGTTAAAACTCCACTTGTTTACCACCCCTCATTAGTACTCACCCCCGCTTGTAGATGCTAGTGCTAAGCATAAAACTTGATCAACTTTAGATGGGAACACTTGGTGAAAATGGTTATGAAAACCTTAGAATGATGGATCATACTACTGAGATGTTTTGACATGTGTTTCCGAATACCAGATGATTTTGGTGATAAAAATCTTGAGGTATGAGCCTTAGCCCTTTATAAAACTGATGGTTGTCTGGATGCGATACCATTCCAATTTTACTGTACAACCACAATACCCGAAAATTGGGTAGGGCTTGACTGGAAACTTATATACCTTAGTATTGGTTCCCTCATGGCCAAGGTCTGAGATGAGGCTACCTTGTTAAGATTGTCCACCTGTGCAGTACCCAAGATGACAGTTGGTCATGGTTGGGAGGCCAAACTCACATGAGAGGTGCTTATAATAGGGCGTGTAATTGAAAGGTTAGGATTGATTATCCGCATACTGAGTATGGTGACTTCAGGATTTGTTCCTGACGGATGTATCAAATGTTGTGGTGAAAGTGTACAATCTCTACAGAGTGTCAAACTATTCGAATAGCCGCGTCCGCGGTTATGGACAGTTGGAGTGGCCATACTGTTCCCCCATCGGATGTTTTCAAAATGACTTGTGAAATGACTTGAGACTTTGACTTGACCACAAAAGAGTTGTGACATGAGATACAATTTCCCACTTAGGTGTTATAAAACTTCAACTATCTTTTCTTGCTTCTGAACTTAGTAGATGTAAATCTGGCTTTTTCAAAACAACCCTAGAGCTTAGTGTCCTACTACAAAAAGCCCCTTCACTTGTTAGTATTAGTTTGCGAGTACTTAAAGAGTACTCATGGCTTGTCCCTGGCTATTCCCGTGGCCAGACTATGAAGAGGAGTACCAGGATGATGGAACACAGGAAGGTTACGACAACTAGGATCATCTCCCATCGTCAGCATTGCCTGTGACCCCGAAGATGGAGCTTCGCCTATGATACCTTTATTATTACGTAATTCCGCTGCTTGAGTTGTATTAAGAACTGGATCATGAGATCCTTATTTGTGTAAGACCTTATGTATGGTTTGTAATGGATGATGTACTGTGGTATCGAAATCTGTTATGTCTCGCAAATATGGTAATCCTGGGATTGCGATGTATGGCATAACAGGCATCTGGGATTAAAAATCCGGGTGTTGAAAAGTTGGTATCAGAGCCATCCTGACCATAGGAGACCCTAGTTAGACTGGACGTTTGAATCAAAAACTTAGTTTCAACACCAAAGGAAGCAAATATTTACAAAAACTTATTCCCATATTTATCACCTTTATTCTTTCATGAAAATTCATGTTCCTCAAAAAGTCTTGCAAAATACATAAAATTGGACACACTTAATCACTCTACTAACTTACTCATCCTATATTATTATAGATGGACGTGAAGTACATCAAGTTTTATCAGTTGGGGAATGGAGGAGACCTTATCTTTGAGAGGGATTTGGACCAGCTTTCGGAACTTCTGGACCGTCCGCACCCCGAGTTCTTCGGAGCTTAGCTCAATGATCAAGGAGGAGAAGATCTGCAGTGGCTAATTGTTGCAAGTCTCTGAGGAAAGATTGAACCTCCCACTGCTGAGGGAATTCAGTTCACCTTGCGAGAAAACAACTGGCTCGATGGACTTGTGTCACGACCCGGGATCAGGTCTAGACAAATACAAGATCCTCATTTGATATAAGCCTAACCTAAATTCCGAAACGCGCAGGGAAGATCAGTAACATTACAGAACATACAAACCATACATTAATAAGGTAAACTCTTAAGAGAGTCACAAACCAGTCATACAAGACCGGGGTCACAGACCCATCATTACATCAAACAATGGACGCAAATAAGTTGTTCTACACAACAAACTTAGCAGAGGCCTCAGAGGCCATAACAAAAGTAGCGACCCTTCCATAGATCCTAGGCTGCTGCTCGTGTACCCCGACTACTCATCGACTTCGACGTAGAAACCACTTTCAGTTGGAGTAGCATCATCTGTAGAAAACATCAAGGAAGAAAGGCTGAGTACAGGGTGTACTCCGCAAGACTTATGGCTAGTGGAGTTATTTTGCATAAAGCCATCTTTTGTTTTCAAGACAAGAGGGAGAAGAAACTCGTCTAGTCAGATCATTTTCAAAAGGGGATAAGAAGACTTCAAATCTAGCCCTTAAATTCGTCTTTGATATCCACCAAGAACCATCATCATCAGAACCTCTCTTCCCGGAGTACCCCCTCAACAACCTCGAGGAAGTATTCCGGATCTCACTTTAGTTGGCAAGTTTTATCATTCGGTAATAGTTCTCTATGATCACAGAATTCGTTCCCAAGTCGTCCATAACCGTGGACATGGCTTTTCGAAAATATTAATAACCCTGCAGGGGTGCACAACTTTACCCACATGTACCAACCGATTCTTAATGCCAATATATTAGCCCTCTTCCTTGGAAGGCCGACAGAGAGTGGTTGACCACGACCTTTACCTTGCTTTCGCCGAGACCATGAGTCAGGCACTAGGGAGATGCCGCCATAACGGGTCAAGTCCCGAAGCAGGTCCCTAATGATGTGTGCGGGGTTCAAGATTACGGATGCCGGACATCTCTTATTCCCGGCCACGCTTACCTACCTGTTATGAATGCACCTCCTTCACCTCCATTCAAGAACAACCAAGATGCGTATGTCGAATGGAAAGCCCAAACTATGTGACTCATGGAATCTACTAGGCAAGTTAGTTGGTCGAGGGGGTTTCCAGGCCCCCGTGTGGTTATACGCTCGTCTTGGTTAAAGAGGCGAGAACATCAGGTCCTAAGGGTGGCAAGTATGGGACTTCAAAAACCACAACCCACGTGGCCTCCCATACAAGCCGTAGCATGTTTATTATCTATCTCTGATCACATCACATGTCCTACCATACTAGATTCATTCGCACCTCCGGTGCATCACGTGAAAGATCAGCAACAGACCACTAATCATGGCTAAGCTTGACTAAACTGTGGCACTAGCGATGCTCATAAGCTAAACCCTAGATATTCTAGGAGTGGTGGATCAGGTAATATAGTTCACAAAGGGAAACATGCATCAGATAGGATTACTCTGTCTACTGATAACAGATTGTTTGAACCGAATGCATATGATGCGAATGAAATACTTTGTAATCATAGGGTTCATATGTATGAGTGGGTCTTCGCTTGCCTTGTCCATTGTTGGACTGGTACTGCTCTTTGGTGGAGTTGACTTCAGCTTCGGGTTCGGTTCCTATTCGCGAGAACCAATCAGCGGAAAAGAGAAAGCAACACTCAACACATGGCATGTGCAATGCTCATACTAAAACATGCTTGATCACTTTAGAGGGGGTTCGGAGGATCCAAACCCTACAACAGGGGAATCATCGAAATCGCCTATGGGGTTCATTTGGTTCTTCTAATTAAACTTGATATCAAAGTTGAATAACAATGTATGATTATAGCTTAGTTAGATAGGTTTCATTTTTCTGAACATTTTGGTATATTATTTGTATTTTTCTGATTTAAAATGAATTAGGTATGAATTTCCCAAATTTTAATTCATTTTAAACATTTTTGGAATATTTAAATTAATTTCCAAACTTGGGCCCACATGTCAGACTTTTATTATTTTTAGAAAATGTTTACAGAAATGATTAAAACCCTGACAAGTATGGCCCACCTGTCTTACATTTTTATTTAAATAAAACAATTACAGAAAAGAAAAAGGAGAAATGACATCATGCTGATGTCATCAATGGAGCTGCTCCCAGATCGAGCTTGAATCCAGCGATTCCGAGCGCGCCTGGATGCGAGGTTGGGGGCGTTGGACGCAGACGACGATGGGGAGTTGATTGGTGGTGGCGCCACCTATTTTTGGTCACCGGAGATGGCGGTGCAACGACGGCGAGCGGCGGCGGCGTCAGGCACATGCGGGGAGGGGGATACAGATGGAGAGGGGGCAAACGGAGGCCACTGCGAGGATCAGAATCTCACCGTGAGAAAGAAGAGCTTGTCGGCGAGGCGAGGCGATCTCGGGGTCGGCGAGGATCGACGATGACCGACGGCGGCCGGAGCTTCCGATTTGCTCAAACGAGGTCGCGCGCGAGGGGGAAAAGAGGCTAGGGAGAGAGAGTCGAGGACGGCGGTTCCAGCGGTGGCGTCGGCTTGAGCTAGGGCGGCCGGAACGGCGAGGCCGACGGCGACTGGCGGCTAGGTTGCTTAGGCCATGGCGCGACCGCGAGGAAGAGGAAGAGAGGGGGTGAAATGGGTACTGGGAGAGAGAGCGTGGCTCGGCGGTTCTTATCCGCGACTCTAGGGGTGGCGGCGGGCATAGCAGCGCGCAGGAGATCGACGGCGAGCGCGCTGCTAGGCAGCTGCTTGCCGGCGTCGGGAAATAAGAGAGGGGGAAAGGCCGAAGGGGTATGGGCCTGGTGGGCTGCGCTTGGGCCCCGGGTGGGTTGGCTGCTGGGCAGGGAGAGAGGAGGAGAAGTGGGATGCGGCCCAGTAGCTAGGTTAGATAGATTTTTATTTCCAGAAATGTTTTTCTATTTCTATTTCTGATTCCTTTTTGTAATTTGAATTTCAAATTTGTTTTGAATCTTTTCAACTTACAGGAACTTTTATATAATATCAGAAAACACTAAGGGGCACTTGTAACTATTTGAGCTCCTTGCATTTTGAGGATTTTCTTCAAAATATGGGAAGCTTTTGAATTGATTCAAAGAGAGAGGAGAACTATTAGGGTTAGGGTTTTGCTTGCTCTTATTTGATTAAATCTAAGTGCAAGTGTAATGCATGCATGAAATTCTCAAACACATCTTATTTATATTACACAAAAGGGTGGTATGTTACAGCTCTACCCCACTTACAAGAATCTCGACCCGAGATTCCTAGATTTTACAAAAGAAGGCAGGGTACTCAGATCGAAGATGATCTTCGTGTTCCCAGGTTGCTTCTGACTCAGAGTGATGAGACCATTGAACTTTCAGGAACTTGATGGTTTGGCGACGAGTCTTGCGCTCGGTCTCATCAAGAATACGAATAGGGTATTCTCGATAGGTTAGATCGTCTTGGAGATCCAAAGTTTCATGGTCCGCACCACGAATGGGATCTTTGAAGCAACGCTTGAGTTGAGACACATGGAAAACATCATGTATCTCTGGAAAAGTTGAAGGTAGATCCAATTGGTAGGCAAGCTCACCCCGCTTGGAGAGAATGTGAAAGGGACCAACGTAGCGAGGTGCCAATTTGCCTTTGATACCAAATCGATGGACACCCTTCAGAGGAGTGACCTGGAGGTAAACTTGATCACCAACTTCATAGTGAACATCGAGATGATGACGATCGTAGTTGGTCTTCTGACGAGATTGAGCGGCCTTCAGACGCTCTCGAATTATGCGAACTTGATCTTCTGCTTCTTGGATCATGTCCGGACCAAAGAATTCTCTTTCGCCGGTTTCGGTCCAGTTCAGCGGTGTTCGACATGTTCTCCCATATAGGAATTGGAAAGGTGCCATTCCTAAACTGGATTGGAAACTGTTGTTATAAGAGAACTCCGCAAAAGGAATACATTTCTCCTAGTTCTTTCCAAATATATAACACACGCTCGGGGCATGTCTTCAAGAATTTGATTCACTCTTTCAGTCTGACCACCGGTTTTAGGATGATAGGTCGTACTGAAGGAAACTTGAGTTCCCATTGCTTGTTGGATACTAGCCTAGAATTTTGAAGTGAACAAACTTCCACGATCAGATATGATCTTCTTGGGTACACCATGGAGGACGACTATCGGTGATATGTATAGTTCTGCCAACTAGCTTGCAGTAATGCTTTCCCGAACAGCAAGGAAGTGAGCAACTTTGGATAGTCGATCAATAACTACACATATGGCATCATGTCTAGATTGTGTCTTTGGGAGTCCAGTGATAAAATCCATACCAATTTCATCCCATTTTCACTTAGGAATTTTCAACGGTTGTAGAAGTCAAGCAGGCCTTTGGTGTTCAGCCTTTACACGACGGCAAACGTCGCACTCCGCAACAAAGCGAGCGATTTCTGGTTTCATTCCACTCCACCAGAATCTTTGAAGGAGATCTCGGTACATTTTGGTACCACCAGGATGGATGGATAGAGGGGATTCATGAGCTTCCAAAAGAATTAGATCTTTGATTTTCTGACTGTTTGGAACCACTAGCCGGTTACTAAAGTATAGAATACCTTGATCATTGACGGATAATCATTTAGCTTCACCGCTTGCAACACGTTCTTTGATCTTGATAACTTCATCATCTTGATTTTGAGCTTCCTTGATTTGGTCCTCTAGAGAAGATTTTATTTCAAGGTTGGCAAGGAATCCACAAGGGACTACTTCAAGGTTAAGACGCTTGATTTCCTCGTAGAGATCAGATTGGGCTTGCAAAATCATCAGATTGTTGCAATAAGACTTCCGACTTAGCGCATCGGCTATGACATTGGCTTTGCTGGGTTGATAGTTGAGACCCAAATCATAATCTTTGATGATTTCCAACCATTGTCTTTGCCTGAGATTCAGATTTGGCTGGGTGAAGAGATACTTTAGGCTTTGATGATCCGAGTAAAGTTCACAACGGTTATCGATGAGGTAATGTCGCCATTGCTTAATAGCATGAACGACAACAGCAAGTTCGAGATCATGGGTTGGATAGTTGTTCTCATGTGGCTTCAACTGCCGAGAAGCATATGCCACTACATGACCATCTTGCATCAACATGCAACCTATCCCTTGAAGAGAAGCATCACAATAGATGACGAAGTCCTTGCTTGTATCCGGAAGGACAAGCACAGGAGCGGTGGTTAGCTTAGTTTTCAAAGCTTGGAAACTTTCTTCTGCCTTTTCTGACCATTCAAACTACTTATCTTTCTTAAGAAGATCAGTCATAGTCTTGGCTATCTTGGAGAAGTTCTCGATGAATCGACGGTAATATCCAGCCATTCCGAGAAAACTTCGGACTTCCTTGACTGAAGTAGGCGACTTCCATTCCAGAATGGTCTGAAACTTATCCGGTATGACAGCAACACCACTTGTAGACACAACATGACCAAGGAAGACGAGCTCTTGTAACCAGAACTCACATTTGGAAAACTTGGCATAGAGGCGATGTTCACGAAGTTTAGTCAACACCAAACGTAGATGTTCGACATGCTCTTCTTCGGTCTTGGAATATATTAAAATGTCATCAATGTATACCATGACAAACTTGTCGAGATACTCCATGAAGACGGAGTTCATGAGACTCATAAATGTGGCAGGGGCATTGGTTAACCCGAAGGACATCACTGTATACTCGTAAAGACCATAACGAGTCGTGAATGCTGTCTTTGGGACGTCTTACTTTCTGATCTTGATTTGATGATACCCTGACCTTAAGTCCATTTTGGAGAAGACAGTGGCACCACTTAATTGATCAAAGAGGTCATTTATCCAAGGAAGTGGGTACTTATTTTTGATTGTCACCGCGTTCAGTGGACGGTAATCAACCACCAATCTTGGAATATTTGTATCCCGCTTCTTGACAAAGATGGTAGGGCAACCCCAAGAGGATGTACTAGGTTGGATGTATCCTAGACCCTCTAACTCTTCAAGTTGCTTCTTCAACTCGACCAACTCATGAGGAGGCATGCGATAAGGTCTTTTAGAGATAGGAGAAGTTCCATGAACTAGCTCAATGACAAACTCCACACTTCGATCAGGTGGCATGCCAGGAAACTCTTCAGGAAAGACATCCGGGAAATCACAGACTACATGGACATCTTGGACCTCGAGAGCAGGTAGGACGTCCATGGCATACAACTCTGAGAAAGGTTTAAGAACTGCTGACGGAGACTTTTAACCATCAGTCCAATACTTGACTGTTGTGCCAGCAGGAGAGGTCACAACAACTGTTCTAAGTGCACAGTCAATGATGGCTTGATACTTGGTTAACCAGTCCATGCCCAGAATAATATCTATGTCAGTTGACTTGAGTGCAATGAGGGAAGTGGGAAACTTCTAATATGCTATATCTATCTCAACCCCATGAGTAACCCAGATGGTCTGCCAACGAGACCCAGGAGTTCTAATCTCTAGAGGAGAGTCCATAGCTTGAAAGGTGATATCGTGCATTTGTGCAAAATCTTGTGATATGAATGCATGAGATGCTCCAGATTCAAACAAGACTGTTGTGAGAATT
This sequence comes from Avena atlantica, assembly GCA_910589765.1. Taxonomy (NCBI): domain Eukaryota; kingdom Viridiplantae; phylum Streptophyta; class Magnoliopsida; order Poales; family Poaceae; genus Avena; species Avena atlantica. Next base: position 399,468,352 of record OU342734.1, on the reverse strand, counting down.
GAATTGACACGGAGCGTACCCAGAATGACGCGTGGATCTTCCTGAGCTTCCTCAACAGTGACATGGGTCAGACGACCATGTCCAGCACCTTGAGATTTATCATTCTTCTTTGCCTGCTGATCATTGCGTCCGGCAGCCCTTTGAGAACACTCCCTTGAGTAATGACTAGGCTGACCACATGAGTAACAAGTAACCCTAGTGTGAGAACCAGCAGGAGAGTGATAGTTTGATCCACCAGCATTTGACTGTGGCTGACGAGAATTATTGCCAGAAGACTTGGGTGCATAAGGAGCATGAGGCACATCACTGTATGGAACAAAGACACTACGCTTCTTGTTACCAGAGGAAGAAGCACGAGAATTTCCTTATTCACGCTTCTGAGATACTTCCATATCCTTCCTTCCATGCTCCAGAGTAAGAGCCTGATTATGCAGGTCCTAGAAAGACTGGAACTTGAAGGGCAGCAACTCGTAGCGAAGTGCAGGGTTAAGTCCCTTACGGAACAGCTCTTGCTTATCTTCATCGTTGGTCACATCCCTTGTTGCATAATGAGCCAGGCGAGTAAACTCACGCCCATAGGCTTCAATATCCTTGCGCCCCTGAGTCAGATCCAGAAACTCCCTCCTTTTGAGATCCATGACGGGCTTAGGGATATATGAGGCACGAAATGCTGCAACAAACTCCTCCCAGGTAACGACATGTCCCTGAGCTTGCAGATTCTGAAAACCTTCCCACCAAACACCAACCTCACCTTCCAGTTGGTAGGTGGCAAAGTTGACACGATCAGCGGGACGGACACGAAGAGCACCGAACTTGCGCTCTATGGTGCAGAGCCAATCATCAGCTTCAAGGGGATCCTTGGAGTGGGTGAAGATTGGAGGAAAAGAGCGGATGAAATCTCCAAGTGTGACACATTTGTCAGGACGACGTTCAGTGTTCTGCGCCACACGCTCCAGAAGGCGTTCATTCCGCAGACGGTTGGTCTCAATGTTGTTGAGAACCTCGGCCATTGTGGGACGTGGCGGAAGTTCCTGATCAGCATCGTTGTTTCCTCGACGGCCAACAGAACCACGAGTACCAGCCGGCATCCTGAGGAGAAAACATAAACCATGAGAATGGATTCACCAAAAAGGGTACAACAAAGGATGGCAAAACCATATCAAAGGATCATGGTAGATGTGAACATGTGGATGAAAACTATATCAATGCGTTAAGTATGGCAGTAGAACAAGCATACGAAACGTATACGCTACCAACTTAGATACAAACCATAAAAATGGAATGCAAGCATGATATGATACCAACAAATCATAGAAGAATTGAGAGCGGAATTGAAGGCATCCGTAGCAAAGTTGAGAAACAATGCTTCAGTTGCACTGATATATTTTGGAGGCTCTGAGCCTTGCAACCAAGTACGGAGTACTAGGGAAAAACAACCCAAACCTGTATATCCTAAGAGTTTGAAATGATAGATGAGAAGTGAAAACTTTGCAAAGCAAACGAGGTAAGATAACTCAGCAATAGAACAACCTTGGATAAGAAGTAAAAAGAGTCCTATTCAGAGTTTTGCAAATAGTTTTTTTAGTTTTCAAATAGCTTTATCAAAGTCTAGACTCAACATCGACCAGCTAGAAGGGTTTCCAAGAGGCAGTCCTGCTCTGATACCAAAATCTGTCAGGACCCGGGATCAGGGCTAGACAAATACCAGATCCTCATCCGATATAAGCCTAACCTAAATTCCAAAACGCGCAGGGAAGATCAGTAACATTACAGAACATACAAACCATACATTAATAAGGTAAACTCTTAAGAGAGTTACAAACCAGTCATACAAGACCGGGGTCATAGACCCATCATTACATCAAACAACGGAAGCAAACAAGTTGTTCTAAACAACAAACTTAGCAGAGGACTCAGAGGCCATAACAAAAGTAGCGACCCTTCCATAGATCCTAGGCTGCTGCCCGGGAACCCCGACTACTCATCGACTTCGACATAGAAACCACCTTCAGTTGGAGTAGCATCATCTGTAGAAAACATCAACGAAGCAAGGCTGGGTACAGGGTGTACTCCGCAAGACTTATGTCTAGTGGAGTTATTTTGCATAAAGCCATCTTTTGTTTTCAAGACAAGAGGGAGAAGAAACTCGTCTAGTCAGATCATTTTAAAAAGGGGATAAGAAGACTTCAACTCTAGCCCTTAAATTCGTCTTTGATATCCACCAAGAACCATCATCAACAGAACCTCTCTTCCTGGAGTACCACCTCAACAACCCCGAGGAAGTATTCTGGATCTCACTTTAGTTGGCAAGTTTTATCATTCGGTTATAGTTCTCTATGATCACATAATCCGTTCCCGAGTCGTCCATAACCGTGGACACGGCTTTTCGAAAAGATTAATAACCCTGCAGGGGTGCACAACTTTACCCACATGTACCAACCGATTCTTAATGCCAATATATTAGCCCTCTTCCTTGGAAGGCCGGCAGAGAGTGGTTGACCACGAACTTTACCTTGCTTTCGCCGAGACCATGAGTCAGGCACTAGGGAGATGCCGCCATAACAGGTCAAGTCCCGAAGCCGGTCCCTAATGATGTGTGCGGGGTTCAAGATTATGGATGCCGGGCATCTCTTGTTCCCGACCACGCTTACCTACCTGTTATGAATGCACCTCCTTCACCCCCATTCAAGAACAACCAAGATGCGTATGTCGAATGGAAAGCCCAAACTATGTGACTCATGGAATGTACTAGGCAAGTTAGTTGGTCGAGGGGGTTTCCAGGCCCCCGTGTGGTTGTACGCTCGTCTTGGTTCAAGAGGCGAGAACATCAGGTCCTAAGGGTGGCAAGTATGGGACTTCAAAAGCCACAACCCACGTGGCCTCCCATACAAGCCTTAGCATGTTTATTATCTATCTCTGATCACATCACATGTCCTACCATACTAGATTCATTCGCACCTCCGGTGCATCACGTGAAAGATCAACAACAGACCACTAAGCATGGCTAAGCTTGACTGAACTGTGGCACTAGCGATGCTCATAAGCCAAACCCTAGATATGCTAGGAGCGGTGGATCAGGTCATATAGTTCACAAAGGGAAACATGCATCAGATAGGATTACTCTGTCTACTGATAAAAAATTGTTTGAACCGAATACATATGACGAGAATGAAATACTTTGTAATCATAGGGTTCATATGTATGAGTGGGGCTTCCGCTTGCCTTGTCCGTTGTTGGACTGGTACTGCTCCTTGGTGGCATTGACTTCAGCTTCGGGTTCGGTTCCTATTCGCGAGAACCAATCACAGGAAAAGAGAAAGCAACACTCAACACATGGCATGTGCAATGCTCATACAATATGGATGATATGACAAGTTAAACAGTGTTGAATTGAACCCTAAAACATGCTTGATCACTTTAGAGGGGGTTCCGAGGATCCAAACCCTAAAACAGGGGAATCATCGGAATCGCCTATGGGGTTCATTTGGTTCTTCTAATTAAACTTGATATCAAAGTTGAATAACAATGTATGATTATAGCTTAGTTAGATAGGTTTCATTTTTATGAACATTTTGGTATATTATTTGTATTTTTCTGATTCAAAATGAATTAGTTATGAATTTCCCAAATTTTAATTCATTTTAAACAATTTTGGAATATTTAAATTAATTTCCAAACTTGGGCCCACATGTCAGACTTTTATTATTTTCAGAAAATATTTACAGAAATGATTAAAACCCTGACAAGTATGGCCCACCTGTCATACATTTTTATTTAAATAAAACAATTACAGAAAAGAAAAAGGAGAAATGACATGAGCATGACATCATGCTGATGTCATCAATGGAGCTGCTCCCAGATCGAGCTCGAATCCACCGATTCCGAGCGCGCCTAGATGCGAGGTTGGGGGCGTTGGACGCAGACGATGATGGGGAGTTGATTGGTGGTGGTGCCGCCTATTTTTGGTCACCGGAGACGGCGATGCAACGACGGCGAGCGGTGGCGGTGTCGGGCACATGCGGGGAGGGGGATACAGAGGGATAGGGGGCAAATGGAGGCCACTGCGAGGATCAAAAGCTCACCGTGAGAAAGACGAGCTTGTCGGCGAGGCGAGGCGAGCTCGGGGTCGGCGAGGATCGACGATGACCGACGGCGGCCAGAGCTTCCGATTTGCTCAAACGAGGTCGCGCGCGAGGAGGAAAAGAGGCTAGGGAGAGAGAGTCGAGGACGGCGGTTCCGGCGGTTGCGTCGGCTTGAGCTGGGGCGGCCAGAAAGGTGAGGCCGATGGCGACTGGCGGCTAGGTTGCTTAGGCCATGGCGCGACCGCGAGGAAGAGGAAGAGAGGGGGTGAAATGGGTACTGGGAGAGAGAGCGTGGCTCGGCGGTTCTTATCCGCGACTCTAAGGGTGGCGGCGGGCATCACATCACGCGGGAGATCAACGGCGAGCGTGCTGCCAGGCAGCTGCTTGCCGGCATTGGGAAAGAAGAGAGGGGGAAAGGCCGAAGGGGTACGGGCCTGGTGGGCTGGCTGCTAGCGCGGCTGGCGACAGGGAGAGCGGAGGAGAAGTGGGATGCGGCCCAATAGCTAGGTTAGATAGATTTTTATTTCCAGAAATGTTTTTCTATTTCTATTTCTGATTCCTTTTTGTAATTTGAATTTCAAATCTGTTTTGAATCTTTTCAACTTACAGGAACTTTTATATAATATCATAAAACACTAAGGGGCACTTGTAACTATTTGAGCTCCTTGCATTTTGAGGATTTTCTTCAAAATATGGGAACCTTTTGAATTGATTCAAAGAGAGACGAGAATTATTAGGGTTAGGGTTTTGCTTGCTCTTATTTGATTAAATCTGAGTGCAAGTGTAATGCATGCATGAAATGCTCAAACACATCTTATTTATATTACACAAAAGGGTGGTATGTTACAACTTGCCAGGGCCATGCAGGAAGCTCTTGCCCGTCTGTGTGGGCAGAGTATCAACCTGATCAAGGGAACCCGCTTTGAGTTTTGCCCAAGGCGTGATGCTAATGGACAACCACTAGAAGCCCCATACCACCCCGAGCTGAAGACTCAATTGGACCACCTTAGCTTCATGATGTACGATCGTCAGCAGGAATTGGACAATTGCCGTGAATACTCCAACCATAAGTCCGCCATCATCAAGACGAAGGATCAGACCATCGCCATGCTAGCAAAGGATTGCAAGTCTCGCCGCCATCAGCTCGACAAGAAGGAGCGCATCATTGCTCATCTTCGCAACCGTATCTCGGCTTTGGAGGAGACCATCCACGAGAGAGACCTGTAGTTGGAGGAGAGGGAGAATGCCGGAGAGGATCTTCGTGGAGACCCTTACTCCTATCTCAGCGATGATGATGATTTTCTGGAGGATCAGGCTATGGACTTCTTCACCGATGAGGATGATTTCTCCTTCATCAATGACGATGATGATGATTAGGATGACGACTACACCGACTACAAGGAGTAGTAGCACTTGAGCACTAGCGTAGTGAGTAGTATTCGGTCCCACTGTATCGTAGTTTCCAGAATGGTTCCTAAATCCATCTATTTACCTTTGTTGTGGTGTGTGTTGTATCGTGTGAATGAATGAAAAGCAAGTTGCTAAAAAATCTGAGTCAAACTTTAAAAACTTTTCAAAGTCCCAGAACCTTAGAAATTTCCCTCTTTTCTCATGATCGATCTCAATCTTCAGATGCCACGCGGAAGAAGTGGTTCATCCCCGGACCCGATGTTGCAGATCCTGCAAATGTTGGTTTCTGACCGTGAAGCCGAAAGAGCCAAACGTCAAGCCAACCTAGCCACCCTTCAGCAGATAGCCTAGCTGGCCTACAACAACCAAGGCCAAGGAAATTAGGACAACCATGGATCTAAGCTCAAGAATTTCCAGAATACCAACCCGCCTGTTTTCACTAAGTCAGAAGAGCCCCTAGATGCCGACGGTTAGCTGCAAACTATGGAAAATAACCTGGAGGGCGCCGGAGTGGAAGCTAACGAGAAAGTTCTGTTCGCCACCCACTATCTAGCCGGAGATGCTAGGGCATGGTGGAACAGTGTTCGTGCAATGACCGGAGGACAGATGATGACCTGGAAGGAATTCAAGGTCAAGTTCAGCAGAACCCATGTGCCACCGGGTTTGATCAAGAGAATGAGAGATGAGTTCCGAGAACTGAAGCAAGGAAGGATGACCGTAGTGGAATACCGTGACAAATTCTTATCATTAGCTAGGTATGCCCCGGATGAGATTGACACTAAAGCCAAGAAGAAAGAAAGATTCCTGAATGGTCTGCACGATGAGATGCAGACTGTGTTAGTCAATATCCCCTTTGCTGATATTGAAGCCCTGGTCGACTCTGCCATCCAGATGGAAGGAAAGATCAACCAATCCAATGAGAACCATAAGCGTCGCATGATGCATCAGCCAGGAACCCATCAGACCCCAAAGTATCGCCCTAACCCGTCTCCCGGATTTGCCCTGAGAACCAACAGACCCCCAATGAACCGTCCGACCTATCCCAACCGTGGAAACCCTAGGCCCAGAGGAAATCACAACAACCCCAGCAACGCTAGCAATTTCAACCGTGCCCCACCCAAGTTCAACAACAACAATGCTACCGCCAACACCAACACTGCCCCGAGGACTGGAAGCAATGCTGTGCCTATTGCAGCAAAGGACAAGTCGCAAGTGACTTGTTATGACTGTGGAAATAAGGGTCACTACTCCAACGAGTGCCCCAACAAGAAGAATGCCGCATCCCCCAATGCGAATGCCCCAGTTCAGCAGCAGCATCGTGTTCAGCCCGGAAGAAGATTTGCCCCAGGGAATTCGCTTAACCACAACGGCCGTATTTTTCTCATGCATGCTGAAGAATCTCAGGAAGTGCCAGCCGTCATGCTGGGTATGTTTTCTGTTAATTCAGTCCTTGCTAGAGTGTTGTTTGATTCTGGTGCATCGCACTCATTTGTCACCGAAGAATTTGCATGCACTAGTAAAATCCAACCAACCAAACTGAAGCATGTTATGATTGTTCAAATCCCCGGATCAACCACCAGTCTAGGCAAATTTGCAAAGCCGTCACCATCCGAATCCATGGCATAGATTTTTATGCTAATCTGATAGTACTCGGAACTAAAGGTTTGGAAGTAGTACTAGGAATGGATTGGATGTCCAAACATAAAGGATTGATTGACTGTGCCAAGAAAGCCATAACCATGACCAGTACAGCCGGAATATCAGTCGAGCATATATATCTGAAACCTTACCATTGACCAAGTCCGGATAGTATGTGCATACCCCGATGTATTTCCAGATATTTTGCGCGGTATGACCCCAGATCTGGATATCGAGTTTATCATTGAACTAATCCCTGGAACATGACCCATAGCCCAGAGACCATGTAGTATGAACCCGTCTGAACTAGAAGAACTGAAGAAGCAACTGGATGCCATGTTGGAAATTGGATTGATTCAACCAATTGCGTCACCATGGAGATCACCTGTTTTTTTCGTGGACAAGAAAGATGGAGGTAACCGTTTGTGTATGGATTATCGGAAGTTGAATGATGTCACCATCAAGAACAAATACCCGTTGCCCAAGATAGAATATTTGTTTGATCAGTTGACCGGTGCCAAAATGTTTTCTAAGATTGATCTTAGGACTGGCTATCATCAACTCAAGATTCGCGTAGAGGATATTCCAAAGACTGCCTTTACCACCCGTTATGGATTATACGAGTATACTGTCACGTTTTTTGGATTAACCAATGCCCCCGCTTATTTCATGAATCTCATGAATAAGATTTTTATGGACTTCCTGGATAAGTTTGTCGTTGTTTTTATCGATGACATTCTGATTTATTCCACATCAGAAGAAGAACATGAGCTACACCTAAGGACCATTATTGGAACCCTTAGAGAGCATCAGTTTTATGCCAAGTTTAGAAAATGTGAATTCTGGTTACAGGAGGTAGGATCCCTCGGTCACATTGTATCAGCCGGAGGAATTGTCGTGGACCCTGCAAAGGTGAAAGATGTCGAAGATTGGCAAGCCCCAACCACTCAAACCCAAGTTCGTGCATTTCTCGGATTGGCGGGATATTACCGCAAGTTCATAGAAGGATTCTCGAGTATCACCAGACCCATGACCCAATTGCTGAAGAAGGACAAGAAGTTTGAATGGACCGACAAATGTGAAGCGAGTTTTCAAGAACTCAAAAGGAGATTGATTTCAGCCCCAATCTTAATCATGTCGGATATCACGAAGCCCTTCGACGTGTATTGTGATGCATCCAAGATCGATCTCGGATGTATGATAATGCAAGAAGGCAAAGTTATATCTTATCTATCTCGACAACTGAAACAACATGAGCAAAATTACCCAACCCATGACCTCGAAGTCGCAGCCGCAGTTCTAGCCCTGAAGACATGAAGGCATTACCTGATGGGAAACCATTGTGAGATTTATTCAGATCACAAGAGCCTGAAGTATATATTCACTCAGAAGGAGCTGAATATGAGGCAGAGAAGATGGATTGAGAAAATCAAGGATTACGATCTGGACATTCACTATCACCATGGTAAAGCCAATGTGGTAGCCGATGCCCTTAGCAGATTGCCGTGCCGCTTGAACTCCATGATTTTGAAGGAGCAACCAAGTCTGCACAAAGAGATGGAAGATTTCCGAATGGGATTAGTGAGTGAAGGAATTTTGGCTAGCATAGAACTTCAACCCACTTTGATCAGCCAGATCAAAGAGGCACAGAAAGGAAATGCTAGTATCGACGGAATCAAGCGTCGTATCGGTACAGTCAAGGTACCCGGATTCACCGAAGACGAAGGAGTTCCGTGGTACAAAGGACGCCTTTATGTACTAGTAGATTCTGAGTTGAAAGAAGTGATTCTGAAGGAAGCTCATGATACTCTTTATTCTATCCACCCCGGAGGAACTAAGATGTATCAAGATTTGAAAGAACAATTTTGGTGGCATAAGATGAAGAGAGAAATCGGAAGCTATATCGCCAAGTGTGATGTATGTTAGCGAGTCAAGGTAGGACATCAAAGACCCGCTGGATTGTTGCAACCATTGCAGATTCCGGAATGGAAATGAGATTCCGTTGGAATGGACTTCATCACCGGATTGCCTACTTCTAGTAGGGGAAATGACTCTATCTGGGTCATAGTGGACAGATTGTCCAAAGTCGCCCATTTCTTACCCGTCAAGACCATATATCAGAGTTTGAATCTAGTGGAGTTATACATCGCTAGAATCGTTAGTTTGCATGGAGTCCCCAATAACATCGTATCGGATCGAGGAACTCAGTTTACCTCAAGATTCTGGAAGAAAGTCCAAGAAGGTTTAGGAACCCGCCTAGATTTCAGCACCCCTTATCACCCTCAGACCGATGGACAGACGGAGCGAGTAAATCAAATACTCGAAGATATGTTGAGAGCATGTGTGTTAGAATATGGATCTAAGTGGGAAGACTGTCTACCGTATGCAGAATTTTCATACAACAATAGTTATCAAGCTAGTTTGCAAATGGCCCCATTTGAATTCATGTATGGAAGGAAGTGTCGCACCCCTTTGAACTGGTCAGAAGTAGGAGAGAGTCAGATTTTCGGACCTGACATCCTACGAGAAGCAGAAGAGAAGGTTCACAAGATTCGTGAGCACCTCAAGACAGCCCAGTCCAAACAGAAGAGTTACGCCGACAAGAGACGTCGATACCTCGCCTTCAACATAGGATATTTTGTGTATCTGAAAGTGTCGCCATTGAAAGGAATGTAGCGTTTCCAACTCAAAGGAAAGTTAGCCCCCAGATATATCAGACCCTTCAAGATTCTGAACCGTCGAGGAGAAGTGTCGTATCAATTAGAACTACCCGAAGAGATGTCAGCCGTGCACAATGTGTTCCATATCTCATTACTTCGCAAGTGCCTCGAAGTTCCAGAGAAGACCGAAGTGTTCAAGAATATCGATCATCGGACCATAGAGATCAACGATGACCTGACCTATCCCGAAGTACCAATCCATATTTTGGAAGAAGGTTTCAGAACTACCAGAACCCAAAGCATCAAGTTTCTCAAGATTCAGTGGAGCAACCACACGGAAGAGGAAGCTACCTTGGAGCGCGAAGATCACATCAGGACGGAGTTTCCCGATCTCTTCTAATCCTAGGTAATCTTTTCGTCCTTTTTAAAATCTCGGGACAAGATTTTGTTTAAGGGGGGAAGGTTTGTAACATCCCAAAAATATGAAACTTGGATCATCAAACTCTAATCATCAAAATTTAGGATTAACAAAAACTTTTCTAAATAAAAATATGGAAGCATGCATGTGTGTATGCATTCCAATTTGGATTCTTCTGAATTACCTTTCTTGTGTGTTTCTTTTCTTGTAAAAGGATTCTTAGGTGAAATAAACATCATATAAACAATCCCCACACTTTTCCCAAAGACAAATAAATCAAAACAAACAAAATAAGGGAATGGTCACTTTGGCCAATTTAACTCCCATGCCTACTTTGGCTGTCTCTAACTTTCAAAACTTAACAGAAACTTGTTTGGATCTTTACACCCCTTGATAGTACTCATAACAAAGTACCAAGGCCCACCTTGTGATCATCCAAAAACATTTGAATGCATAGTTTAAATGATAGTTCAAAATTGAATCTATATCATATGGGAAGATCCCACTTTTTTCAAAAATCACTCAAACAAGCTCAACTTTCAAAACCCAAGCATCCATAGACTCACCAGCACATGCCTAGCACACCCACCAAAAATCTTTTCAAAATTCAAAACTTGAATTCATGCGGCCATTTCATCAAACACCTTGCAGATTCAAATCAAACAAAATCAAAACACTATAGTGTGCAGTGTTTTGGGCCTAACTTGTTCCCTCTATGGACACCACTAGACTTAGTAGATCATCTAACGACCCTAACTAATCCCTAGCACCACTGTAAGCTTGACAATGTCATCAATGGTGAACAGCCGAGAACACCCATGTCACCCTAGTGTGGACATCAGGCTAGAGGAAGAACTAGTCGTGCCAACCTTGTCTGGGAGGTAGCCCATGCCTCACCGCCCCCTCTCGACCAGCCCTGCCTCACGGACAGTAGGCAGAACCGCCAGGAACGCCGCGCCCGTGCCGCTGTCGACCATGCCGACCCACGCCGCAGAGCACGCGCCGTTCCCATTCAACCAGACCACCTCGAGCCCTCGCCGCCCACCAACATGCTCCCCACCGTCCCAGGAGACCGCCAGACTTGCCCATTTCACCGCCCGTACCCCGTAGCCACCGCTCGCCGTCGAAGACGCCGCCTCTGCCGCGCGGAACGTCGAGCATTCCAGACCGTTTGCCACCGCCCCTACACACGCATTAAAGCCATAGAGCATCGCCAGGAGACCACCGATCAATCACCACCCTCGGCCATGCCTCTAGCAGCCCGTAGCCATGTCGCCACCATCGCCTGCCCATCCCGTTCGGTCTCTTCGTCGAGACTATAAATAGAGGCCTCCCCCGCTCAAACTCTTCACACCATCTCACTCCCCGCTCCTCACTGATCGTTCCACCCCGTTCCCAGAGCAAGGCGAGCAGTGCATCACCGGAATTTGGCCGAAGCCCGCCGCTGCTGGAGAAGAAGGAAGCCAGTGATTGGAGCCGCCCCAGAAGAAGCTGCCAGTACCAGGAGGTTCGCTGTCGTCGACTTCGTCGTTCGCCCACCTCGCCGACCCTCGCCTGAGCCCCGGTGATCCTCTCACGGCCCCCACCTGCCGCGTTAGGGTTCTGTCTCGCCGGAGCTGCCCGACATGGACGATGAACCAGAGCCGTTGGATTAGAACTAGATCCAACGCACCACGTTTCCCCGTACCGCTTCACACCCCCCGTCTCACTGACGCGTGGGGACATCAACTTAACCGCGTAAGCGCTATGCATAGCAGGCCGGCCCTTTACCCCTTCCCGCGTAGCCCACTCGTTTGAATTTGGATTTTTCCATTTTCATTCAAACACAGTTCTGTACCTAGTTTCAAAAATCAACCCAGGTCGATTCAGTGAACCAAATTGAATGAAACCAATTTTGTTAGAAAGGTCTGGAAATGCTAAATCCAAGCCCATTGGATTCAAATCATTTGGATCTATAGATCACCCTTGGTAAAAATAACAAAGCAGATGCTTTTCTGCATTCAAACATTTTTCAAATTTAAACCCTATTAGATTTTGAGTTGATTCCAACTCTCAAAAATCACAATAGATCATACCTTTCAGAATATATAAAAATATATGGGTTTACTTACAGAAATAATGTCTAAGTAATAAAAGAATGCCACATAGGCATTTCTAATCACTTTTTATTTAAAATAAAAAGGTTAAACCTTATTAAATTGTGACACCACTTTAAATCACATTCCCATGGACTGAAATATGTGGTGATGACATGTGTCAACATGATCCCATGTTTGGTTTGGAGAATATTAAATCTTAAGTAGTTTTTCAATGAGTAGAAATTACTTTTCTAAAAATAAAATCATTAAGGCAAGTGCTTGTAATGTTAGTGATGATGCTTGATCATCTATAGAACCCCTTTGTGTGATGATTGAAAGTAGTTAAGTATTTCTTGGTGATTGTGTACCTCGTATTTATTTATAGACGCTAGTACCGACCAAGGATACGAGGAGGAAGGAGGATACTACGAAGAAGAAGCCGAGGAGAACTTCAACCACTGCTCTGCACATGGCAAGCCTAATACTACTAGTAGAATGTGCAAGCTAACACTTGCAAGATGTTATAGTTTAGCCAGCCTTACCATGCCAACCATATGCCTTAAGCATATGTGGTTATACTCACTTGATAACCCCATCCTAATTTTACTTGCAAGCTTTTTTACTTTAGGTCTTTATCAAAGCTTTCTTTTAGAGTTTACTTAAGTGACTTGTAGATTATAGGAAGTTATTTTTGAAGGTTGCATAAAGAGCATAAAATTTGGCCTAAGCTAGATAATCTTGATGTCATCCTAAGGCATGAGATGGTACTTAGTTAAAACTCCACTTATTTACCACCCCTCATTAGTACTCACCCCCTCTTGTAGATGCTAGTGCTAAGCATAAAACTTGATCAACTTTAGATGGGAACACTTGGTGAAAATGGTTATGAAAACCTTAGAATGATGGATCATTCTACTAAGATGTTTTGACATGTGTTTCCGAACACCAGAAGATTTTGCTGATAAAAATGTTGAGGTATGAGCCTTAGCCCTTTATAAAGCTGATGGTTGTCTGGATGCGATACCATTCCAATTTTACCGTACAACCACAGTACCCAAAAATTGGGTAGGTCTTGACTGGAAACTTATATACCTTAGTATTGGTTCCCTCATGGCCAAGGTCTGAGCTGAGGCTACCTTGTGAAGATTGTCCACCTATGCAGTACCCAACATGACAGTTGGTCATGGTTGGGAGGCCAAACTCACAGGAGAGGTGCTTATACTAGGGCGTGTAATTGAAAGGTTAGGATTGATTATCCGCATACTGAGTATGGTGACTTCAGGATTTGTTCCTGACGGATGTATCGAATGTTGTGGTGAAAGTGTACAATCTCTGCAGAGTGTCAAACTATTCGAATAGCCGCGTCCGCAGTTATGGACAGTTGGAGTGGCCATACTGTTCCCCCGTCAGATGTTTTCAAAATGACTTGTGAAATGACTTGAGACTTTGACTTGACCACAACAGAGTTGTGACATGAGATACAATTTCCCACTTAGGTGTTATAAAAGTTCAACTAGCTTTTCTTGCTTCTGAACTTAGTATATGTAAATTTGGATTTTGCAAAACAACCCTAGAGCTTAGTGTCCTACTACAGAAACCCCCTTCACTTGTTAGTATTAGTTTGCGAGTACTTAAAGAGTACTCATGGCTTGTCCCTGGCTATTCCCGTGGCCAGACTATGAAGAGGAGTACCAGGATGATGGAACACAGGAAGGTTACGTCAACTAGGATCATCTCCCATCGTCAGCATTGCCTGTGACCCCGAAGATGGAGCTTCGCATATGCTACCTTTATCATTACGTAATTCCGTTGCTTGAGTTGTATTAAGAACTGGATCATGAGACCCTTATTTGTGTAAGACCTTATGTATGGTTTGTAATGGATGATGTACTGTGGTATCCAAATCTGTTATGTCTCACAAAAATGGTAATCCTGGGATTGCGATGTATGGCATAACAAGCATCTGGGATTAAGAATCTGGGTGTTGACAGGACGACTTCGTGGATTGGTGGCTTCAAACATCCCGTTTGACTCCACGGGCTCTATGCAAGGGGACTTCCTCCCTTGTGATGCTCACGTCTTGGTGGCTGTGGAAGGAGCGCAACTCCCTGGTCTTCAACAATGCATCGCCAAATTGCAGTAGTCTTCTCGTTACAATTTGATTTGAGGCTCGATCGTGCGCTGCCGCTGGTGCGCTAGGCCTCCAGGCCTTGATCCCCACGGCCCCGTAGATCTAGTGGGTTGAGTTGTATTGGGTGTGCGCCTTTTGGACGCTCCTGCGCAGTTGTACAGAACTCTCTTTTTCTATCAATAAATCGAAATGCAAGGCTTTCGCGTTTTCGTGAAAAAAAGATTTCTAAAGGAAGTTGCTTCAGTAGCTTGTGTTTTTAGTGAAAGTTTTTCTGTTCCAAAGCTAAGCATAAAGGTCTATTTTCTTTTGAATACACTAATGTTGCTAATCAAGATTGTGTGAAGTTTTGTATGAAGGAAAAATTTCAGGTGTAGAGAGAGAATGATGTAATAAGAAGAAGAATGGACAAAAGCTCAAGCTTGGGGATGCCACCCCGGTGTCACCCCAAGAAATATTCAAGAGTTACAAGCGTCAAAGCTTGGGGATGCCCAAGGCATCCCCTTTGTAACACCCCAGTTCTAGTAAAACATTAATTAGGGTTTGATTGTGCATCATGAGCATCATATCCTAAAATGCATGCAACAAACAAGATCAAAGATAAAACCCTAAACACTAGTTTTCTTTTCTCTCTTTGAAAGCAATTCAAAATGGTTTGAATTTGAAAAAGTACAAAAATAATTGGAGCCCAAAAGGAATAAAGGGCCTGTGGCATCCCGCAAAACCACTACTAGAAAATCGCGTTGAATTTGTGCATTGCATCGTCATCATCATGCATTGTCGGCATAAAACTATTTTCGCAAGCCGTTTTGTTTTCTAAAACGCCCCGTCTTTTATTCAAACGCCAAAACCGGGTCCCCAGAATATTTTGTTTTGGCCGCTATCGGTTTGCAGACGGCCCGTTTAAATCTAATAAAATATTTATTTATTTTGGCCGGAGCAGTCGAACGGGCCGACCGACCCGAACGACCGCCCCAGATTTTTAAATCGGTCCACCCCAAGCTGCCCAACCCTAAACCTTTTCCCACCCAAATCCTATCTACCCCCCAACCACAGGCCGCCACCTCATCCCTTCCCCTTTTCCCTACCCACACTGCCACCTCACCAATCCTCCACTTTTTCCCCCTCTCTCCCTTTTTCTCACCTAGCCTTCACCTACCCCTCTCTCTCTTACACTCTGGCCCCACGCCACACAACCCCCACAGCCCCCTCCTTCTATCCCTGCCCGTGGGCCCCGTTTCCCCCGTGGGTCCCACCCGAGCCAGCCCACCTCCCACCTGCCTCTCCTTTTCCCAGTCAACCTGTCCCACCATGTCCCCACCGCTGTCCCCTGGCCCACCCCCCACACGCGTCCTCTTCCTCCCTTCCCTCTCTCCGCTCGACCGCGAGCTCCCCCGAGCCCCGTCGCCGCCGGCTCTCACCTCCCCCTCTCCCCTCCGGCTCCCTCCCCGCTTTACCCCTGGCGCCGACGCCGCCCCACCAAGTCCCCAGACCGCTGCCGCCCCGCCCACCTTCTCCCTCCACCTGCTCCACCCTCGCCCTGTCGCCGCGCAGCCCCCTCCTTCCCGCCGGCGACCGCCCCGTGTCCTCTCCCCGCGCCTCCCGCTCTGCGTCGCCGCCGCCCGGAGCCTCCTCCCCCAGGTCTCCCCGCCGGCGTGCCGCGCGGCCCCCAGCCGCTCGCCGACGCCTTCCCTCTCCCTCCCCGCGCGACCTCCGCCGCCTCCTGCGCCCCGCCTCGCCCCAGGCAGAGCCGCGGCCCGGCCGCCGCGCCTCTCTGCTTCGCCCCGCCGCGTCGAGCCGCCGCCGTCCACCCCTCTGCCGGCACCCCCGAGCCACCCCGCCTTCGCCATCGACGCCGGCGGCCGCGCCCAGCACCGGAGGCTGCCCCCCCCCCGACGCCTTCTCCCCCAACTCGTCCTCCCGCGCCGCCCGGCGACTCTCGCCTCGCCATCTTCCCCGCGGCCCGAGCCCGCCGCAGCCGGCCACCTCCTTTCCCCCCAGGGCTCGCCGTCCCTCCCAGCGCGCGTCACCGCGCGGGCTCGTCGCCGCCGTGGCCGACTTCGCTGCGCAGCCCGCTGTCGACCATCGCCTCCTCCTCGGGTCCCTGCCGTCGGCACCCTGCTCGCGTGCGCCTCCCGACGGTGCTACCCTGGGCTCCCTCGTCCGTGTACTCCAGCCGCATGACCTTGCTGTTGCCGTGTGTCCCTGGTTCGTTGTGAGTCTGCAGTTGAACCAAGTTGGCTAGGCCAACCATGCCAAGTACCAAAGCGTGGCATAGCTGCTTAACACCCACCAAGAGAACCTCTCGACCCAAAGCTCATCACGACAAGATCTTCAGAACATCCTGGCAGTCAAGGTCGACATCGATCGAGATAAATCCGTAGGACCCCGGTATCGAGCCGAGTTCGCCATCGACACCGAAGACGGAACGCTAAGACCGTGCCCGGATCCGGAGACTGACCCCGCCGAACGCCAAGTTCTTCCCCTCGGTACGCCAAGTTCGCCAACGTGGCAAGTCCGAACCCGGAGAGCTCCATCACGGATGTCATGATTTCCGTCACTGACGCCGAGTACTTCATCCCGGACGCCAAGACCGACTCGATAGCGCGGACCCGACAAGAGCTTCGCAACGTCAAGAACGGCACCGACCCGGAAGATCCGAGGAACCCCGACACCGAACCAAGTCCGGCTTCTCGGAACGCCAAGATCTACCCCAGAAACCCGAGAACGCTTCCGCCGAGAACGTTTCCGTCGAACCCTGAACCCCGAGACCGGACCCTGGACCCTGCCGACCCCGAACCCCGGAACACCAAGACCGTCGAGACCCCTGATGTGTGACCCCTTTTCCTCGAACCCTATTTTATAACATGATAACAACTTGTTGCATATTTAACTGTCATCTTGCATGCATATCATGTGGTTTGGGGGCCTTATGCCGATTCACCTAATAATTAAATATGGGGCCCATATGCGGGCAAATCTAGTCTCATATCGGCCTCATTTAAATCTGTGTAGCGAACCGGTGCTATATTTTGCCATGATAATACAACATTTAATTGCGGGGGTTCTAAATAACTGGAACCATCTAATTAATTGCCGGGACCCCGGTTCCACTTAATTTGACCTAATTGCACCGCATCTTTGCCATGTCATACATCATACATGCATCATGCCGATCTTCTGCCGTCGTATTAAATATTGCATCCGGTGTTTCTTCTAGTGTTTTGCTTCTTCGCGGATAAGGCCGTTGAGTTGATGTGAGCTTCGCCCCGATCTTCGGATGAACCCTCGACAATGTTTTCAGGCGAGCATCTCCCCCTTTCTACCTATCTTACTTTTATAGTATTTATTCCCTCCTGTTGATCTATTGCTATCTGTGTTGCGATGCTCTAGTTTTCCGTACCCGTGATATCCCGTGCAGCCCTATATTGCCTTGGACACATCCTATTACCTGTTGTTTGGTAGCTAGTTGGACTTGCGTGTCGTAGTCGCTTGCTCAAGTGATGTTGCGTGTTGTCAAATGCCACAGTTGTTGATGTTTTGCCGCATGTTGTTGTTGGAGATGATCATAGTTTTACTTATTGTTCACTTTAATTTCTGTTTAACAACTAAAATTGAATAAGCAGAGGCATCGGTGGGTGATAGATAATATTTGGTTTCCGAACGCCCACTTGTGTCCCGTAAGACCCCGAGTACTTGATTCATGTTCCTTGATTTATCGCGCTATCCACATCCGGGAGGTATATGGGACCCCCCTCAGCCAGAGCTTGATTCCGTCTTATTTCTTGGGGCCACAAACTAGTTTGAGGTTTTATTACTATCCTGTACTTATGCCATGCTTTACTGCTTTATTTACGATTGTGCGAGGAGCACACTGTACTGTTTAGGAAGCGGAGTGTTTACGCGGTATCGACAAGCCCAGCCACACTTTCGGGTTCCCAGTCGCTTACAGCCATTGACGCAGACCTTGAGGCCGTCTAGGAGCTTGCTTACTCCGTTGCGGGTTCTACTTAAGGGGTGGCCCCCTGAAATATTTCTGAATCTTGTGATTGCTTTGTCGTGAAGGCCTCGTTGGGTTTTGATTTGGTTTTTCCGAGGTTGATCGAGTGTGTGTTGCTATTGGTGCACCCCGGCCGGGTAAAACTTTCTGAAAGTCGTGTCCGCGGATATGGACGACTTGGAGCACAGTTTCTCGATCATAGACAAGCATAACTAAAGTTTATTGCTATAAATTTGACTTATAATGACTAGTAATCAGCTTCACTATAATGGAATGGCTAAATAATACGGCCCACAATTGCTTGTTTTGGATTGTCGCTTGCGACCATTGTACCTGACTAGTAAGTATTGCAACTACAACGGAATGGCTGAATAAAAGTATCAACAACTGCTGGGTTTTGGGTTTATCTCATGCTATCTGTATCTGATTAGTAATTGTGGCCACTATAACGGAATGATTAACTAAAAGTGCCCACTGCTTACTTTATCAGG
Organism: Avena atlantica; assembly: GCA_910589765.1. Taxonomy (NCBI): domain Eukaryota; kingdom Viridiplantae; phylum Streptophyta; class Magnoliopsida; order Poales; family Poaceae; genus Avena; species Avena atlantica. Next base: position 399,449,447 of record OU342734.1, on the reverse strand, counting down.
ACGATTATCTAAACCTGACTAGTAAAGTGCCGCAACTATAACTGAATAAGTAAAACTGCCAACTGTGTGAGTTCCTCGGTTGACTTCCTCGATCGGTGTCGAGGGGGAAACGCCAGGATGGGTTTGTTTGTTGCTAGTATCAGCTTGGTTCCGAGTAGGTCATTCTTACCCCTCTCTGATTGACGCCAGTTGTATCGAGTCTCTATAGGTTGTTCAGTGCATGCTGCCGCTGCCGTTTCAGTCCACCATACCTATGTAGGCGAGGACCGCCGAATTCTAGCCTCGCCGTGTACTGGCCTCAGTACTGACGCTCCTTCTTTGTTTTCTGTTTTGCCCTTTGTCGGCACCCCCCTTTTGTTCAAGCAGGTTTTGAGATCGACGCCGTTAGCAGGGTTACCCTTCCGGCTTGGCCTGGGCAGGGTTATGGACGCCATTGGTTATTCCTCAGGGCTCTTAGCCCCATTTGCATCTTGTCCGTAGTCGGACGCTATATCGTTTTCAAGGTGATTTGGATCTTTGTATAATATATCTGTATTCTTGACTCATGGAGTCGCTGCTATATATATCTGTTCTGTGGGTCCCATCGAGGACTGTTGTGTAATGTTATTACTTTGTTTTCCACCCGCACGAAAGTGCCTGGTGGGCACCTTTGAATCGTTTCTATGCGGGTTTGGCGAATTTTGCTCAAACTTGCATAGGTCCGATTCCGAGGGTGTTACAGAGTGGTATCAGAGCTCAGCAGTTGCGATACCCCACAAGTCCAGCCTGTAGGATGACCTTAGCTAACGGCCGAAGTAGAGTGTCAAAACTATTTTTGCAAAATCGGTTGGATAGTTCTGGTTAGGTCTGATTTTACTCCTTACCCCTCTGCTATTCTCCTCTTATCTCGACGTGTTTTAAATCCGCTCTCTTCTCTTTCTTCGAGTCCAGGATTTCTCGTGGTTGGGTTTCCGTCGTACCTTCAGGGTTTCGAATTCTCCCTTTTGTAACGGAGGTGCTACGATCCTCAATCTGCAACTTGTCTGTTGTACCCTTCCTCCAATCTTTTGTTCTTGAGCTCCTTATCCAGATGTGTTCCTTGCTGGATATCAGTGTCGTCGAAAAACATCTCAGAAGGACGAGCTTTGGTGAAGTTGGAGTCGACCTTGAGCATGTGATGTTCATGCCAATGGAACCATCGCGAAACCTAATCAGTGTGGTTTTCATACGAATTCTGCTGGCAACACTCCCTTGTTTCCGAACCTCGCTTGTCGAGATCTTCAGTCTAAATCTCGAGAGTTGAGTTGCCTGAGTCTCCTACCCGTGTATAGCGTGATAGTTTGGGTCCGGGATGGACTGATCACCCTACCCGACTCTTACTGTTCGCTCTGTACATCGAACTGGTGGATCGATGTAACTTTTCCCTCTTCTAACGGAAGTTAGGGGTGGCCTTATCGTTGATGCCTCTATCTCCGTCCTTTGGTTCCCCGGAGTGCGCTCTCGACGATCAGGGACAACGACCCTTTGTTGGTGGTGTCGCCGATTTCAAGATGGAGGATGAACTCTTGTTAGTGGTGTCGTGAGGATCTACGCAAAGCGAGAAGACGCAGGACGCCGACCTTCCTTCCGGTACCATGAGGCGGATCTCGAGGGCGAGATCCATTGTTAGTGGTGTCGAATTGTGGCATCCCGCAAAACCACTACTAGAAAATCGCGTTGAATTTGTGCATTGCATCGTCATCATCATGCATTGTCGGCATAAAACTATTTTCGCAAGACGTTTTGTTTTCTAAAACGCCCCGTCTTTTATTCAAACGCCAAAACCGGGTCCCCGGAATATTTTGTTTTGGCCGCTATCGGTTTGCAGACGGCCCGTTTAAATCTAATAAAATATTTATTTATTTTGGCCGGAGCAGTCGAACGGGCCGACCGAACCGAACGACCGCCCCAGATTTTTAAATCGGTCCACCCCAAGCTGCCCAACCCTAAACCTTTTCCCACCCAAATCCTATCTACCCCCCAACCACAGGCCGCCACCTCATCCCTTCCCCTTTTCCCTACCCACACTGCCACCTCACCAATCCTCCACTTTTTCCCCCTCTCTCCCTTTTTCTCACCTAGCCTTCACCTACACCTCTCTCTCTTACACTCTGGCCCCACGCCACACAACCCCCACAGCCCCCTCCTTCTATCCCTGCCCGTGGGCCCCGTTTCCCCCGTGGGTCCCACCCGAGCCAGCCCACCTCCCACCTGCCTCTCCTTTTCCCAGTCAACCTGTCCCACCATGTCCCCACCGCTGTCCCCTGGCCCACCCCCCACACGCGTCCTCTTCCTCCCTTCCCTCTCTCCGCTCGACCGCGAGCTCCCCCGAGCCCCGTCGCCGCCGGCTCTCACCTCCCCCTCTCCCCTCCGGCTCCCTCCCCGCTTTACCCCTGGCGCCGACGCCGCCCCACCAAGTCCCCAGACCGCTGCCGCCCCGCTCACCTTCTCCCTCCACCTGCTCCACCCTCGCCCTGTCGCCGCGCAGCCCCCTCCTCCCCGCCGGCGACCGCCCCGTGTCCTCTCCCCGCGCCTCCCGCTCTGCGTCGCCGCCGCCCGGAGCCTCCTCCCCCAGGTCTCCCCGCCGGCGTGCCGCGCGGCCCCCAGCCGCTCGCCGACGCCTTCCCTCTCCCTCCCCGCGCGACCTCCGCCGCCTCCTGCGCCCCGCCTCGCCCCAGGCAGAGCCGCGGCCCGGCCGCCGCGCCTCTCTGCTTCGCCCCGCCGCGTCGAGCCGCCGCCGTCCACCCCTCTGCCGGCACCCCCGAGCCACCCCGCCTTCGCCATCGACGCCGGCGGCCGCGCCCAGCACCGGAGGCTGCCCCCCCCCCCCGACGCCTTCTCCCCCAACTCGTCCTCCCGCGCCGCCCGGCGACTCTCGCCTCGCCATCGTCCCCGCGGCCCGAGCCCGCCGCAGCCGGCCACCTCCTTTCCCCCCAGGGCTCGCCGTCCCTCCCAGCGCGCGTCACCGCGCGGGCTCGTCGCCGCCGTGGCCGACTTCGCTGCGCAGCCCGCTGTCGACCATCGCCTCCTCCTCGGGTCCCTGCCGTCGGCACCCTGCTCGCGTGCGCCTCCCGACGGTGCTACCCCGGGCTCCCTCGTCCGTGTACTCCTGCCGCATGACCTTGCTGTTGCCGTGTGTCCCTGGTTCGTTGTGAGTCTGCAGTTGAACCAAGTTGGCTAGGCCAACCATGCCAAGTACCACAGCGTGGCATAGCTGCTTAACACCCACCAAGAGAACCTCTCGACCCAAAGCTCATCACGACAAGATCTTCAGAACATCCTGGCAGTCAAGGTCGACATCGATCGAGATAAATCCGTAGGACCCCGGTATCGAGCCGAGTTCGCCATCGACACCGAAGACGGAACGCTAAGACCGTGCCCGGATCCGGAGACTGACCCCGCCGAACGCCAAGTTCTTCCCCTCGGTACGCCAAGTTCGCCAACGTGGCAAGTCCGAACCCGGAGAGCTCCATCACGGATGTCATGATTTCCGTCACTGACGCCGAGTACTTCATCTCGGACGCCAAGACCGACTCGATAGCGCGGACCCGACAAGAGCTTCGCAACGTCAAGAACGGCACCGACCCGGAAGATCCGAGGAACCCCGACACCGAACCAAGTCCGGCTTCTCGGAACGCCAAGATCTACCCCAGAAACCCGAGAACGCTTCCGCCGAGAACGTTTCCGTCGAACCCTGAACCCCGAGACTGGACCCTGGACCCTGCCGACCCCGAACCCCGGAACACCAAGACCGTCGAGACCCCTGATGTGTGACCCCTTTTCCTCGAACCCTATTTTATAACATGATAACAACTTGTTGCATATTTAACTGTCATCTTGCATGCATATCATGTGGTTTGGGGGCCTTATGCCGATTCACCTAATAATTAAATATGGGGCCCATATGCGGGCAAATCTAGTCTCATATCGGCCTCATTTAAATCTGTGTAGCGAACCGGTGCTATATTTTGCCATGATAATACAACATTTAATTGCGGGGGTTCTAAATAACTGGAACCATCTAATTAATTGCCGGGACCCCGGTTCCACTTAATTTGACCTAATTGCACCGCATCTTTGCCATGTCATACATCATACATGCATCATGCCGATCTTCTGTCGTCGTATTAAATATTGCATCCGGTGTTTCTTCTAGTGTTTTGCTTCTTCGCGGATAAGGCCGTTGAGTTGATGTGAGCTTCGCCCCGATCTTCGGATGAACCCTCGACAATGTTTTCAGGCGAGCATCTCCCCCTTTCTACCTATCTTACTTTTATAGTATTTATTCCCTCCTGTTGATCTATTGCTATCTGTGTTGCGATGCTCTAGTTTTCCGTACCCGTGATATCCCGTGCAGCCCTATATTGCCTTGGACACATCCTATTACCTGTTGTTTGGTAGCTAGTTGGACTTGCGTGTCGTAGTCGCTTGATCAAGTGATGTTGCGTGTTGTCAAATGCCACAGTTGTTGATGTTTTGCCGCATGTTGTTGTTGGAGATGATCATAGTTTTACTTATTGTTCACTTTAATTTCTGTTTAACAACTAAAATTGAATAAGCAGAGGCATCGGTGGGTGATAGATAATATTTGGTTTCCGAACGCCCACTTGTGTCCCGTAAGACCCCGAGTACTTGATTCCTGTTCCTTGATTTATCGCGCTATCCACATCCGGGAGGTATATGGGACCCCCCTCAGCCAGAGCTTGATTCCGTCTTATTTCTTGGGGCCACAAACTAGTTTGAGGTTTTATTACTATCCTGTACTTATGCCATGCTTTACTGCTTTATTTACGATTGTGCGAGGAGCACACTGTACTGTTTAGGAAGCGGAGTGTTTACGCGGTATCGACAAGCCCAGCCACACTTTTGGGTTCCCAGTCGCTTACAGCCATTGACGCAGACCTTGAGGCCGTCTAGGAGCTTGCTTACTCCGTTGCGGGTTCTACTTAAGGGGTGGCCCCCTGAAATATTTCTGAATCTTGTGATTGCTTTGTCGTGAAGCCTCGTTGGGTTTTGATTTGGTTTTTCCGAGGTTGATCGAGTGTGTGTTGCTATTGGTGCACCCCGGCCGGGTAAAACTTTCTGAAAGCCGTGTCCGCGGATATGGACGACTTGGAGCACAGTTTCTCGATCATAGACAAGCATAACTAAAGTTTATTGCTATAAATTTGACTTATAATGACTAGTAATCAGCTTCACTATAATGGAATGGCTAAATAATACGGCCCACAATTGCTTGTTTTGGATTGTCGCTTGCGACCATTGTACCTGACTAGTAAGTATTGCAACTACAACGGAATGGCTGAATAAAAGTATCAACAACTGCTGGGTTTTGGGTTTATCTCATGCTATCTGTATCTGATTAGTAATTGTGGCCACTATAACGGAATGATTAACTAAAAGTGCCCACTGCTTACTTTATCAGGACGATTATCTAAACCTGACTAGTAAAGTGCCGCAACTATAACTGAATAAGTAAAACTGCCAACTGTGTGAGTTCCTCGGTTGACTTCCTCGATCGGTGTCGAGGGGGAAACGCCAGGATGGGTTTGTTTGTTGCTAGTATCAGCTTGGTTCCGAGTAGGTCATTCTTACCCCTCTCTGATTGACGCCAGTTGTATCGAGTCTCTATAGGTTGTTCAGTGCATGCTGCCGCTGCCGCTTCAGTCTACCATACCTATGTAGGCGAGGACCGCCGAATTCTAGCCTCGCCGTGTACTGGCCTCAGTACTGACGCTCCTTCTTTGTTTTCTGTTTTGCCCTTTGTCGGCACCCCTTTTGTTCAAGCAGGTTTTGAGATCGACGCCGTTAGCAGGGTTACCCTTCCGGCTTGGCCTGGGCAGGGTTATGGACGCCATTGGTTATTCCTCAGGGCTCTTAGCCCCATTTGCATCTTGTCCGTAGTCGGACGCTATATCATTTTCAAGGTGATTTGGATCTTTGTATAATATATCTGTATTCTTGACTCATGGAGTCGCTGCTATATATATCTGTTCTGTGGGTCCCATCGAGGACTGTTGTGTAATGTTATTACTTCGTTTTCCACCCGCACGAAAGTGCCTGGTGGGCACCTTTGAATCGTTTCTATGCGGGTTTGGCGAATTTTGCTCAAACTTGCATAGGTCCGATTCCGAGGGTGTTACAGGGCCCTCAGTATTTTATATATTTTATAAAGCCTCTGTTATTTTCAAATAACTAAAAACAGAAATGAATTTGGAATTACAAAAACAAAAGGCAAAACAGAAAATTGAAAAAAACTGTTTTCAAGAAAAAAATTGAATCCAGAGCTCCCTGGGCCGCGGCCCAGTTCCCTCTCCCCTCTCCCTGTCGCCCGCACATCTCTTCCACAACCCAGCCGTAGCCCAGTAGGCCCAATACCGCTTCGTCATCTTCCCCGGGTCGTCGTCCACCTCTCGATCCACCGAAGCTGCTCGTTGTCGGCACGTCGCCGTCCGCCCCGCGTGGAGATGCTCGCCGCCGCCCCTGGAGAGGATAAGGAGCACACGGGCACG
>OU342734.1:399087116-399441917 GCA_910589765.1 Avena atlantica | reverse complement strand
TCTCTCTCTCTCTCTCTCTCTCTCTCTCTCTCTCTCTCTCTCTCTCTCTCTCTCTCTCTCGCGCGCGCGCTGTAGCCATCGCTCGCCGACGACCTCCAAGCGCCGCCGCTGCTGGCCACCGTGCGCCCTGCTCCGATGACCTCTTTTGAGCGGCGCCGCCCCTAGATGGTTTGCTTTGCCCCGCTCTTTCTAACGAGCCCATCTGCGTGTGTAGGCGAGGCCTCTGTCATCGCCGGCGACCATCGCCTGAGGGTGGACGTCGTGCTGACATCATGCTCGCATCAGGCTGGCGTGGCCCTCTAGCCCTTTGACCTTTGACTGCCAAGGTGGCATCTGAGGTGGTTAGTGCCCCACCTGTCAGCCACAGCGGCTAGGTTCAGTATCGGTGTAAAAAAGAATAACCCCCCAGCCGATGTCATAATGAGGTCATAAATGTTCTAAAATGATTTAAATAATTTCAGAAAAGGGATAAAACATATAAATTCAATATCTAATTATTTATAAGTCAGAAAAATACAAATAATATATCAAAATGTTCAGAAAAATGAGAACTATCTAATTAGGCTATAACCATGCATTGTTCAGCAACATAAATGACAAGTTTAATTAGAAGAACTTAGCAACCTCTCTCATATACATCCGGAGTTTCCCCGAGTTAGGGTTTTCACCCCTCGGAACCCCGATTAAGTTGTCGAGCATGTTTTAGGGTTACTTTCCAATACAATTTAACTTGTCATATCATCATCATTGCTTGAGCATTGCATCGATGCCATGTGTTGATTGTTTTCCCTTTATTTCTGGTATTTGGTTCTTCCTGGTAGAATACGATATCGAGATCGAGATCGAAGTCCGAGGTCAACACCGTCGAAGATCGAAGATGAACGAACAATACTTGAACAATTGTAAGCAATTCAAGTACAAGGCTCCCGAAGATCTGCTTATATGTTATCAACTGGCAAAGGCAAGCATAGCCCCACCATGATATAATCCTATGATTTCTAAAGCATTTCAATTCTTCCATGTTGCATACGATTCTACTTTGGTCTTTTATCGATAGATAGAGTATCCTATCTATTGCATACTCCCTTTGAGCTTATATTACCTGATCCACTGCTCCTAGCATAACTAGGTTTAGCTTGTGTGCAATGATAGAGCTTTTATCCGTGTCTTGCTTAGCCATGCTTAGCTGTTGAGTCTGGTTCATCCAGATGATGTATCAGATGCAGAGAATATAGTATGACAAGAGAACGTGATAAGATGAGATCAGTGATCTGAGATTAACATGCTAAGGCTTGTATGGGAGGCCACGGTGGGATGTGGTTTTTCTAGTCCCATGCTCGCCACCCTTAGGACCCTAGGTTCTTGCCTCTTGAACCAAGACCAGCGTACAACCACACGGGGTAAATGGGGACGCCATGATTGACTAACTTGCCTAGTAGATTCCATGAGTCACATAGTTCAGGCGTTCCATTCGACATACGCATTGAAAACATTTTCAAAAGAAGGAGGTGAAGGAGGTGCATTCATACATGTAGGGAAGCGTGGACCGGGTTGCTTGGGGTTGATGGCGCCCCTGGTAAACCAACCTCGCCTCACATCTTTAAGTACCGACTTCAGGATTTGACCCGTTACGGCAAAACAATACTTATTGCGTGACTCATGGTCTCGGTGAAAGCAAGGTAAAGGTCGTGTCCAACCACACCCTCTGCCAGCACACCAAGGAAGTGTGTCAAGTAGGCATTAAGAGTCGGTTGGTACGTGTGGGTAAAGTTTTACACCCCTGTAGGGTAATAATCTTTCAGAAAGCCGTGTCCATGGTTATGGACGACTTGGGAACGGATGGGAGATCATAGAGAACATGAATATAATCGTAAAACTTGGCAACAAATGTTTGTTAAGGATGCTTCCTCATGGGTACGAGGGGGTGATCCTAGTTCAGATGATGATGATTTGGTGGATATCAAAAGATGATGATCAATACTTTGGAGATGTCGCTCTCTTATCCCCTTTTGAAATACTCTGACTAGACGAGCTTCTTCTCTCTCTTGTTTTATAAACAAAGATGGCTTTATGCAAAACAACTCCACTAGCCATAAGTCTTGCGGAGTACACCCTGTACTCACCCTTGCTTTGTTGATACTTTTGGCAGAGTAAGTGTTCCCTGAAGATCAGTTTGGTACTACATCGACATCGACGAGTAGCTTGGGGTTCCCGGCCGGCAGCCTGAAATCTATGGGCTGGGACATCATCGTTATGCTTCAGGCCTCTTAGGCCATTTGTTCAGTTTGCTATACTTAATAGCATAATTTGCCTTCCATTGTTGATGTTTGTGGCCAGTGACCTCTGCTTGTAATAATTTGGTTCTTTTTGCTCAGTTATGAGCTTGCTGTAATAAATTTTGTGTCGTAGGGTCACTATTGTGTTACCGATTCTTCACTGGATATTCTCGAGCTCAAGGTTAAGATTATGTCAAGCGAAGGTTTGGGATTTGTTTAGCCTTGATCCCGGGGGTGTCACACCCTTCTTCATCAATAAAAAGCTCAGGTCTATCTAGACCCTTTGTTTTTATTGTTTCATGCACTGTTGTGTTGTTCTTGGATCGTCTTAGTTTTCGTTTGCTTTGCTTTGTTTGTTTAGTTTTCTTGAATAAAGTAGTTTGTACCACCATTCTTGCTGTGTTGTTTCAAATAAGTCGATTGGTGTTGGAAACGAGTAGAAAGTTATTGCTTGAAAGTGCAAGAGGAGGTTGCATTGACTGTGACTTAGACTTTAGCATGTCATGCTAGGTGTTGTTTTGATCTTATGCTTAGTGATTATTGTTGTAGCATGACCTTTTCCAAACAATTGGGTTTGCTTAGTGTGCCTTGAAAGAATCATGCGTTGTTTTAGCATGCAAAAGCATAGTATTATGGTATTCTCCTTTGATGTTTTGTTTGGGTTGACTTGGCACATGCTCACACCATGTTATTACTATGAACAAGTCACCATAGCCTCTATGATCATTTAGTCCTTGACTTCTAGTACCACTCTATGCTTTGATTAGTAATGTTTTGTCGCTCTGCATGATTGTGGCCATTATTGCTCTCTTAGTTGGTTGCTCCCAGTCTTTTGCTAGCCTCCACTTGTATGAGTAATCTCTACTCATGCTTACAGCTCCCAAGAAACCAAGTTATTCCAAAGTGTACACTATAAATTCCTATGCATGGTGTGTTACACCATTCCAAATATATTCTTGTTTTCAGCTATCTTCCAATTAAAAAGTATTTTGTTATGTGGAAACTTAGTGATTAAAGCCCTCACAAACTTGATGGCACACTTTATATTATTTTCCCCTAATAAAATTGAACCATTGTGTCGTCTATGTTATATATTCTTGCACTTATACGTTGGAATTAGCAGAACCATGCTGTCATGGGGAATGTTTTCAACATTACACTTGTACTTTGTACACATTTGATATCATGCTCTTTTGTCTATGGATGTCACCAGTGTGAAATATAGAGGGAGCTTGTAAGTCCATGGAGTTATGTATTTTGTGTTAGAGAAACGCCTGGGCCGCTAGCCTAAGCCATGCCTAATCATGGTGGAAACTTGCAACATCACCAAAATGAGCTATCTGTGAATCATCCTCAATAAAAATCTATGCAAATAGTAAATAAAAAGATTGCTGAGATGCTCATTTTGGTTATGGGGTAGCTCCTGTACCATGTGCAAGGGGTACCCATTGGCGGTTCTCCATGATACACATGTACTTACTATAACAAGAACTTACATGTGACTAAAGTTGAGTAGCATGAGGTGTGGCCATCGTATTCAAGTGACATGAGATTGCCAACTTATACTTTGTCAAGCATATACTTCATAGTTTGTTCACTTTAACCTTAATCACTTCAAGATGCTTATGATAGGGGCAATGAGGGCTGAAAGCTAACATGTACCATAATTTTTGGAAGCTCTTTTTGAAACTTGAAATCCCTGCTTCCCTTTATGAAGGGCCTTTCTTCCACTATTATGTTGAGTCTCCACCTTCTACCTTTAGGCACCATTAAGAGAGCATAGTTGCCATTCTTAGTTCTATGTGTAGTGTCCCAAAACTTATTCATTGATGCATATTGTTGATATTGCTTGTTCTTGTGCTATTTGTATCTAGTCACTCTTATGAAATTTGAAGGTGTCCTATGCATCTATTTGCTACTCTATGAGGGACAAGCTAATTGCCACTATGCCATGTTTTCTATATGTGAAATAAACAAACGTTTTTAATGCATGTTATTCATGATCTTTGTTTGTAGCCTTTCATGTTGCATGCATAGTTACTTTGTCTTATTGATAGAACTCCATCTTTCATGCACATGTTTAGAGTTCTTTGATCCCAGGTTTCAATGCTTGCAAATGGTTTGATCTTGATTTTGATGGTGCATGTCACCTCAAAAATTATTATTTTATCACTTACCTAGTCGAGGACGAGCAGGAGTTATGCTTGGGGATGCTTGATACGTCGGAAACATATCTATAATTTTTTATGTTCCATGCTTTTTTAGTATCTACTTTGCTTTGCTTTGTCTACACTTTGAGGTGTTTTTATATGTTTTCCGGAACTAACCTATTAACAAGTTGCCATAGTGCCAGTTTCCTGTTTTTTTTCTGTTTTTGGTTCCAAAAAGGCAGAAAATCAATATTATCGGAATTGGATGGGACAAAAGCCAAAGTCAATATTTTACCGTGGGCAACACGAAGCCAGAATATGAGACGGAAGAGGCTCACCAGGGGGCCACACCCCCTGGTGGCGTAACCTAGGGCTGGGCGCTCCTGGGGGGGTGCAGCCGCCCTGGTGGTCCCCTGCCTCGCCTCTTCGCCTATAAAGTCCCCCCGATGCGAAAACCCTAGATACCCGATCAATATTCCACGAAACCGTCTGTAGACGCCGCCACCATCGTCCCTAGATCGGGGGGATCTGAAACTCTTCCCGGCACCCTGCTAGAGGGGAGATCATCCCGGAGGCCTTCTTCTCCGGTATGAAGCATGAGTAGTTCCACCTTGGACTACGGGTCCATGTAGTAGCTAGATGGTTGTATCTCCTCCTTGTGCTTTCATGTATAGATCTTGTGAACTTCGTTCATGATCAAGATCTAATCTATTTGGAATCATGCATGTTATGTTTGCAGATCTAATCTATTTGGAATCATGCATGTTATGTTTGCGGGGATCCGATGGATATTGAGATTACTATGTCAGATTGATTAATGGTTCTGTCTATTTTATTCTATCATGTCTGTGTTGTTTGTGATCTTGCATGCTCTCCGTTGTTAGTAGCTATCTTGGCCAAGTAGTTGCTAGTGAATCCAAGAGGGAGTATTTACGCTCGATAGTGGGTTCATGCCTCTAATTTTCAAGGGAAGTGACAGAAATTTCTTCGATGGTAGATGTGTTGTTGCCACTAGGGAGAAAACAACGGTTTTTTGTTCATGGAACAAGTGGATTGTTTACCTTACACACTTTGCTTAAAGCAGTTGTCTCGATAGTGGGTTCATGCCTCTACTTTTCAAGGGAAGTGACAGAAATTTCTTCGATGGTAGATGTGTTGTTGCCACTAGGGAGAAAACAACGGTCTTTTGTTCATGGAACAAGTGGATTGTTTACCTTACACACTTTGCTTAAAGCAGTTGTCTGTTACTTGCAACTTAATACTGGAGGGGGTTCGGATGATAACCTGAAGGTGGACTTCTAGTCATAGATGTAGTTGGATGGAGGTCTATGTATATTGTTGTATTGCCCAATCGAATCTCATAGGATCTTTTTGTCTAGTATTGCATTGTTATTGAAATGGATCGTATGGGCACCTAGAGGGGGGGTGAATAGGTGCTAACCAATTTTTTAATACTTTTTCAATTTTAGGCTTGACACAAAGTAAATTCTCTAGATATGCAACTAGGAGAAATTCCCTATATGCAACCCTAACTACTAAGCACGTAAAGAGAGGAGCGAGGAAACCGTAGTGGAGCACGCGGAGACACAGGGATTTGTTTTACCGCAGTTCCTTCCTTGTTAAGGGAAGTACATCTGGGGTGGGCGGTTCTAAGACCACCACACCACAATAGGCCTCACCCTATTCTCCGATGGATCTCGCCGCGAGAGTCCTGATCCACCTTCTCCACTATTGGATCCCTTCGAGGCGGGAACCGGTGCCTTTTACAACACTATCGGGGCACACACCCACAACCGAATTGGGGGCTCCCGAGATGACAACAAGCTGCCACAAGAACAAGGTTTATCAATATAAACAAGAACAAGGATCGAGGTATTTGCAAGAAATACTAGATCGGTGGTTCTCCAAATGAATGGAGAGGAGATGAAGCGCTTGATTGCTGATGATGAAGATCGAGTTCTCCTCCTTCGATTCCCCAAGTGACGGGGCCTTTGGGTGGATCTAGGTGGAGCTCTCATGGATGAAGGTTGCAGATCAGATCTCATCTTTTTCGAATGAATCAAGAGGTCTGGCAGGACACTACTAGGAAACATGCTGTTAGTGGCGCACCCGAAATGCCCATCTGTGGCGCACTAGCAGTGCGCCACGTGCCTTGCGCTACGGCTATCTCTCAGCCGTGGCGCACTGCCTAGTGCGCCACAGTTGTGTAGAGATAGGCGTAGCGCACCTGCTAGTGCGCCACGGCTATGTGGGCAGGTGCGCTATGACTAGGATCTTCTGTGGCGCACTACCCAGTGCACCACTAAGCTTCTATAGTGCGCTTTAGGTGTAGTGCGCCACAGAAGGTAGATCATGTGCGCCACAGGTGTTTTTTTTGTTTTTTTAATTTCCGAGCTAGATTATATACAATACACATTATATACAATATTACAGCAGATATAAACACACAGATACAAGATATACAATTATATATATAAATACACAATATGAAAAACAAGATTGAAACAAATATATATAGATAAGTCTCATACATGAATACATAGTATAAGTTACATTGTTTCGATCAAGTTACAAAGTAGTAGTTGGTGACATGCGAATACATGTGTCGATCGAACAAGTTAGAGCTCGGAAGCTCGCCTAGACATCTAAACTAGCTAGACACAAACACGGGATAAACAACCAAAGAAGATAAGCATGATCATCGCCGCGACGAAGGTGTAGGTCTTCATCCGGTTCCTTGTCGTCCTAACTCCCGCTAGATAGCGCGTGTATCTAGCTTCCGCCTCCGCCATAGTGTTGTACCCTTTGTAGCTATTGCCGCTGAAACGGTGCACCTGTCTCCGGCAGTCTTCCCAATCATCGTAGACTTCGGGAACCCGTCCCTTGTACACGACGTACCACGTCATCTACAAGTTGACAATAATAATTAACCGGTGATTGAAAAAACATGTATAATTAAAGTCGCATATGAAGATACACTTATAGAAAGTACTCCTAAATCAAAAAGAGCAAACTCAAAAAGCATGCCTCATATATAACTAGGTTGTTGGACACAGGAATATGCTCCGATGGAACTGTACGCCAAGTAGCATGCACAACTCCTGGACTTGTGCATATCACAAGGCTAACTATCCCGTCGTAGCACATTCACATATATATTGTGCCACGACATTTCAATCATCGGCATTATTCTCGAAAAAGACAAAAATAACTCGAAAAGAATGCCTCATATATATACATATAGGTCGTTGGACACAGGAATATGTTACGATGGAACGGTGAGCCAAGTAGGATGCACAAGACCTGGACTTGTGCATATCAAAACGCTCACAATCCCATCGTAGCACATTCACATATATAGTGTGCCACGACATTTCAATCATCGGCATTATTCTCGAAAAAGACAAAAATAACTCGAAAAGCATGCCTCATATATATACATAGGTCGTTGGACACAGGAATATGCTACGATGGAACAGTGAGCCAAGTAGGATGCACAAGACCTGGAATTGTGCATATCACAAGGCTCACAATCCCATCGTAGCACATTCACATATATAGTGTGCCACGACATTTCAATCATCGGCATTATTCTCGAAAAAAGAGTAAGGAAAAAAAAAGAACCAAAGTGAGCAAAGGACCAAAGAGTAAGCAAAAAAACCAAGCATTGATTAATATATAATATTAATAAGCAAAAGAAGTAAGCGATTATTCATAGTTTGTCCACACACACACAAAGTTCATCTATAGTTTGTAACTACAACTAGGCCAACATCAAGCCTTCTAGCTCGGCTTAGGGAACGGGAGGACGCCTTTTCTCGTCACGATCTTCTATGTCACGGTTATTCGGGACATTTCCTCCGTAGAAGATCCCCCCGAAGTCATGACATCACGAAAGATGATTGCCCCAAACTGCTGCTGGATGCGATACAACTCTTGTCTAATATCTGAATCAGTGATCTTGGCCTTTGCTTCGGCCCACTGTTTGAGATGATCTGGCAGCGTAGAATTCTGCTGGTCAAGTAGGAACGCCCTCATGTGATGGAGTGCGTAGTAGGCTTCCTTCTTACTATTTTCTGGCTGCTTCACGCAGGGGAACTCCGTTACGTGGTTGAAGACGTGCCTGCCGAACTTGACCTTCTTACGCACGAAGCTGGTGCCTTCCATCGAGGCAAAGCCAGTGAGAGCATCATCCAGAACTTCCTTGATCTTGTCGTAGTTTTTCTTCTTTTCTAGACTCCCCGAGTCGAAATACATGGCGTGGGAATGCTTCGGTGATAAGGAGATGAGTGTGCAGTGTTCATCTCTGCTCAAAAAATTCAAATGGAATGTGTTGGAAAAAGAATGATGATGATCTAATAAAGCCAATCGACGGTGGCGAGTGAATAACGACTTACTCGGGAAAGTAAGGCACGATAATGTATTCCTTTGTCTTGTTCGCCACGAGGATTCTTTTTAGGTACGAGCCCACGATACGTCGTTCGGCGGGGGAACCCAAGCAGCCGTCACGCATGTAGTAGGGGTCCACTATAGTGATGTCCGGTGTGTTCTCTCTAATGATCTGCATGGCCAGGCTGAGAGAAAAGAGACGGACCATGGTATAGTGCAGTGGGTATAGGTGGAACATATTGAAGATGTCCTCGAACCGCAGGAAGAACAGATCCACAGGGGCATTGTCGACGAAGCCCAAGCCTGGTGGCACCTTAACCACGAATACCGGGTGCGAGGGATGTTTCTCCGATAGAAGGCGTCTCTCTATCGTCAGCACGCCGTCATGCACACTCTGCAGTTCCGAACTGGCGAGCTTCCGCAAATTCTTAGGTAGCATGGGCTCACCCGCCACATGAATCCTTCACATAATACCCTCGGGTCTTGGTGGCCCGTCCCGAAACCTGATCGGATTCGCAGTTGTTGACGCCACCGGCTAGCTCGAGCTGCTAGATTTTCTTTTCCTGCCCTTTTTTTCCTTTTGGAGAGCGGGCATGCACCGCAATCTGAGCACCGGCCACCCTATGTAGTGTGTCAGGGCTTAGAATAAAGGGCCGGTTGGTTGTATCAGCTGGCTCTATAAAGGCGCAAGCTGGAGGCGTCTCCTGAGAACCAAACAGACGCTTGGTGATGGTGGCTTTCTCTGTGGGGTCACCAGCTAGGTCTTCTTCGTTGCCAAACTGAGTGCTGAAGAAGTGATCATTCCAGTCTTCGTCGTCCTCGGCCGGATCCTGCGCCATGTGCATATCATCAACATGATCATCTGTTGCTGGCACGACAGGCGAGGGCGGTAAGGGGGCCTTGCCACCGCTTGTCGCTGGAACGACATGCAGTGTTGTTGTCTGTGGCATGATGGCCCCCGCCGTCCCCAAACATATCATGGTCTTTGGCCATAGCAAGAATAAGCCGAAGCAAGTTCTAAGGACAGACGACTCTTCTTCATCCGCTCCTGGGGGTTGAATGGGAGGTTCCAGGTCGTCGCAGCCCCTTAGCACCCGACTAATTTTAACCCTGTGCACGCTATCTGGCATCGGCCTTGAGTGGAACGTGCGCTGCAAGGGTTGAACGATGGTACCCTTGGCAACATCCCTCAGCTCGTTGTTCACGTAGCATAAGAGAGTGCAAGGAACATCCGTCTGCGGAAAACATGTACGACGTCGTCAGAGCGAGATGCCATAAGAGTAATAGATGGCATGAAAGGCGGTAATTAAAGCAATTTGTTTACCGTGATGGCGTCGAGATCGGCTAATGTCGACGCACCGCATACGGCGACAGGCGTGCAAGAGACGGAAGGGCTGCTTGATGGCGCGGTGCTGGACGCCGGTGTATTCTCCCTACCGACGGGTGCTTGGAGCTCCGGTGCCGCCGCGACGATGGCAGGAGGGGCACCAACATGTAATCCGGCGCCGCGGTGATGGCAGGGGGAGTCACCAACACTTGCAGCGCCGCAGTGCTAGCGGGTGGAGTCACGAACACGTAGTTCGCCTGATTCGTCGGCGCCGTGTTGTTCGAGTGGCTTCTGAACATGCTTGGAATCGGGCACGGCCCTACTCGACCACCCACACTCCAGTTCGCTATTGACTCCACCAAGGTAGGCAGGAAGGACGTGAGGGTGATTGCCAGGTTGTCTTGGACGATCTGCGGGATCCGCGCCACATGTGCCTTAAGTTCTTGAACCTCGCGGTTTTCCTCCTCGCTCCTTCCCGATGGCGCCACATGCGTCCTCGGCGGTGGACCAAAATGATCCACCCAATTCTTACCCCCGAGGCCGGCCAGACGGCCAGCCGACGACGGCTTCTTCGTAACCGGCTCTATCTAATCCTACACAGTAGAAATCTAAACCTACTCCCTACACCTTTGAATGAAAATGATAAAAGGAAAAATAATTGCTCATCTCTTTCATTCAAAGTGGCAATGAAAGTTTCAGAGCTCTAGTAACCAACTGAAAACATTTGTACCTCCTATAAATGAAACAAAAATTCTGACTCCGCTAGGAACATTTCTGAAACAAAAACAGAATGTACACTACTATATTATGAAATCATGAATACTATGAACATTCACAAACAATACCACATGAAGAAATCCTAAGCACTATTTTCTAGTTGCTGGTAACACTACTGCTACCCTAATCCTCTGAACCTAACACTACTGCTACCCTAACACTACTACTAGCACTAGCACTACTTCTAACACTACTGCTAACACTACTGCTAACCTAACACTACTGCTAACACTACTGCTAGCACTAGCTACTGCTAACACTAGCTACTGCTACCCTAATCCTCTGAACCCTAACCTCGAGCAGCAGCGGCGGTTACCTCTAAGATGGAATGGATGCAGAGAGAGGCGAGAGAGGGAGAGAGGGGAGGGGCGAGGCTCACCTCTAAGATGAGGACGACGGCGGGCTCCTCCACGGCCTCCTCCTCCTCTAGCAGCAGCGGCCTCCTCCTCCTCGAGTGACGGTGCGCGTGCGGCGGCGGGCTCCTCCTCCTCGAGCGACGGGCGCGCGGGATCCTCCTCCTCGAGCGCACGGCCTCCTCCTCGAGCGCACGGGCAAGGTGGCCTCCTCCTCCTGGCGTGGCTGGGATGCGACAGCGGTGGCGTCGATGCGGATGCGGTGGTGGCGTCGATGCAGATGCGGCGTCGGAGGACGATGGGGATGGGGTGCGGCTAAGGACTATGGGGATGGGTAGGGACGACGACGTGTCGAGGACGAAAAACTATTTGATCTCATCCTGGCTTAGAGTGAAGCAAGAAGGAGGGCAGTAATATTCGTTCTTCTTGAACTTTTTACCCTTCCGACGACCTTGTGTCGTCTCCGACTCATGATCATCGTCATCTTCCTGATCATCAGGAGTAGTGCGTCCTCCGTGAAGCTCCTTCCGGATACCCAAGCATATCAGGTCGTGCCTTGCTTTCAGACCATCTTTCGTCCTATCTGGCATGTTGATTATGGTGGCGACCAGACTCTCGCACACGTTTTTCGTGATATGCATGATGTCGAGGCTATGAGGCGTGCGGAGAAACTTCCAGTATGGAAACTCCCAGAAAACAGACCTTGTTTTCCATACCTTCATTAGCGGCTTGTCTTGTTGCTGCCTCTTTCGCTTCTTTCCAGGCTTAGGACAATCTTTCCAGTTTTTCAGCAACTCTTCCACTTCTTCGCTGCTCCTACGCTCTGGGATTCCTCGGGTCTCGGATTTGCCATCGAACAGGTCTCCACGTTTTCTCCATGGATCATTCTTGCCGAGCCACCTCCGGTGCGCCATGAACACGGTTTTCGATGACCCTGGATCTTTCTCTAGTTGGAGATAGCTTGTGTTATCCATGCACCTAACGCATGCGCATAATCCTTGGATAACCTGCCCCGAGATATACCCGCAACCTAGATAGTCTTGCACCGTAGTGACCAACGCAGCTCTCATAGTGAAATAATCTTGTGCGATGGCGTCGTAAGTATTGGCTCCAGATTCCCATAACGTGGCTAGCTCCTCTTTCAACAGCCCGAGATACAGATTGATGTCGATACCAGGTTGTTTCGGCCCTTGAATTAGCATACTCATTTGTATGTACTTCTTCTTCATGCACAACCATGGAGGGAGGTTGTACATCCATACAAACATGGGCCAAGTGCTGTGCATGCTGCTCTGGCTACCGAACGGATTGAGTCCATCGGTGCTCGCACCAAGCCTGATGTTCCTCGAATCTCCACCGAATTCTGGGAATTCGAGGTCCAATGCTTTCCACTGGCTAGCATCTGAAGGGTGCGTCAGCAGCTCATCCTTTTCGGGGTCATCATCATCATCATCATCTCCTGGCTTCTTCCTTTCCGCATGCATCGCATGAGCTTCGCTTCCTTAGGGTCTGCGAAATAGCGCTGCAGATGAGGAGTGATAGGAAAGTACCATACCACTTTTCGAGGTGCTTTCTTCCCTTTCTTGTATCGACTCACGCTGCACACCGGACATATGGTTTTCTCCGCGTCCTCGCCCCGATAAATGATGCAATCGTTGATGCATACGTGATATCTAACGTGCGGTAGATCAAGAGGACAAACGATTTTCTTGGTGTCCTCGATACTAGTTGGACATGTGTTCCCCTCCGGGAGACGATCGTGCCAGAATGCCATCATATCGTCGAAGCTTGCGTCGGTCAATTTGTGTTTTGCCTTCATCTCCATAGCCTTGAGAGTTACATTCAATCGGGTATCATCGGGCCTGCATCCTTCATACAATGGAGTAACCGCGTCTTTCTCAAGTTGCGCAAGGTTGGCTTTCTCTCTAGCGGCAGCCCTGGCGTTACTCGTCTGCTTGAGAAGCAGCTCTTGCACAGAAGGGTCCCGCATCCAGCCTGACGTTGTTCCATCGTCGTCTGCTCCTCCGGCATCTAGATCATTATCATCCCGGTCTGCTTCCGCACCTTCACCATCTCCAGGAGACTCTTCATCATCTCGCCCGTTCTCGCCATGATGATGATCATCGTCATGTTGGCCACCTTTGCCGTCTCCATCGTCTTCGTCATCGCTTATCCAACGAGTGTATCCATCCATGAAACCATGGCGGAGCAGGTGCGCCTGCAGATTCCCGGAATCTGGGTCGATCACCCAGTTGAGTTTGCATCTTCTGCACGGACATCTTATATCCGTCTTGTTATTTCGTATCATGTCTGCCATCGCACATTTCAAAAATCTAGCCACAATGCCTTCGCTCATTATGCAGACCATTTTTGCCTGCACGGTGTACACGGTACAATTAGAAGTCTATTAGAACCACATAATGAGAATGCATGCATGCAATGGTCGATAGAAAATTTCGGCATGACCTATCCTAAAATTAGGACCTTTGCGAAATGCCAAAGTCTTGCCAAAATGGAAATGAATCAACATTTTGGCAAAACAAATGGCAACTTGTTCACATACAAACACAAGAGAGAGAGAGACCGATCCATACACACATGAACATATCATTATCCTCTCCATACACACATGCATGAGCATCATCGATACTCTCCATATATATACACACACATATGACCATCGATCGATCCTCTCCATACACACATCATGAGCATCGATCATCTACATACATATGAGCATATCATCCATATACACATGAACACATCCTTGCATGGACAACTTACCGAGATGAGAGACTGATCGCGAGAAATTAAAGATGGAAAGGAGAGGTGCGCGCGTCGATCAACCGGAGAAGTAGATGAGAGACTGGAGACCTTCCTCTATTACTTATGTAACATCCAAAGCAAGTTCTACATGCTAAAAATGGTGAATGGGTGGAGAAATTGAGGTGGGAAGGAGAAGATCCCGACTAGATCTAAGGAGGAAGAAGAAGGGGAAAGTGAAGTGTGGGGTGGTGTGGATGTGGTCACACATTGCACATAAAGTGCTGTCAAAAAAAAATCGACACATCCGTGACGCACCCTGCCCTAGTGAGCCACAGGGAGTAGGAACATCCATGGCGCACTATGCCATGTGCGCCACGGATGTTCCTACTCCCTGTGGCGCACTAGGCAGAGTGCGCCACAGATGTTTCTGGCAGTTTCACAGCAGAGGGGGGCATGCGCTTAGGCGTAGCGCACCCACCCCATGTGCGCTACGGCTATCCCCAACAACCGTAGCGCACCAGCCCTATGTGCGCTACAGATGTTTGGTGTGCGGCCAACAGGGCCCATGTGCGCCACGGTTGTTCTAGTAACTAGTAGGGCACTGCCTATAGGTGAGCCACGCATGTTTTAGCCGTGGGGCACTTCAACCATGTGAGCCACGGATGTGCTGATTACCTATAGCCATTTTCCTAGTAGTGGGAGGGGGAAGGCTGGCTTAAATACCCCTCCCCAGATCTGGCCGTTGCTCAACTTTGGGGGCGGATTATCCGCCCCCTGGGAAAACTCCGCCCCAAGGGAGGATTCTCCGGGGGAATCTCCACCCCCTCTCTGGGGCTGGCGCCTGCGAAACTTGGTGAAGATCTTGGGGGGGGGGGGATAATCTGGCCCCCTCTAGGGGCGGATTATCCGGCCAAGCCGGAAAGTCCGGCCAACACTCCGCCCCCTCTCTAGGGATTGCGCCTTGGCGATGATCAAGGGGGGCAGACTATCCGGATCCCCTGAGGGGCGGATTATCCGGCGGAGACGGAAAATCCGGCCAAAACTCCACCCCCCTTCTAGGGATTGCGCTTTCTAGGGAAGAGGGAGGGGCGGATTATCCGCCCCCCAAAGGCAGAATCCTTTTCCCTTTTTCTCAAAGAGAGCTGCAACACTTCAACGCACATTAAATAATCCTTGATATTGTTATCTAACACACAAAACACTAGGGATTATAAAATGTTCTTTCAATCTCCCCCTTTTGGGTCTTAGATGACAATATTAGGATTTGCAATGAAACCGGCTAATGCCACCTAAAATAATGAAAGACGCCCCCCTAGATGTGTGCATATTTAAAATTTGCATTTGAATACAAATACACACACTAGAGAGAACACAACTTCCATAACAAAGATAATTGAAACAAGGTGGTTTGGAAGACAAGGTCATACCACCGGGATGAGAATATAGCCAAAGAATATAATTTGTTTGATAGCCTCCAAGCACATCCCAACAATACCAGCAATATTGATGCATACATTAGATAGGTCCATGATTCCATATGCCATCAAATATGCCTCCATAGATAAATCCAGAATTCCATGAGATCCACAATAGATAAATCCGGAAATCCATGAATACCACACATAGTACCAAACTTTAGTGGAGCACGACAAAGTCTTACATAATCAAACACAAATAACAAATGAGTTCACGCTAAAAAGGCACAAGCAAGCAAATAAAACGACTGAAAGAAAGATGCTTGCGCCCGACCCTTGCAAATCCACGAGACCTAATAGAACTACTTCTCCCCCTTTGGCATCGAAATGCCAAAAAGGAAGAAGAGCGATGCTAACGCCCCTGACGGTCACTACTCCTCATCCTTGTCGTACTCAGTCCCGTCCCCTTCCTCTTCATCATACTCATCATCATCGTCATCAGCGGGTGGAGTGGGTGCCCTCGGCGGTGGAGGAAAGAGGCAACTCTCGAGCTCACCATAGTTGATCCCTGAAGTGTTCCATTGAGCATATGGTTCCGGAGCAGTGGGAGGAGGTGGATGGCCAGTGGCACCGGAGACATGGTGGAGAATGAGCTGTTGTGTGTGATCCCTGTGGTAAGCCTCATATTGGCCCTTGTGAGTGTCAATGCCCATGCAAAGAATGTGTCGCTGGAACCAAGTGAGTTGCTTAACCTCGCGTGCCATTGGGGGCACCGTGGAACGACGACCACTAGCCCGAGCATCACGTATGAAGGACTCTGGGGCAGTGGAAGGGTGATGGGTCTTCTGAGCCTTGTTGTAGATTTTCTTGGGCTTGTGAATTCCATCCAGAGCAGTGCCAAAATCCTCATGGGGCAACATATTCTTGACGAGCATCATAATGAAAGGAACATAAGGAATAGAGAGCCTGTTGATCATAGCATCCGTCATCTCATGATAAATATAGTCCATGACGTCCAGTTTGTAACCTGTGGCTAATCCAGAGTTAGTGGCACACTCATGAGCAAAAGCAAGGAGAGGAACCAGGTGTCCACAGATCTTGTCATTGTTGCCACCACTAGGAGAGATGCAGTCCCTAAATATGCCAACAAGGGAGGCATACAAGGGAGAGAGACCGGCGAAAGTACCAGCAACACCATCAGGAGAAAGGCAAGGAGCAAGTGCAGTATTCTTGGATGGCTTCAGAGGACAAATGATACGGTGGCCCGAAGGAGTGTCACGGCCATGGAATGCATAGCCAAGAACCTGCCCAAAGACGCGAAAATCCGACTGAAGCATGGTGGTCCCTGTCATCCACTTCATAGTACGGCGCTCATCACCGCACATCACTAGAGTCGAGAAGAACTGCCGCACCACAGAGGAATCATAGTTGCATTGAATAGTCATGAGGTGGTGCAGCCCCATCTTGTTGGTCACATCTAATGCCTCAATGAGCCTTGTCTTGGATTGAGCCTCAGTCAAATTGATGGGATGCATGGGGCGAAGCTTGAGGGTAGCATAGACATCATCATGAATAGCCCGAAAGTGGGCATTCCAAAACATCGAGTCCTCGGGGGGACCATCACTGTCAGCCTCATCATAGTAATCAGTCTGGCGAATGGTGGCATACTGAATGCTGTCCATAGACTTGTAATTGGGCCGAGACTGTTTGCCCTTGTGATATGCGGTCCTCTTAGTTTTCTTACTTGCCTCTGCCATCCGTTCAGCCTCTCTTGCTTCTCTGCTGACCTCGGTTTTGTCAATGAACTTCCCGTCTGCAGTAGGCTTGAGATAACGGGCACGGGAACGACGGGCGAAGGTCTTGGTCGGCTTGGAACCACCTGTGAAAAGCATTTAGAGAGATAGCATGGAGATAAGCATACACACAAGTCCAGGATAAAACAAGGAGAAAGAGTAGTAAAGAAACCCATAACCAATGATGTGTATTGTAGGAACAGGACCAAAACAGACCAGAGTTTAGTCTCCAGGCCGGAGTATCCAGCCCTGGCAGGGGCGGATAATCCGCCCCCTGCAGGAATTTTCTGGATTGTCCCAGATCTACCATGGCAAAACAGATCGGGCAGAAAGGTTGCAATTCTACTGATTCTAGCATGTAAGTGTAACATTCCTAAAATCATGTTTAAAAACTCATGCACATCATCCATGCATCCATGCTCATTTAGGGTTCCATTTCAAAACCATTTCAAAAATAGGAGCATATGTTGCTCATTATTTTATGTAAGTATGCTCTAGCCTTAGTGCTACATTCTAATGAGAAAGATACTTATTTTATTCAGTAATGTTTTGAGTTCAAACTTAAGAGTTTTCCAAAGCTTGGTCAAAGATTTCAAAACAAAGTATGAATATAAAACCAATTATTATGCCTATTATTTATATCCCATAAAGGCATGGTTTTATTTTATTTTTCAATTGATCAAAGTGTTTTTGAGTAAACATAAGTGTTTGACACACATTTGAGTACAAAGTTCACTGTATAAAAATCTAGAGAAGATTTGAAATCAAACTTGTTTGAATTAGGGTTTGAAAATCATTGCTAGAAAATCAAACAGAAAAAGAAAAGCAAAAGGGAAAAAAATAAAACCTGGCGCCAGCCTTTTGGCCCAGCACCACTAACAGCCCACAAGCCCACCCGGGCCGTTTCCCCCTCCCCCCTCGTTTCCTACCCCGCACAGGCGTACCCACTCGCTGACGACTGGGCCCTCACTGCCATGTCACCCCTTCGTCCTTAATCAACGCTGATGACCACCTCGCCACTCCCATTTACCCCACTGATGCCGCGCTTAATTGCATTGATTTGGCAAGTGATTTCCGCCCCTGCTCTGGCTACATAAACCCCTCCCCCTCGTGACCATTTCCCCCAACAGAGCTAGCCAGAAGCGCCACCAGGATGCCCGCAATTTTGCTCGCACCGCCGTGGTACCGAGCCACTCCGGCGGACGATTCCGGTAAGCTCCGTCCACCCCACTCGGTATCGTTCCTGCTAGCATTCTTCCTTCGACCACGCGACTCACGTCATGCGTTTTCCTTGTCTGCTCGTGTCCTAGATCGACGGATTCGACAACCACCGCAAGTGCCCGACGCTTTCCTCAACTCCGGTGAGAAATCACGGTACGAATCGAGCGCCCCTTGATCTCTCCTTGAAACCATCTTGCTCACTGTGACTTTGCGCACTCCCTGATGTGTTTTATTCGTGCAAGGACGGCGCAGAGCCTCGGCAACGTTGACGTCTGCAACCACCCGACGCCGCGCACGACTCCGACGAGCTCCAGCGACCACCTCTGCGCGCCCCTTCGCCAACGAAGCCTACCTCAAGCATCAGCAGCACACTGCGAGCACAGTAAGCCCTTCTCCCTCTTCTGCGCAACCTAGAACGTCGGCAACGACTCTGACAGAGCCGCCGCCGCCAGTCGCTGCCGCTAGCGCCGCCCGTCTATGGTCGATAGATCTGTGGCCGTAGGATCTAGATCTAACGTATAAGATTAGATCTGTGACGAAGAGGTAAGGAGCAGATCTGGTCACACTTTTTAGTTAGATCTAACGGTTCGCAAGCGTGATCCAGTGCGAAGTGGTACCAACCAACCAGACGCTGCCGCGTGGCACGAGTTTTGTTTTAAAAATTTGAATTAGATCAATTAGATGGTTAAACTTGTTTAAATCATAACTTTTGATTCCCACGTCCAAATTTGACAAATTTTATATCAATGGAATCAGGAGAGAAAATACTTTCCATTTATGCAATGTGTTTAAAGTTTTGCCTCTGTTTAAATGGTTGTTTTTACAGAAACATGTGTAGGCCTAATTTGTGTATATTAATTATTTGGAAAATGTTTTGCTATTCAAATAAAGTTTATTTAGCTTGTTTTGTACTTGTTTATGATTCTGTACAGTGCACTTGTCTTGTTTGGTGTAGAAAATCATCACATGGCATATTGCATGCATTCATGTATTTTTGCTTGTATTAATTGTGTATGTGATTTTGTGCCATTATTTTGTGTGTAGATTTTGGTGCAAATAGTGATTGTGATTGTGAGGATTGTAGCTACTCTCCAAAATAACAAGGCAAGTGGTGCTTCATGATTTATTCCTATGTATTTCAACTATGCATTAGAAATATTTTGCTAGACTTGCATGGATATTTCGATCTATATGCTATGCTTGGGAAATCCTAGTACTTGTAGAATTGCTAGAAATATTTCTAAGTCTTATCAATGCCATGCTTAGCCTATCTAGTAGCAACCAAGGGTGTTTATATATTCATACTATGTGAAAATATTTCTAAGTCTTTGGACTTGAGTTTTGTTTAATAAAACAACTAAGTGAATGAAACACCTGGGTGGAATGGAAGGAATGGTTTATGTTGAGTGGTTACACAAGGACCATTTCTATGGTTTACCTTGTGTATCTCACTTGTGGAAAGCCACCCAGGAACAAAGGGATTTGAGATGCCAAATGTTAGGAAGCTTCTGGTGCAACCACTTGGCAATATGGGCTCTACCTGGATCACATAGGTTGCAATAACTTAGCCATTTGGATAGTTGGTGGTAGTGGAATGATAGGTTGGAACGCGTCCATTTAGTCTAAGGGAAGGCTTCTGAAAGGTCCTGTCTTGGTGAAAATCAAGTCTTGTGGGGAAAATGCACAACCTCTGCAGATGGAAGAATCTAAGTACTTAGCCATGTCCCTGGTATTGGACAACTTGAGAATCAATACATGGAAGCTATCAAGAATCTCCTCATCCCAATTTCTAAGTAAAAACTTTTGGTTGAACAAGGGTGAAGGTTCACCAATGTCTATTGGTGGTTCCTTGGGAAAGATTTTGACAAAGAAAAACTTAGTGTTTTCAACTAATTGGTAAACCTATTTTGAGCAAACCAAGCCTAAGCTACACTTAGCCAAAATGCATATAATATTTAGTCTACCAATATTCTACTAAGGTATCACTTGCCAATACTATTCCAATGTATTGACCCACTGTGGCTGTAACTTGTGATGTTGCAGGTTATTCTGATGATTATTAGGGGTTATGAGTCTACACTCAACATGCTTGCCTGTGGCACATGAAGATGAAGACTTATTTATCTTATTACATATTTGAACTCTTGTACTAGGCCTATGGCCATGGAGTTTGTAAAAGACTATGTTTGTCTCTAGAATGACTTGTAATAATGACCTTCTGTGTACTTCATCTTAAACTGTGGATGCTAGCATTGATCCTGGGACTAGCATTGCAATCACAGGGATCATTTCCTTTACAAAGGAGGGATCTTACAGATGGTATCAGAGCACTGTGTTGCCTGTAGGATTATGACCCTAGGATTGGAAACCACTAAGGAAAAATTTTCAACAACTTCCACACTTGTATTTTCTTCTCGTAAACTTTTCTAATCTTCTTTCTCATCTCTATTTGTAGATGAACTCCATCAACAAAGCCGTGAGGAAGGGACCACTCATGACTATGACTTTGGAGTGTGAGACAGAATTCCCCAAGGCTCTCAAGGACCTCATGGTTGCCATGGGAATACATGGTGCAGCTGTGTACAAAGGTTTTCCTGTGATGGATGAAGGAGTTGAGTACTGGTGGTTGCAACTTCACTTGTATAAAAACAAGGAAGACAACCACAAAGAATCAGGATTCTGCATGGTCACCAACTCAGTGATGCACAGTACATTCTTTGATTCAGCAAGGGATGCAGCTTGGAAAGCCATCAAAGAACTTGGTGATAGAATCAAGTGCAGAATGCTCAACACCCAGAATGACCTTAGGGAAGAAAAGAAGCATACCCAAGAGTTAGAGACTACCAATCAAAGTTTAAGGAAGGACATCATAGATTTGGCAATGGAGTCATGTGATCTAGATAGACAGATTGCCTCTAGGGATGCCCTGTTAGCCAACTTGGCAAGTGAGATGGGATTGTAACGTATTTCGTTAGTTGGACCACCACACTTATCATTTTATTTCCCAAATGTTGTTTAAAATAAGTTGAACCTTGGTTGTTTGTAATGGATCCATGTATGCCATGACTTGTGTGTTTTGATTTCCAAAGTTATGCATGTGATGCCTTGTCTTGTGATTTATCTTAAGTTGTGTTGAATTCTAACTTTTTCTATCTTATTAAATAGATGCCTAATGTTACTATCAGCACGGCTGAAGAGTTCAAGGGAACTCGTTTTGGCACTCGTATTATTGAGCTCACTAGCTTGCTCAATCTCCCACTACCTAGCATCATGATGCTTCCCCTCACCAAGTTTGAGAGGAAAGACCTTTGGGGCTTCAAGGTTAATCAGCCAGGACCCCAGACTGAGCCTACTACAGAGGCAATCATCTTCAAGCTCATGTATGATGACAAGGAGAGAGGCCTAGAGGTAGTCATGCAGGATTTGCTTGGACGTTTACTAGGGAGACACTCTCGAGAGATTAGAGGTACTCACTTCCACGCCTTCGGTAGACGTGATGAGGATGGTGAGGCCATTGACTTCGAGGATGCTTCGAGAGAGACGGCAGAGCCTATTCGTCTATACCTCCAGGACTTAGAGGTTCTTCTTAGGCACCTAGATACTGATAGGACCAACGTCATGCTCAGCAATGACGAACTCCAGGTGCAGCTTCGTGAGAAGGACAAGCTCTTCGCGGATCAAGATGAGATAGTCAAGGAGATGGAGGCCAAGTTTGAGAGTCAGGATAGAAAGTTCAAAAGTCAAGAGAAGCGAGTCCAAGATAGGAACAAGAGGATTCGAGACATGACTGCAGAACTAGAGGCCAAGGAATTCGAGCTCGAGCATCAGCAAGGTGTGATTGAGAGGCTTCGTGCATAGAAGAGGGCTCTCAAAGACAAAGTAGAGACCTTGACCACCAATGTCGAGGAATATAAGACCTCTATGGAGAATGCAGGTCTTACACTTGTTGATGAGGAGGTTGATGCAAAGGAGTAGTGATGAGTAATCATTTACCTTTATTTATCATGCCTTTGATTATTGAGTCGCAATGACCATCCAACATGTGGGTGGCTTGCTATTGGTGTGTTTACTTTTCAGAACTTGTTGTCTATGTTGTTGAACTTTTATTATTATGATGCATGTTTGGTGATTGTTTATGTGATGTATTGTGCATGTTAGCACCTATGGGTATCTCATTCTTATCCTTATTGAAAACCACAGATGCCTCCCCGACGAGCCAATCCCAACCCCAACAACAACAACATCACCCCTGAGATGCATCAAATGATGACAACTCAGACTCAGCTGATGCAAATGATGACTACTTTCATCCAGAATTAGAACAACAACAACAATAACAATAATAATAATAATAATAATAATAATAATAATAATAATAATAATAATAACAACAACAACAACAACAATCAGAACAACCCACCGGGTTTTGACATGCTTACCAGGTTCTTAAGACTAAGGCCAGCAAAGTTCTCAAGAACAACTGATCCTATGGTGGCCAATGATTGGCTACTCTCTGTGAACAAGGACTTGGTAACTGTTGGCTGTACTGACAAAGAGAAAGTCAGATTTGTAGCTCACTTGTTGGAAGGACCAGCAGCCACTTGGTGGGGTAACTTCCAGATCACCACCCCCATTGAGGATGTGACATGGGCTATCTTTGAAGATGGTTTCCGTACCGCTCACATCTCATCCAGAGTGATGAGTTTGACGAAGAAAGAGTTCCATAACTTGAAGCAGCGCCACCGCAGCGTGGCTGAATATATTGAGGAGTTCAACAATCTGGCGCGATATGCTCCGGATGAAGTTGACACTGATGCTAAGAGGAAGGAAAAGTTCCTTGAAGGGTTGAATGATGAATTGAGCCTGCAGTTAGCTGTGGCCTATGTTCCCACATACCAGTCTCTTTGTGACAAGGCTGCTATTTTGGAGAGCAAGATGAAACAAGTTGAAAGTAGGAAGAGAAAGCATTCTAACAAGCACAACTCGGGATCGTCTCACAAACGTTCCCATTATGATGATAGTGGGAGTTCTAGATACCACAAGCATGGGAAGTTCAACAAGAACCACAACCACAACCGTTATCATGACAACAAGCTCCACCGCAGTCATGACAACGATAAGTACAAGAATCACAAGGGTGGATATAAGAGCCACCACAATGGAAGTGGAAGTGGCAGTGGAAACCAACCTGTCAAGAAGGATCTTAGTCAGGTTGAATGTTTCAAGTGCAAGAAGATGGGGCATTATGCAAATGAATGCCTAGAAAAGAAAGGTGAAGGACCCAACAAGCCCAACCCTTTTCAAAAGTGACAAGTGAACCACATCAATGTGGAAGAAATCTATGAGGAACCTGATGCTGTTGCTGGTAAGTTCAAACTCAATTCTGTTCCAGCATTTGTTCTCTTTGATACCGGTGCAT
Organism: Avena atlantica; assembly: GCA_910589765.1. Taxonomy (NCBI): domain Eukaryota; kingdom Viridiplantae; phylum Streptophyta; class Magnoliopsida; order Poales; family Poaceae; genus Avena; species Avena atlantica. The sequence goes on along the minus strand of OU342734.1, from coordinate 399,418,031 downwards.
CTCAATCATTCATACAAGAGAATTTGTTGAAATAAATGAACTACCGGTAGAAACTATTGGGTGTCCTATAAAATTAAGTTCTCCTGACGGAGAAATGATAGTGAATTCAGGATGTCATGATCTAGTCATAGAGTTTGGGAAGTATAAGTTTCCCGTTAACCTGATAATCCTAAATTCCCAAGGATTGGATGTTATTTTGGGAATGGACTGGATGACTAAGCACAAGGGAGTGATAGATTGTGCCAATCATACTGTCTCACTCACAACTCCAGAAAACAAAAGGATCAGATTCAAGACCAACTTTGAAGCAAAAAGGAGTAAGCTAAATTATCTTAAGGGGGTTAGCATGGACAGTGTGCCTATTGTGAGTGAATATCCGGATGTGTTTCTGGAAGAATTGTCGGGAATGCCACCAGATAGAGATGTGGAATTTCTTATTGACTTGCTACCAGGATCTGGACCAATAGCAAAGAGACCGTACAAGATGTCAGTTGATGAGTTGAAAGAACTCAAGAAGCAACTCGGAGAATAGTTGCAGAAAGGTTTTATCCAACCAAGTTCTTCATCTTGGGGAGCACTAGTTTTGTTTGTGGAAAAGAAAGATAGAAGTCAAAGGTTATGCATAGATTACCGTTCACTCAATGAGGTGACTATCAAGAACAAATACCCTTTGCCAAGAATCAATGACTTGTTTGATCAGTTAGAAGGAGCCTGTGTGTTCTCAAAGATTGATCTCCGGTCAGGTTATTTACAGCTCAAGATAAGGGAACAAGACATACCTAAGACAACTTTCACCACAAGGTATGGATTGTATGAGTATACCGTGATGCCATTTGGTTTGACCAATGCACCAGCATACTTCATGAATATGATGAACAAGGTGTTCATGGAATTCCTTGATAAGTTTGTTGTCATTTTCATCGATGACATTTTTATCTACTCCAAGAGCAAAGAAGAGCATGAAGGACATTTACGTTTAATACTTGAGAAGCTTAGAGAGCATAAGCTGTATGCCAAATTCAGCAAGTGTGAATTTTGGTTAAATGAAGTTGGTTTTGTTGGACACGTTGTGTCAGGAGATGGTGTAGCATTTGATCCTGCTAAAGTTTCAGCTGTAACTGAATGGGAATCTCCCAAGTCAGTGAAAGAGGTTCGTAGTTTCCTTGGCTTGGCAGGATACTACAGAAGATTTATTGAGAATTTCTCCAAGGTAGCTAAGCCTATGACAGAATTGCTAAAGACAGACAAGAAATTTGCTTGGTCTGAAGGTTGTGAACTCAGCTTTCAAGAATTGAAGAAGAGACTAGTGACAGCACCAGTCTTATGTCTGCCAGATTTGGAGAAAGATTTCCAAGTGTATTGTGATGCATCTCATCATGGATTAGGTGCAGTTCTTATGCAAGAAGGGAAAGTTGTGGCTTATGCCTCGAGACAACTCAAAACTCATGAAGTAAACTACCCTACTCATGATTTAGAGTTAGCCTCTGTTGTCCATGCACTCAAAACATGGAGACATTATCTTTTGGGAAAGCGATGTGAAGTGTTCACAGATCACAAGAGTTTGAAGTATATCTTCACCCAGAAATAAATTAACACGAGACAAAGAAGATGGCTAGAACTCATCAAAGACTATGACTTGAGTCTGTAATACCACCCCGGTAAAGCAAATGTTGTAGCAGATGCTCTAAGCCTTAAAGTTTTTGTGAATGGTCTTACAAAGGGAGAATTGCCAGATGATCTGTGTACCCAATTCAGAAATCTCAGATTGGAGATTGTGCCTGAGGGACATCTCATGTCTTTGGATGTTCAACCCACCTTGTTGGACAAAATCAAAGAAGCCCAAAATACAGACAAGGAAATTGAAGAGATTAAGGAAAAGATAGGCAAAGGGAAAGCCAAAGGATTCCATGAAGACGAACAGGGTACTTTATGGCATGGAAAACGTATCTGTGTTCCACAAGATCTGTAGCTTCGGAAACTGATTTTACAAGAAGCCCACAACTCACCATATTCCATTCATCCGGGTAACACCAAAATGTACATGGATATGAAAGAAAGATTTTGGTGGAATAATCTCAAGAAGGACATCGCCGAACATATTGCTTTGTGTGATGTATGTAGTAGAGTGAAAGCGGAACATCAGAAACCAGAAGGATTGTTACAACCACTACCTATTCCTGATTGGAAGTGGGACAAGATTGGTATGGATTTCATCACCGGATTGCCAAGGACCAGGTCAGGATATGATTCTATTTGGTTAGTAGTGGATCGCCTAACTAAAGTGGCTCATTTCATACCCGTGAAGACAACTTACACAAGTGCTAAGTTAGCCAAGATCTATATGAGTAGAATTGTATGTCTACATGGAGTACCCAAGAGTATTGTGTCTGATAGGGGAACTCAATTCACTTCTCATTTTTGGAGGCAATTACATGAGTCATTGGGAACAAGGTTGGAATTCAGCACTGCATTTCACCCTCAAACTGATGGACAAATAGAAAGAACCAATCAGATTCTTGAATATATGTTGAGAGCATGTGCTCTAGACTATGGAGCCAGTTGGGATGAAAGTCTGCCTTACGCAAAATTTTCTTACAATAACAGCTATCAAGCCAGTATTGAGATGGCACCATTTGAGTTTCTCTATGGGAGAAAGTGTACCACCCCATTACTATGGAATGGTGTGGGAGAAAGAAGTTTGTTCGGACCAGAACTAATCAAAGAGGCTGAAGAGAAAGTCAAGCTAGTTAAGGACAGACTGAAGATAGCACAGTCCCAACAAAAGAGCTACACAGATCCTAACCGTAGAGAAGTTACCTATGAAGTAGGTGATAGAGCTTATCTTAGAGTGTCACCACTTCGTGGAGTGAAGAGGTTTGGTGTCAAAGGTAAATTGGCCCCAAGATATGTTGGACCATTCAAGATTCTGAGTCGTAAAGGAGAAGTAGCTTATGAGATTGAACTGCCAAAATCATTGTCTGCCGTTCACAATGTGTTTCATGTGAGTCAGCTTAAGAAATGCCATCCAAAAATGGAAGAGACTTCTTTGAAGGATACCATACCTTTGGAGGAGGTCCAATTTGAAAGTGATCTCACTTATGAGGAGAAACCTATCAAGATTCTTTAGACTGCAGAAAGAGTTACTCGGACTAAGACTATCAAATTCTGCAAAGTTCAATGGAACCATCATTCCAAAGAAGAAGCAACTTGGGAAAGAGAAGATGATCTTCGGAAAGACCACCCTCACCTATTTGCTAGCCAATACGAATCTCGAGGGCGAGATTCACCTTAAGGGGGTTAGATTTGTAACATCCCTAAAATCATTTTTCAAAACTCATGCACATCATCCATGCATCCATGATCATTTAGGGTTCCATTTCAAAACCATTTCAAAAACAGGAGCATATGTTGCTCATTATTTTATGTAAGTATGCTCTAGCCTTAGTGCTACATTCTAATGAGAAAGATACTTATTTTATTCAGTAATGTTTTGAGTTCAAACTTAAGAGTTTTCCAAAGCTTGGGCAAAGATTTCAAAACAAAGTATGAATATAAAACCAATTTTTATGCCTATTATTTATATCCCATAAAGGCATGGTTTTATTTTATTTTTCAATTGATCAAAGTGTTTTTGAGTAAACAAAAGTGTTTGACACACATTTGAGTACAAATTTCACTATATAAAAATCCAGAGAAGATTTGAAATCAAACTTGTTTGAATTAGGGTTTGAAAATCATTTCTAGAAAATCAAACAGAAAAAGAAAAGCAAAAGGAAAAAAAATAAAACCTGGCGCCAGCCTTTTGGCCCAGCACCACTAACACCCCACAAGCCCACCCGGGCCGTTTCCCCCTCTCCCCTCATTTCCTACCCCGCACACACGTACCCACTCGCTGACGACTGGGCCCTCACTGCCATGTCACCCCTTTGTCCTCAATCAACACCGACGACCACCTCGGCGCTGCCGTTTCCCCCACTGATTCCGCGCTTAATTGCATTGATTCGGCGAGTGATTTCCGCCCCCGCTCTGGCTACATAAACCCCTCCCCCTCGCGACCATTTCGCCCAACAGAGCTAGCCAGAAGCGCCACCAGGCTGCCCGCAATTTTGCTCGCACCGCCGCGGTACCGAGCCACTCCGGCGGACGATTCCGGTAAGCTCCGTCCACCCCACTCGGTCTCGTTCACGCTAGAATGCTTCCTTCGACCACGCGACTCACGTCATGCGTTTTCCTTGTCTGCTCGTGGCCTAGATCGACGGATTCGACAACCACCGCAAGTGCCCGACGCTTTCCTCAACTCCGGTGAGAAATCATGGTACGAATCGAGCGCCCCTTGATCTCTCCTTGAAACCATCTTGCTCACTGTGACTTTGCGCACTCCCTGATGTGTTTTATTCGTGCAAGGACGGCGCAGAGCCTCGGCAACGTTGACGTCTGCAACCACCCGACGCCGCGCACGACTCCGACGAGCTCCAGCGACCACCTCTGCGCGCCCCTTCGCCAACGAAGCCTACCTCAAGCATCAGCAGCACACGGCGAGCACAGTAAGCCCTTCTCCCTCTTTTGCGCAACCTAGAACGTCGGCAACGACTCTGACAGAGCCGCCGCCGCCAGTCGCTGCCGCTAGCGCTGCCCGTCTATGGTCGATAGATCTGTGGCCGTAGGATCTAGATCTAACGTATAAGATTAGATCTGTGACGAAGAGGTAAGGAGCAGATCTGGTCACACTTTTTAGTTAGATCTAACGGTTCGCAAGCGTGATCCAGTGCGAAGTGGTACCAACCAACCAGACGCTGCCGCGTGGCACGAGTTTCGTTTTAAAAATTTGAATTAGATCAATTAGATGGTTAAACTTGTTTAAATCATAACTTTTGATTCCCACGTCCAAATTTGACAAATTTTATATCAATGGAATCAGGAGAGAAAATACTTTCCATTTATGCAATGTGTTTAAAGTTTTGCCTCTGTTTAAATGGTTGTTTTTACAGAAACATGTGTAGGCCTAATTTGTGTATATTAATTATTTGGAAAATGTTTTGCTATTCAAATAAAGTTTATTTAGCTTGTTTTGTACTTGTTTATGATTCAGTACAGTGCACTTGTCTTGTTTGGTGTAGAAAATCATCACATGGCATATTGCATGCATTCATGTATTTTTGCTTGTATTAATTGTGTATGTGATTTTGTGCCATTATTTTGTGTGTAGATTTTGGTGCAAATAGTGATTGTGATTGTGCAAATAGTGATTTTGTGCCTTATCAATGCCATGCTTAGCCTAGCTAGTAGCAACCAAGGGTGGTTATATATTCATGATATGAATAAATATTTCTAAGTCTTTGGACTTGAGTTTTGTTTAATAAAACAACTAAGTGAATGAAACACCTGGGTGGAATGGAAGGAATGGTTTATGTTGAGTGGTTACACAAGGCCCATTTCTATGGTTTACCTTGTGTATCTCACTTGTGGAAAGCCACCCAGGAACAAAGGGATTTGAGATGCCAAATGTTAGGAAGCTTCTAGTGCAACCACTTGGCAATATGGGCTCTACCTGGATCACATAGGTTGCAATAACTTAGCCATTTGGATAGTTGGTGGTAGTGGAATGATAGGTTGGAACGCGTCCATTTAGTCTAAGGGAAGGCTTCTGAAAGGTCCTGTCTTGGTGAAAATCAAGTCTTGTGGGGAAAATGCACAACCTCTGCAGATGGAAGAATCTAAGTACTTAGCCATGTCCCTGGTATTGGACAACTTGAGAATCAATACATGGAAGCTATCAAGAATCTCCTCATCCCAATTTCTAAGTAAAAACTTGTGGTTGAACAAGGGTGAAGGTTCACCAATGTCTATTGGTGGTTCCTTGGGAAAGATTTTGACAAAGAAAAGCTTAGTGTTTTCAACTAATAGGTAAACCTATTTTGAGCAAAGCAAGCCTAAGCTACACTTAAATAGGCAGTTTGAAGACTATTAGTAAACCCTAAGGGGGAGAGTAAACATTATAAATGAAAGTTGAAGAAGTACTATAGGTGATAATGAAAGATTATCTAAAGCTTAATAAGGTAAAAACTTGAAGGTGATAAAAGATTAAGCCTAACAGACTAATTCTTGAAGAAACAACTCTTAAGTAATCCTTAAGACGGAATAAAACACATCTAATTGGTCATGAACAGAGAAATAAGAAATTTCAATGGGGTTTGGACTAAATGTGTTCAAAAATCAATATTCGGAAGGACTACCAATACAACTCATACAATGATAAATCAAAGATTAGTCTTTTGACTATAACTAGTGTCTGATAGAATTGAAAACCCTGTTTTAGTGAGACTTCCTATACCTTACAGAGCATAATAAAGAAGATTAATGATTAAGATAAAGAGTTGGATTAGGATACCTAATTAGGATAAGGAACTAAAGAAGAAACCCCAAATTAAGGAGTTAATAATAAGGAAAAAATCTCCAATGGAGTAGAATTTGGAAGATTGAGACAACAAATTGGAAGATTCCAAGTATGATGAGAATTCAAGAAAAAGATTTGGATATGGAATACTACCATTGTTTCCATTTAAGGTTACCATGGAGTTGAGAAATGTTGTAAGCAACACAAGTCAATTCCTTACTCCGAAACGTGAGAGTATGCGAACTTCGAGGACGAAGTTTATTTTAAGGGGGAGAGTCTGTAACATGCGAGCATTAGAGCTTAGAAATAAGCTGAACACGGATGTGTGCATTGCATTCATGCATAGAAAATCTGAATAATTTTCGCGCTTTTAAATAAAAACTTATCAAAGTGATTGAAGCTTCTCTTAACCTGATGGAATTGAAGTAGATCATCAAGTTGACTGCGATAAGTTTCAATAGGACCTTTGCTAAAACCTTATTTTGGGTAAACATGATTTGATCTAAGGGTAGATCAAATGGAATAAAACTAAACCCTAATACATTACTTAATGATTTATATTTGATCCTTAGGTGATCATATCATAGTATTCATTATAATCACTCATGAGTACCAAGTTAAGGATATAACACAAATAATAAGAATGTAACAACTATATCTTAATCTTATCTACTTATACCATGTGTATCATGGAAATACCTAACTTTTACTCTTTAGTGAGATTGAGTAGGAAAGAAACCAAGTCAAGATCATTCACCATAAATCTTTCTTTCCATATCAATCTTTATCATCTCTATTGAATCATATCCTTATATTTGTTGTTCATAAATATTGAGTAATCAACTATTGATTTACCAATTCTTAACCTATCAATTCTTGATCTATCAACTCTTGTCCTTATTATAGCATTCACTTAAGGCTTATAAAGAAAGAAGTAAGAAGAGATAAGTAGTGATGCTAGTTCTAGATGTCATCTATAGGATGGGAGTGATTTGAGGAAATCAAATCAATATGGTAACAAAGAAGATTACAAGAATGAAGTCTAAAGATAGTTACCAGGAGTAGTCCTATTGGATCAAGTAGGTATAGTCAATGAATTATATCTCTTAATCCAATAGAGCTAAACAGAAGATACTTAGAATACAACTGTAGTGTTGTATTGAAGAAGCCTTGTTTAGTCAACTGGAAACTTGAACCATAAAGGATCAAAGGATCATAATGATCATGCCTTACTCACCAATATTGAATGCTTATACCAAGTATAAGTGACATTGGTGGATAAAACATGATTGAACCATAGTATAGATTTATTATCCTAGATTAGTCATTACAAGTCACATTAATATAATGTGAGGTTGTAATGTTAGATACTGGAGTTAAGAAGAGACAAGATAGTATGAATAAGATGATGTTAAAACAACATTGGATTATAGAAGTAGTAGTTTTCTCTTGGGAAATACTAAACACTTAAGGAGAGTAGAATTTGATATAAACATCTACTGGGATAGTATTAGTGGTGGGTGATTAAGGAAGAATATAAGAAGATTATGAAAGCTTTAGAGTTAAGCTCATTGGAATTACAAATGGATTTAGAAGAATAAAAGGTGGATAAGAATATTCTGTAAAGCAAAGCTCATCATGTTAGCACATGAATATGGACATAAAGAAGTAATATATCTAGGAAAGGAATTCCTTAATCAGAAGTCCAGAATTATAAAGTATGGAATATAGGAATCCTTGCTAAACACTAAACCCTAAATCTAAGACAAAACCTAATATCCATATCAAATGATTGAATTATCATCTTATGTCCACAATGGTTAATAGGAATGTTCCCTATATCAACTCACTTAAGCACATTTTTGTTATTTTAAACCATCATTATCAAAGGTGCTTAAGAACTATCTTTATTAATTCTTTCTCATAAGATAACCTAGAAAACACTCCCACTATTTTACTTTACAGGGTGATAACATTAAAAATTATAAACATAAAGGCAATATTTCAACCATTCACTTTCATTTATAACTATAAAAGGATATTCCCATATTAAAAACTTCCAGAATTCATGGTAAATACTTATAATTTAAAACCCTAACTTTTATTTCAATCATGACTATCAATATATAAGTAATGTCATAACCAAGATCTTTAAAACAACATTCACCTATTTGTGAAATGAGGATAACAGAAGTTAGCATATTAAAAAATTTAATAATTAAAACATCTTATATAATGATTGTTAAACAAACTAAATATGGATATACTGTTTACATACCTTTAAATATCTTAAACCATTCTAATCACACTCATTAAGAGGAAATACTGAAATCTTTTTTATAGGATTATAAACAAATCCTAAAGCCCTAAACCCTACTTACTCTATTTAATAAAAGAATATATCTATAATTATAAAGTTAGAAAATAATAAATAAAGCACTATCAAAATGTTAAATTCATACCATAATTTGAAATACATTTTAGTATTCCTACAATTATCCAGCCAATTAATTCTATAAAGAAAACTCAAATCAAATGTAGAAATATAAATCTGAAAAGCAAAACAGAATATGGATAAAGAAAACAAAAAGAAAAGAAAAAAGAACCAGGCCCGAGTAGTAGGCCGTCCCAGGTCTTCACCCTACCTATCCACCGCCTAGTAGCAGCACCCCTCTTCCTCCACTCACTTCACCTCGGCCCAACAGAAGCCCGGCCCAGATACCGTTTTGTTCCTCCTATCCGCCGTCTTCCTCCCCTGCGGCAAGAAGCTCGGTGGCGCCGCCGTCGCTGTTCGCCAGCTTCGCGATGCCCGCCGTCACCCGCCGTCTTCTAGAGAGGAGATAAGGACGCCGTGGTGAAATGCTACGATCCCATCTTCATCTCCCCTTCCCAGCAACCTCCCTCTCTTCCATTCCTCAAACCCGAAACCCTAAGCCGATGAATCACCGGCGTTCCGAGCCTCCCGGGGGCAGTAGAAGAACGCTGTGAGCACAACCTTGATCCCCTGTGTCGATTAGCCGGAGGAATTGATCCGTAGCTCTTGGAATCAAACCCCGGATAATTTCTTCCCGAACTCCGACCAAGCTCCGCCGTGGCTCCATCGCCGTTATAGGCCACCACAAGCCTCGCCATCAACCTCTTCTGCTTCCTGGTGAGCTCACGAATCCCCGACACCATTTATCTTGTCTTCCCATGATCTCTGAGCATGTTCGTGTCGTTCGCTTCGGTGCGCCGCCGCCAACCGTCGTTGTATTCCCCGCTCTGATGACCATTAGTGGGCGGCGCCACCCCATACGGGTTCTGCATCGTCCACTGCGTCGAAACGCTCGAACTGCACCCCCTAGAAATCCCTTTGCCGCTGTTCCTGAGCGCAACTCCGGTGAGGCTCCGCCGTGCACAGGTGGCAGCTGATGTGGCCACGGGTCCATCTGTCTGTCTCTGCGGCTAGAATAGCTAGAGGTGTAAAAAGTATTACTGGTCAATGCCAGCGTGGCACACCAACGTGGCCCTAAGCCCCACCAGTCAGTGACTGGGGGTAGAACAGGCTCTGGTGAGAAAAACCCTTCGTTTCATGCTGACATCAGCATTACCTAATAAACACATTTAGTTATTTAATTAAAGAAATTCATAAAATAATTTCAATCTTATAAAATCAATAACTCTTGTTTTATAAATAAGAAAAATTACCTATAATCTATGAAAATGTTTAGAAAAAATAAAATCTACAACTTAAAACTATTATTAAAAGTTAATACGATGATTATTATTTAATAAAGTTTCATAAGTAATAAAACTTTGATAATTAATATTTTAATAATGCTAAATGTTAAAAATATAAATAAAATACCAAAAATCTTGAAAAATGAAAACAATACTTCAAAACTATAATTATACATTATTACTACTCTTCATTAAATATTTATTATTTATCAAGTTATATAGTAATAAACCTTATTAAAATCATATCTTATTATTTATCAATCACCAAAAATAAATGTAATATACCAAAATGATCACAAAAATAATAACTACATGTTAACAATGTGCTATTCCACTTTTGAGTTAAATAAAAAGTTAAACACTTTCATAACTTGAATTTAAACCTATTTCTTTAGTTAATAATTCATAAAATGACAAATAAAATTTGTTAATATTTCTTGAATTAACCAATTAAATATAATAAATAGTATTAATCTTAAATACTAAAATTATGAGGTCAAAATGATTTAACACCATTTAAATACAATCTTATTGAATGATCCTTCAACCATAAGTATAAATTATTTTATAAGAGAATCCTTATCTAATATAAAATCTCCAAGAATAATGGTAATGAGATAAAACCATTCTTTTACTTTAACCAAAAGTTTATAAACAAATGAAAACACTATAGTGAGTTCATAAGTAGTAAATAATATGGTTTACTCATTCATAAACCATAACCACATCCTTATCGGGGAATAAATCCCTTTATACAATTACAATACAAAGAAACCACTACCAAATAAAAGTATAATCCTTCCTAATTAAATCTAAAGAAAACATTATAAAGTAAATAAGTTACAAATATTATAAGAATAATACCTTAAGTCCATCTATGTCTTTAAAGTTAGCTTTAGTCTATAATACTTTAAATAATGCTAAAGATTTTAATATATACTTTATAGTGAAATTTGGTCTATTATAATTAATTTATAAAAGTATCATATTACCAAACCAACCAAGTTAAAAACCAGGATAAATAAGTCTCAAATACTACTAATATCATTATTTCAATAAAGACAATTCTTTCTTACTTAAAGACTATAACTAGAAAGAACACCTCCTAAGGTTAAATTAAAAGCTTAAATGCTTCTGCTTAGTTGAGTAAGATTTTCTTCAAAAGTTATTCATTTTTCCACTTCAATCAACATATGAAAATTAATAGTAAACACTTTACTTGTATAATAAGATTGTTAATACTTAAATTCTTTATAAGTGACATTACTTGTAAAGTAAAACTTGAAGATAAACAATTAAGATGTAAGCAACCTTTTGTAGCATTCCATACTGTGTATTTTATTGTTGTATAAATACATGTTCTTTTCCACACACTCACAAGCCTTAATAAGAAGCACATGTATGAAACTTAATCTAAAAGGGCAACACATCCCAAGGAAACCCTTTCCAGTATCGAAACCCTAGAACAACGTTATTCTCGGGATTCGTGTTTATCAACTTGCATTACATTACTTATGCATAAAAGCATCTTGCTTCTTTAAACATTAGTCCTTACCGGACCAATGATGCAGATTTCCGCTATTGGATCTTATATTGTCTTGAAGACCGTGAGTGCATAATCTTGCAATCACAAAAGGCAAGTTCACACTTGCTCATGTCCTTTGATTATTTTCTGTAAAGTATTTTGCAAATCCAGTGTTGTCATCACCTGCATTTGAAAAAGGACAAGAAAACACTATTTTCATAATAATGTGATTATAGTTTAATTACCATGAGGTAATAACCTACTATAAGAGTTCCGGTGGTAAAGGAACATATTATCTAGGACTTAACAACCAATATCACCAGTGATTCTTGTGCCATATATTACGCCTTGACCATGAGATTTGGAATGGGACGAAGAAGTCAGCTGTATCTTTTCCCTCTCGCATGGAGCTGGATGTGCGGGTCGTGGCTGTTATCACTCGTAGCATGCATATTATTTATGGTAATTCGTAGAGGATATGCAGCATATGGGTGGGATCCCTCAACGTCCCACGATAGTTCCGGCATCTGAACGGTTTGTACTTCCATTGCCGTAATCCAATAGGTGGGCTGGTGTACACCAAGGAGACATGCGGGGTCGCGGAGAAGGCAGTGATTGGCTTGGGTCTTAGTCTGGGCCTCACACCAAGGAAGTGTGAACGGGTTCGCGGCCCGGATGTGCAACAAAGCTAAGATCTCTCATGGGTAAAGTGAAGCACCTCTACAGAGTGTAAAAACTGTAACTTGTTACTCCCTGTTCCAAGAAGGAGCTGTGAACATGGCGGGAAAGGAACCCCATGAAGCTTCTGGTAAACCCGTGAAGGCTGACGGACATAGTTTTTCAGAATAAAAGCAACCTTTGAAGAAATGTTTATGAAAACTTGCATTGCCTATGACCTATGGTCTGTGGCTGTAGATATAGTGCATCAAACACTCCTTTTCTAGTGAACTTGCTGAGTACACTCGTACTCAAAGTATCTTCTTAACCCTTGCTAGGTTCTAGAGCCAGTACAGACGACGTCTGCATCAAGTTATGCTCCAAGAATCATCATCAAAAGCTCGAGCTCTTCAATAAAGTTAAGGAAGGCAACATATACATCAACTCAAGTGAAGATGAAGTTTCTGATTAGATAAGAATAGAATTTCTAACCATAGAACCTACTTCTGTAGAGTATTGCAATAGCAGCAATGCAAGTCTAGTAGTTCAGTTATTAGTTTTATAAGTATGGTAGCTATGAGTTATTTATTTCTGATTCTTCTTTGTAAGAAGTTTCTTTCTCTCTCTTAAACCTAGAGTGTTCTCTGGATATTGTGTAAAGAGTTGAGTTGTAACCTATAGTCATGTCTTGGCCCTGCTGTGTTTCTGTTGTACCACTCTAAGGGATGTAATACTAGTGAACAGTGTTTCATTGGTGTTATATCAATGACTATAGTGTACTACATCATGCAGTGGTATGCTGGTTCACCGCAATCATCTTCAGGAATTTCAAGCACAACAAAATTAGTTAAGACCATGCAATTATGAGCAACTTGAACAGGAACATCCTCACATATACCAACAGGGACAGTAGTTGACTTAACAACCATTTGCAAAGATATATCAGTTGGTATCAACTTTTCTAGCTGGAGTCTCTTATAGAGAGAAAAAGGCATAACACTAACTCCAGCTCCCAAATCACATAAAGCAGTTCTAACATAATTATTCTTAATGGAGCAAGGAATAGTTGGTATACTTAGATCACCAAGTTTCTTTGGAACCTTACCATTGAAGGAGTAATTAGCAAGTAGAGTAGAAATCTCCTCATTAGGAATCTTCCTTTTATTAGAGACAATATCCTTCGTATACTTTGAATAAGGAGGCAATTTAATAGCATCAGTCAAAGGAATTTGCAAGAATAAAGGTTTCATCCACTCAAAAAACTTGTTGTAGTGTTCTTCCTCCTTTGACTTGTGTTTCTTACCTAGAAAAGGCATAGGTTTCTACACCCAAGGTTCTCTCTCTTTACCATGTTTATTAGCAATAAAATCTTCCTTTGTGTACCTAGTGTTCTTAGTGTGATTCTCAGGTTCTTCCTCAACTTCCTCCTTATCAGGAGCATCATCATTATTACCACTCTCAGTTTCAGCATCAGAGACAGATATACTATTAGGATCTACAGCAGGTTCAAGTGGTTCCTCAACTTTCTTATGTTTCTTTTTCTTCCTCTTGCGAGGACTACCACTATCCTCACCTTGTTGGGAATCCCGTTCTATTCTTTTAGGGTGTCATTTAGGATATAAAGGATCTTGAGTAGCTGCACCACTCCTAGTTCTAATTCCATAAGCATGTCTCCTGAAGCATTAACTAGCATATCCTTTTGTACCTTAGCAAGTTTATCAAGTTGGGTTTGAACCATTTGAAAGTGTTTATAAAGCATTTTAATATCATTAGAAGTTCTTTCCACAATATCTTTCAACTCATGGATAGCTCTAGAGTTTTCCAATAAATGATTCTGAACTTGTTTGTTAAAATTACCTTGTTTAATAATAAATGTGTCTAGTTCCTCTAAGCATTGATCAGGAGGCTTGCCATAAGGAATATCACCTTCATTAAATTGGAGGGAGTGTACCTCAATAGTACATGAGTGGGGAATTGGCTTACATAATTCTTCTATAGGAGGTATATTCTTCACATCTTTAGCTCTAGTACCTTTCTCTTTTAGGCACTTCTTAGCTTCCTTCATCACTTCATCATTCAATGCAATGACTCCCCTCTTCTTTGTTGTTGGTGCTGTAATTGGTTCAGGAACAATTGGTTCAGGAGTAATAGGCTCAGGTGTATTCAGCTCAGTTGAAGTCCAATCATCATAATTCTTGCTTATCTTGGTCATTAATTCTTCAGCATCTGTAGGAGTTCTTTTCCTGAAAACACAATCAGCAAAGCTATCTAGGTAGCTCCTAGAATCATCAGTTAGTCCATTATAATAAATATAAATAAGCTCATTCTTAGGTAATGGACATCCAGGATGTGCATGAGTCAAGGCACAGAACCTTGTCCATGACTCAGGCAATTTATCTTCTTCTCCCTGTTTAAAATCAAAAAGTCTCTGCAAAGCAGCATGTCTAGCACCGGGAGGGAAATATTTATGGAAAAAAGAAGCAATCAGGGCTATCAATGGAACCAGGAGGTAAACTATTAAACCAAGCCCTACCTTCTCCTTTTAGTGAAAAAGTGAAGATCTTAGCAACAAAGTACTTGTGCATCTTAAAATCATTAGAGAACAAAGCACTCACAGTAGAAAGCTCATTCATATGAGCCACATCACTCTCATTTTCAGTCCCACAAAAAGGTTCTTTCTCAACAATATCTAAATAAGACAAATTAAGAGAGAAATTATAATCTTCATCTTTAATATCTATGGGAGAAGTGGCAAACTTAGGATCAGAGGATAACTTAGGCATAATAGTACGTCTAGCAAGGAGACTCTTCATAGCACTAGTACCATGTGTGTTTCAGCACTCTTCAACAAATTCATCAGTGAACTCAATGTAACCATCATTAATATCATAACCCTCACTAGACTTAGGTGAGCTAATAGGTGTAGCAATGGCTTCACTAGGAGTTTCGATATTTCCTAGACTAGCCACAGTAGCATCTAGAAAAGGACCTAATGAACCACTCGCATCAAGCATAGTAGAAGTAAAATCATGAGCATCAAAAGCAGTTTCAGACTCAGCTGTAGTAGCAGCGTGTGTAGCATGTGTATGTGGCGGTGGTGTGACAAGCTTACTTATAACAGACGGTGAATCAAGAGCAGCAGAGGTGTTTAGGACTGTACCTCTTCTTGTAGTGGATGGTAAATAGGGAACTTTCCATCACGAGACTTCCCCATGATGAAATGAGTAGAAGTGAACAATAATAGATCCAAGTGAACTTACAAATAAAGCTATGCTCCCGGCAAGGGCGCCAGAAAATAGACTTGATGACCCACAAGTATAGGGATCGCAACAGTCTTCGCGGGTAGTATTACCCAATTTATTGATTCGACACAAGGGGAGCCAAAGAATACTTGCAAGCCTTAACAACCGAGTTATCTGTTTAGCTGCACCTGGAAATAGTTCTTGCTCACAGAAGTTTATCACTAGAAACAGCAAAGCAACAACAACAACAACAACAACAACAACAACAACAACAACAACAACAACAACAACAACAACAACAACAACAACAACAACAACAACAACAGTGAAACAGGAGCAATAGTAACAGTAACAGTAGGATTCGAGTGCGGTAGGCATAGGGATGGATGGACGGGCGTTGCATGGACGAGTCTAAACATGTAACTTCAAGGTCTAGGGCATTACAGATAAATAATAATAAGCACCCAAGTACTAAACAATCCTAGGCATGTGCTCCAAATATAGTCATACATGCTCGCAATGAGAACTTGCACAACATCTTCTGTCCAGCCAGCCTGTGGCAGCGGGGCCTCTAGGGAACTATTGGCAATTAAGGTGCTCCTTTTAATAGAGCACCGGAGCAAAGCATTAACACTCCGTGAACACATGTGATCCTCACACCAGAGCCATCCCCTCCGGTTGTCCCAATTATTGTCACTTTGGGGCCTTTGGATCCGGACAATGATATGTGTATACAACTTGCATATAAGATCACAAACAATACTATCATAATGATTCAATAATAAGTTTAGATCTGAGATCATGGCACTCGGGCCCCTAGTGACAAGCATTAAGCACAACAAGTTGCAACAAAGTCAAATAGCACTAATAGAGATACTAAGCACTATGCCCTAACAGATCTTATTCGATTACATGATAGAACTCATCCAATCCCTACCATCCCCAAGCCTAAAGCGGGGGATTACTCACTCATGGATGAGGGAAACATCGGTGGTTGATGGAGATGCGTTGGTGATGACGATGGCGATGATCCTCTCCAAATTCCCCGTCCCGACAGGGTGCCAGAACGGAGTTTCTGGATCTTAATCTTGGTTTCTGGTGGCGGCGGCGGAGCGGAACTCTTTCTGGAAAACTATCGACCCCCCTGATTTTTAGGTCAGAAGGCAACTTATAGGTGCGGAGGGAGGCCGAGGAGCTGCCTGGGGTGGCCAAACCCCCTCCAGGCGCAGGGTCAGGTGGGCCCGTGCCTGGGGTAAGTCTGGCCCCCCAGGCCTCCTCTTTGTCTCCCCTTCTAGCTTCGTGGATCTTCTGGTGAGAAATAGTTTTTGGCATATTTTCCGGGATTTTTCCTGATAGTTCATTTTCTGCACAAAAACAAGACACCAAGGTAATTCTGCTGAAAACAGCGTCAGTCCGTGTTAGTTGTATCCAAATCACACAATTATAGAGGAAAAACAATAGCAAAGTGTTTGAGAAAGTAGATACGTTTTGGACATATCAATCTCCTCTCTCAAATCCCTTAAAAAGATGCAAGAATCATAGGAAGGGAAATGTGAGAGGGAAAGCTTCTTAAAGATCAACAATGGAGGAGAGAGAGAAAGCCAAGAACCAAGAAAAAAAGCTAGTCCCCATGAAGGGGAAGATGAGCCGCTTTTAAAGGGCTCCCAGATCTGCCCGTTATGGGCAAACGTGACCCTGGCCGGAACTTCTGGAGGGAGGCCGGAAGTTCCGGTGGCACACATCCAATGGTCTGAAAACTGCGATGCGAGAGACTGAAAACGCGAGCCTGGACGAAACTTCTACCGGTCCACCAGAACTTTCGGTGGGAGTGGAACTTCCGGTAGAAATTCCGACTGGAGTTCCGTCAAATATGACACTCCCAAAACAGAAGTTTACTGATCGTGAGCGGAACGAGAGCCGGATTTTCAATCAGAACTACCGGCGGCAACTAGGCCCGAGCGAAACTTCTTGTCCCTGGCCGAAACTTCCGGCGGGGGCGGTATTACAGCTGAAACTTCCGACCCAAATTCTGTCAAATACAACAAACTAGTCAGAGAGAATACAGTATGTGAGAGGAAGAAGAACTTGAACTTCCGGCGGAAAAATGCCTTAGCAGAACTTCCGATGGGTAGCCGGAACTTTCGGTCAGGAAAATTCCAGAAACCAAAACTGCAATAACTTTCGCATCCGAACTCCAAACGAGATGAAACTAATTTTGTTGGAAAGATAACGACGAATAGAATCCAACAAAATATTGGGTATCACCTAGGGAGAAAATACCATGAATATATATGTGATGTATATCCCAAGGTGTGGAGCCGAAAAACTCGCAAGATCAAAAAACCGCAATAAGATATGCAAGGGAAATCCTTAGATGATGAACTAGAGCTTGTGATGATGATGATCATAAGATTTAGATCCTCTCATGGACAAGACCAAATAACAACCAAGAAAGGCGATGTTATGCATATGCAAAGGTTTGAGCTCTCTCTGAACGATGCGAACGAGACACCTGTTTGAGAGCCCCTCTTGATAGTATGGCTATCTATCCTAAACCCGGACCCCCAACTAACAAAACAAGACCGGCAAAAGAGAAGCCCTATCAAGAACATACCTTTGTCTTGGGCATTCCACTTGAACTTGATGTGGACCGTCTTGTTCTTCTAGAGTGGGAACACCTTTCTTGTTTGTTCTTGCTTGATGAAGATGAAGACTTGCAAATTGCTCCCCCATACTCCATGGAGAAACCTCTTCTTTGAACTTGTCTTCATCACCCCATGATCACGAGGATGGCAATCTTCAAGCATGAGATCTTCTAGAGATGGCGCATCTTGAGCTCACCCTTCTTCATCTCTTCTTGAGATTGATCCATCTTGATACAACTCTTTGCACATGTCTTGATCAACCTTCAAGTTTCTTCTTTCTTCACGATTTCAATGGGCGCAAAGCCCTTGGTCATTTCTTCATCTTCCAACCTTGAGACCAACACATGGCCAAAGCGATGTCATGGATAAACCTATAAGTGAAACTCAATTTACACATAAATCCATAAAGATTGTCATTAATTACCAAAACCACACATGGGGCATACATGCCTTTCATCCGCAAATATTCAATCGTCTTCTTTATAGATACACGAATCTGGATCAGGTCTAGCGTGTGTTTGTTTGCTGCTCAAGAAGACACCCGAATTCACACCGCCGATGGATTCATGCATGCTTGGCTGAAATTGTTTCTGCGCGCGTCATCCTACTAGCTAGTGCACGCGTTGTCCTAGCTATCTGCTGCTTGCTACGCGCGCCGTCCTATCTAGCTACTGCTGCGTGCGCGCGCCGTCCTAGCTAGATGCTAGCTGCTGCTTGCGTGTGTGCGTCGTGCTAGCTGCTAACTCCAGCAGCTGACTTCCGGCGGTGGCGACGACGGTTGGATGGTCGGAATTGACTTCCGGTGACCGACTTTCGACGACGGCGACGAGACACTATAGCTGAATATTTTCTCCCGTCAATCGTATTCTTTTTCGGTAAACCGAATATGCAACACGGAAGCGTCCATTTGCAGTGAACCGCAATTTTTTTCCGATGCGGTATGGTTTACGGTATCTAAAAAAAGGCACTTTTTTCGTGTCGTATCACAAACTTGCGTTTATTTTGCGATACGGGGCGGGATGCGATATCTGCTAAAGATTCTCTAAGCACCCTCCATGCATGTGGCTTCAAGCTTGGTGTAGGGCCTCGATTGGCTCCAGATGACCGTCATCGTTACTCTTGACCGGTGCGATCGTTTGTCTCTCCTTCGGTCCTGGCTCATGGGGAGCGGGTGTCCTAGACTCTCAAAGTTCTTGGGAAGTCGGTCGCTGGAGTTAGCAGCTAGATCTTGCCTATGTTGCCTTGTCTGACTCAGTAGTCCATCAACCTCACCAGACCACCTTGACATTGGTGATGCTCCTTCTTGCAACCTCTCTTTTAATGGAATTGCATATGAGATGGGCTACTATCTAGCTGATGAAAACTATCCTTCGATTTGAACGTTTGTGAAGACAGTTGGAAAATCAATTTGCCTCTCGCGAGAAAGCTTATCGAAAAAAACATTGAGCTACATGAGCTTTCGGTGTGTTGTAAGCCCGGTTTGCGTGAGGTCCAACTCGTTTTTGAGATAAGAACCCCTTTAGCAACATCATGATAGTCTGTGTGGTCCTTATTCTATAGAACATGGTTATAGAGGGCGAGAGAACTTGAACTTAAAGCTTTCTTCGAGATGCATGAGGGCATGATTTATGGTGGCAGCACCATGTCGTTGCCTCATGCCCTCCACCCAGGGGAAATAAGATGCTCATTAGCTGCTACCCAAGCTAGATTCCAAAGTGAGTGGATCTATTTTTATCTCACTTCATAATTTTTGGTGGGTGAGACAACAAATCCGAAAAGCTTTATCTCACTTATAGTTCTCTCTCTCTCTCTTGTCAAGGAGGAGATCACCTCCTCTGCAGGAAGTAATTATGCTACAAAAGTGGAATATCACATGTTTTTGGACCACCCGAGCCTACGTGGTTAGCTAAGGTAGCTCTTCACGGTGGAGCATTAGCCATGACCTGAGAAGATTGAAGATCGGGCTTTGCATACCTAGCTTCATAAAGATTTCATTGAGCATCGATGGCAACTATTTCTCCTTTTTTATTCATTCATGTATGTTTTAGACCATTTGTTGCATTCATACCCATTTGTTGGTTGAGTTTATTGAATTTAAACTATTATTATAATATGAATTATTATTGCATTGTTTTATGTTCAAATTTAATTTTGATTTATATTTATGTTAAATTAGAGATAAAATGGATTTCATAGGTATATCAATGTGGGAAATATGGGACAAACATTTTTTTAGTACAACCTTTTGAGTATCAAATATGGGAACGAGCTTCATACATGCAAAATGTGCTCTTGAGTACACGCAAAAACACTTTATGTGTACCCGATTTTTGAGTAGCTCTTGGAGATGTTCTCGGAGAAATGGGAGTATAGAAAGTGTTTCCTCCTCTCACCCAACAAAAAAATCCTAAGTAATTTTCTTAATAGGTATTTTGAGGTTTAGTTTCCTATTAGAGCGAAACTACAAGACGAGCCGGAAGCCCCAAAGAGAGCCAGGGCAACACGCGTCCGACTTAAAAGAATAAGGACATGTTTGATTCAAAGAATTTACAAAGGATTTTTTAAGAATTCTTACCTATAGGATTTTTTCCTATAGAGGCTATTTAATTCAAAGGATTAAACCCTTTAAAATTCTTATGGATTCCTTTCCTATACTAAAATCTCATAGGATTTCTAACAAGAGGTTAGACCTCTTGGAAAATTTCCTATGTGTCTATGACAATCATGCCATGTACTCAATCTATATACAAATTTCCTGCATTTTTCCTACGATGCAACTAAACGACCTCCGCAGCTAATTCCTGCGTTTTTCGTTCATATAGCATTTCACATGTCATGACTTACCATTCATGTGGTTTTCCTATTCCTGTGCTTTTAAAATCTTTTGAATCAAACATGCGCTCATTCATTCACTTCAATTTTTTGGAGAAACAATATACAGTATGTATATATGTCTATCATATACTTACAAATGTTGATCAAATTTTCATCTGCGGTCTAAAAAAATACAAATGCTAAGATTAAAATCAATTGTTAAAACCTACTTAGAACCATATATTTGTGAAATTTGAGTTTAATTTGTTTACAAAATCATAAAAACCCTATTTATGTATCTGTATACAAAATCAGATTTTTAAAAAATATTTAAATACCAATTCAGCTTTTCAAACTACCGGGCTAGAGGTCACCTAAGGCCCGGCTCGGCTCCGCTGTGGACGGACGGCGTCCACAAGCAGGCGGGCGACAACATTTGCAGCGAGTCTGCCTTTTTCTATATCTCTTCTCTACTATATAATTTGTCTAGAGGTGGTATTCGTTGCCTCAAATTTTCGTCCGTCGTCTTTTTTCCGGTTTTGCCCTTGACTATTCAGGCATATTACAGAGATGCCACCGCTAAGTCGTACTGCTACGTTTTTTTTGTCCTCCTTCTGTGGTCTCACGTTCGCGAGTGAGTTTCCCCTAAGCCGTCACCTCCTGCGCCGCCCCAGGATCCCCGCCTCCTTACACGCCCCACTGCCTGCTTTGCCATGCGATCGGTTGAGATCCTGGAATGCCGCCGCACAAACTACCCCGACCGGAGACCAGGATGGGGGCCAAATCGATGGCCTCAGGGGCCAGATCGATGGTCGACCGGTCCCACCTCGATCTGTGTCAGCAAGCTCTGGGTCCAAATCTATGGCCTGCTCGGCGTCGACCAGGCTGGAGGACAAATCGATATCCTCGGCAGCCATATCGACGTGCGAGAGCGGACGCGCCTGGGCGCTTGCAAAGGACGCCGGCACCGACGACCGTGTCGTCGCGAACAACATCACCACTACCGCTGACGGGTGTGGAGCAGAGCACCTGTCAATTCGCCAGCGTTCCTGCTAGCCGCTTAGGCGAGAGGGAGTTGTTTACCGTACTTGGACCTAATGCCGTTGGTTAACCTGATACGTAGAGATTTCGTACGACGGCCGACCACGACGCCCCGTCCACATGTGCTCTGCTCCGCTCAACACCAGTGTCTTGTTGGCCTATAGAAGATCAGCGCCCCAGGCAGTCTGCTCTCACGCGTCTCCAAGGCGTCAGAATTCACGAGCTTATGTCAGCCTCCTCTATTCACGACGTCTGCCTTCTTCCCGGTTGTCCTTGCCTATGCTACCAAAACTCCAGCATCCCCGCCAGTCTGGACCAAGGTGAGGGCGACCAGCATTATGGCAGGAAGTTGGGGACAAAGTGGACGAGGTATATGCACTTCGGCAGCCGCACCAGCGCTCTGGGTGAGCTGGTTGAGGAAGTCGGGAATATCCGGCGTGTCTTGTCGATCTGGACAGAGGTAAGGGCGACCAGCACTGCGGCCAGGAAGTTGGGGACATAGTGGCCGAGGTACCTGTGCTCCAACATGACAGGGACGAGCGTCCAGGTGAGCACCAACGTCGTCTCCATCAGGTATGTGTGCTTCGATAGCTCTGCTGATGCCCTTAACCAGATACATCTTTGCATCAAATGGTTGAGCTTTACCTGGGTGGGAAGTTGGGCGTTTCCGGCGTGTCCCCGTCAATCGGGCCGATGGTCCGCGCACGAGGCTCCAGCACCACGTGAACGACCGGCCAGGGCGTAGAAGCACTAGCACATGCATGTTCAATTTGCTCATAAGTGCAAGCAACCGCGTGATGATCTGGTGGCTACTTCATTTCAGATGCTTGCCTAACAAGAATTTATTTGTCAGAACAAAGAAGAGAAGGAAAAGATATGGGATGTTCTCTGTATGAACATCAAGGGAGACGCACCTGCATTTCCAGATACAGCATGTAGGTGCTTCCCACAACAAATTTCCTTGTATTGTTTCAGGACGTTGGATCCAGATCATCGGATGTAAGTTGGGCAGAAAACTAATATTTACCATTTTGAATTTTTGATCTTGGAAGAGATGAGCAGCCTACCCTCCCGTGAAAACAAGCAAGAAGCAAAAAAGATATTGTTACAACACTTGTGAAAACAAGATCTAAGAGGTAAAAAGATGTTTTTATTTTAAGAGACAGAATATATGCTTTGAAATTTAAAGAACATGAATTAGTTCAACAACTAGAGAATACCTGGACGTGCTATTCGGCTCTTAACTATGGAGATGGGAGGAAGTCGAAAATTTAATTAAATGAAGTACGACTGACATTGGTTCATATCACCGTATATAACGCACGTAAATTCTTGTGCAACGTGTGAGATAAAAAGATAATTTGCCGTAGCAACGCACGGTATTCAACTAGTATATATAATAATAAAGCACGAAGTGTTTCTTGCGGTCCAACATTTTTTTAGACCGTTTTGTTCTCCCACCAAAATACATAATACCGTCAAAACCACATGTAAGTAAAAAAAGGCATATTACCACCAACGTCTCCAATTAGTAAAAAAAAGTTTGCTTCAATCCCCAGTCAGACCCGACCTGACACGTTCCAATACTTCTCATGTCCGTCTTGGGATTGTTCGCATTGCCGGGCCTTCTTGGGCTGCGAGCAAGGTTTTAGATTTTGAGAGCAAACCTGTCAAATAGTATTTCTAATGGAATTATTACTATGACCGCCTTGAATAGTCCCACATTGCTGCAATGAACCAAGTTTTACTGATTTATATAGGCTAGCAGGTTGCTTGGAATAACCAGCAGCATCGGGAATCAAAGCAAAAGCTGCTTGAGAAATTGGGCTTGCACAACGTGATTTGGGGACTTTCATCCTAGCACAATAGAAAATATGAACATGGGCTGAAGCCTGAATGAAAGGAATAATTCAGGCTCGGGCGCCACCCCGCGGGGGGCTGCATTGGAGGAGATGGAGGAGCGGCCGGTGGTGGAGGCGGTGGCCGTGGTGTGGCGACGAAGACCCAAGCTCGTGAAGTTCGTCGGCGATGGACTTTAGGCGCTGGAAGTAGACGCCAACTTGTAAGTCTCCTTGGACGGTGTTGTGGAGCTCCGTGTGGAGAGTGCTGACGCGACCGTCGACGTTGTCCTAGAAGAGTTGGCGTAGAGCCACCCAGAGGGCGGCGCCGTTAGTGGCGCCGCGGAAGACGAGGCTGAAGATCTCGGTGGAGACTCGCTGATAGATCCATTGGATGATCGCGGGATCGTCTGCGGTGACCCAGCATACCACTATATGATATAGTATACTATAGTCGTTGACATAACACCAATGAAACAGAAACACAGCAGGTCCAAGACATGACTATAGGTTACAACTCAACTCTTTACACAAGATCTATAGAACACTCTAGGTTAAAGAGAGAGGAAGAAACTTCTTACAAAGAAGAATCAAAAATAAACAACTTAAAAACTATCATATTAATAAGACTAATATTTTAACTGGCCTGGCATTGCTGTTGTTGCAATACGCTACATAAATAGGTTCCATGGCTAGAAATTATATTCCTATCTAATCAATAACTTCATCTTCACTTGAGTTGGTGTATATATTGACTTTCTTGACTTTATTGAAGGGCTTTAGATTTTGATGATGATTGCTGAAGCATAACTTGATGTAGACGTCGTCTTAATGGCTTCAGAATCTAGCAAGGGTTAAGAAGATACGTTGAGTACGAGCGTACTCAGCAAGTTCACTAGAAAAGGAGTGTTTGATACACTATATCTACAGCCACAGACCATAGGTCGTAGGCAATGCAATTTTTCGTAAACATTTCTTCAAAGGTTGCTTTTATTCTGAAAAGCTATGTCCGTCAATCTTCACGGGTTTACCAGAACTTTCATAGAGTTCCTCTCCCGCAGTGTTCGCAGCTCCTTCCCGGAACATGGAGTAACAAGTTACAGTTCTTGCACTCTGCAGAGGTGCGTTACTTTACCCATCAGAGATCAAATCCTTGTTGTACAACCAGACGATCTTTCCCGTCCACACTTCCTATGGTGTGGTGCCCAGTAGATGATCCAAGCCAATCACTGCCCCCTTCATGACCTCGCATGCCTCCTTGGTGTACACCATGCCCACATATTGAATTACGGCAATGGTTTGTACAGACCGTTAGATGCCAGAACTATCGTGGGACGATGAGGGTTCCCACCCATATGCTGCACATCCTCTACGAATTACCAATTAATATGCACGCTACGAGTGATAACAGCCATGACCTGCACATCCGGCTACATGCGAGAGGAAGAAGATACAGCTGACTTCTCCGACCCATTCCAAATCTCATGGTTAACGCGTGATATACGGCGCAAGAATCACTGGCGACATTGGTTGTTAAGTCCTAGATAATATGTTCCTTTACCACCGGAACTTTCATAGTAGGTTATTACCTCATGGTAAATAACCTATAATCACATTATTATGAAAATAGTGTTTTCGGACCTTTTTCAAATGCAGGTGATGACAACACTGGATTTGTAAAATACTTTACAGAAAATAATCAAAGGACATGAGCAAGTGTGAACTTTCCTTTTGTGATTGCAAGATTATGCACTCACGGTCTTCGACACGACATAAGATCAAATATCTAAAATCTGCATCATTGGTCCGGTAAGGACTAATGTTTAAAGAAGCAATATGCAGTTATGTATAAGTAATGCTATGCATTTTTGTAAAACTCCCAAATTGAATCCCCAATACTTTGAGTGAAGTGAATTCAAGTGATTCTTTTAAGAGTTGGTTTATCTTCAAATTTTACTTTATAAGTAATGACCTTTATAAGGAACCTAAGTGTTAACAATCCAAAATATGTAAGTAAAGTATAAAATGATGTGATTATGGTGAATTGTCATGTGGTGACTATGATAAAAATCCTTGGGATTGAGTTGTTAAGAGTTGAAGAACTTATTATAAGATTGTTATTTGAAGTGGCAAAAAGAATAACATTTGAAAAAAAATTACTTTATAATGTTTAAGCAATCTTCATTGTTAATAAAATGTGATCAATGCCTTCTGGTATTTGATTGATTAGTTTGGACTTGATATGCATTATGTCTTAATTGAAATAGACCAAAGTTAACTATAAAAACATAAGTAGTGTATTAGACCTGATGTTTATAAGATTTGAGACTAAAATTAACTTTAAAAGGGTAAGTAAACTTAAGATGTAATATGTTTTAATTATTCCCAAGTTTTAGATCTATGATTGGTATAACTATGGTGTGAAATTTTTCACTTTCTACTTAAGTGAAGGATTATAAAGTTATTTTGAAAGTTGTGGTTTTTAAATCTTTATTTAAGGTTTCAAAATATATTATAAAGTTAATAATTTACACTTAAGTTTTATTATAAACCTTAGTTCTGGTTTAGAACTTTAGTAATTTTATTTTTAGGGTATTAATATTTTTTAAGGAATATAATTATTTCTTACTTAAGAAATGTTCTTAAAGAATTTTCAAAAATATTATTTTAAAATATTAAAAACTTTTCTAATAATATATTTAATATTTTTCTAGTGTAGTATATTTATTCAAGATCTTAAAAATAATTTTTATTTGTTTTAAAGTATTATTTTTATGTTTATAAAATTCCATCAAGGATTAAATGTCTTTAAATATTTATTCAAGTTTTATTTATAAAAAAATCAAGTTAGTATTTTTATAAAATAGTATATTTATTTTTATACACAAAAATGATTTTTATTCATTTTTAGGATTTTTCTTGATTTTATGACATTTCACTTAGGATGTAATGTTGTTAATATTTATTTATATTTTATCTATCTTGAACAAGTAATATTATATTTTTACTAGGTAGATATTATTTTTGTGGTTATTTTGACATATCATATGTATTTTTAGGATTTGGTTTAACTTCATAAGTATTGGAATTATTTTATGGAGTTTATTTAATGGGAAAATAATTTACTAGTGGCAAGTAGTTGGGCTATGGCCCAATTGGGTGTAAATAGATCTGGTCCAACGGACTGAGTTGGTCTTGGCCCAACAGGACGGCCTAGTTCGACTTGGGGTCAACACATCCCACCCCAGGGCCCTCTCTTCCTCCTCGTACCCGAGTACACCCCGCACACCCACGACCTCCTGGGCGTCGTCGTGCCGTCGTTTGGCTTCGGCTGCTCCTGCCCTCTCCGGCGCCGGTAAGATGGGGCTTTGGTCCGCCGCGCCATGATCTACAACCTCCCCTTGTTTGATTTGTTCCTTCCTGCCTCTCGTGCACACTCGGTTGAAAACCCTAGCTCTGCCTTGGTACTACGACGGTCGATTCTGGCGGTGCTGTTGCTGGGCCGTGATTTTCTCCACGTGCCACTACCGTTGGTGAGACGGCTCGGCGTGGTGCAGGCGCTTCAGTGCCCACCGTGCCACCGTGCCACTATCCTCGCCGCTGACCTCTATGTTTCCCCGTCGGCGAGCTTAGACTCGTCCCAGGTAGGTACCCCTCAACCTTTCAAACTCCTCTCTCTTTCTCTTGCTGTTCTACACAAGTTAAGTTCCCCTTCTTATTTCTGGTGATCAAGGATTCTTAGTGATTTGCTCATGGATCTGTTTTGAGCATGTGAACTTTAGCTAAGTATAATGGTGGTGATGTCAGTGGTATATGTACCTTAATCTTATTCAGTCCAATGAGCTATTACTATGTTTTGATGAATTTATGCTTGTATAATGAAGTACTGGATTTTTATAACTGTCAAACATGACAGTAAATGCTTTTATTCTTGTGTGATGTTGGTACTATGAAATTATTTGCAAGTGTTTCCTAAATCTATACCCCTGATGTTGGCCATACCAAGTTAAATACCAGGCTATGTTATTTAAATAAGTGTTATGGTGGTATGTTAATATTGGTACTGTTGTTTATCTGAATTCTTGGTTCAGTGCATTGTTGAGCTGAAGCTATGCTTCATGGTTTTTTGGAATAGATGATAGCATATGATCTCTACTGGTGGTTTACTTAAGCATTCATATGCTTGAGTATATGTTTACAAAGAAAATTTATAATGAAATGATCCCATGATCATTAATTTGGGAAGAAGGATATAGTTAGAGTTACCCCTCCTAACCTCCTAGAATTTATTCTAGTGTCAGGTTAGTTGTGTTGGTTGCTTATGTTATTGAGATTGATGGAGGGTTTAGCTAGTAGCTTTGGTTGCCTTTGATATCCACCAAGGTAGAATCCTCCTGGATGTGTTCATCCCTCTATCCATGATTGTTGTCTCCTGTTATCTGGCTGTGCTATGATTATATATGAGGTATAATCGGTGATCTGAATATATGGTTCAATGATGGCTTGAATTCTTTCCTAGAAACCCCTTCTATGATAATGATTTATTCTCTGTCAAATATGATAGTGGGATAATATACAACTTTGATTCCTAAAGATTCTATTAGGAATATGATAAGATTGTTTGGTTAGTAAGTGTAACTGAGTGGCCAATAGGAATACACTGCATATATGACAATAATAATTTTAAATGATTCCTAATTCTTTTTAGGAAAATGATTAGTGGATTGAAGAAATTGGACTTGAGTTTGTACTCAGGACATTCTAGAGCTGCTAGGTACAGAGGTGCTACCCTCTGGGAATGTGCCCTGTAGCCTAGCAAGTGTGGTATATGTTAGTCTATTAAAAACTAGGTAACAGGCTAATGATGTTGGTCTGAGGCCTATTAACTTAGGGTTGATTAGTGCGGAGGAAATTATTGACCCAGCCAATGATGCAAAGGTTGAGGCACAAGATTTGAATAAGAACAGATTTTTTGTTCTTGATTTCTGGACTTGGCCTGTGATACAAATGCTGAGGATTTAATCTGGAACAACATAGACAAATACTACTGATTTCTAGAAGTTCTATGATGAGACAAGCATAGCATATCTATGCCTATCTGAGAACAATTTCAATTCTCCCAAAATTCGTTTCTAATGGAACTGGTAAGAACAGATGCTACTGATGATATGAGTGTGGGGTGATAACCTGTTGTTGAGCTTGATGAGATTGTGGATAAGCTGTAGCTGCTCTTGATCTACTGCTGTTGGATCTTGTGGTGGCAGCATGTTGCTATGTCAGATTTGTGATTGCTTGGGTGGATCTTGCTCCTCCATGCTTGGCTTGTTGCTGATCTAGTTCAGTTCTTGATGACACCTCCTCCTCCTGGTACTATTAGTTGGTTCTGACTTAATCTGCTCTTATGGATGGCTGGTATAAGCAACTAGAGCAGATTATTTGTGTGGAAAGATCAGTAGTATACAATGGTGTTCTTGGAGTGGTTCTGGAATGGTTTCTTGGCTATATGGAGAGAGAGTGTGTGTTTTTCCTGGTAGCTTAGCTGCTACGGCAGCACTCCCTCTTATCCAGCTCTGTTGAGTTGTTCTTGTGCTGACAGCACAACATATGCATGTTGGGTGTAAGCTGCTTGCAATTGGGACCCTTCATTTGTGGATCAGTTCAACTGAGAAGATCTTTTCTGGCTGGTTATCACTGTCTTTCTTCTTACTTTTACTAGATTGGTGAAATTTGCCCCTTAGCCAATGAGGTTGTACTGAGGCACTAAATTGTAGATAAGAACAGATTTTACAATGGCCCCTTTTAATTTAATATTACTCAATGATGAGGCAAAGCAATGCATTACATTGCTAAAACCTGAGAGTACCATAACCCCCATAACCCCTTGTGTTTTCTATTTCTTTTTCTTGTTGCTTTCTTGCAGGGATCAAGACTAAGGAGGATAAGAAGGGATGAAGAAAATAGGATACAAAAGTAGATAGGGAAATAATTTAGGTTTTATTGAGATCATGTATTGTAATTATTTTTCTGTTTGAATAATGTACCGTTGCATTGTATTCAATAAAGCTTACTTGTTTTATTTTTATATATATATAATTCCTTTGCAAAGACTATGTAATATTTATATTTGCTTATAATAAAGAATCCTTTTAATCACTTCATTTATGTAATTCATTTCTATAATTATTTGTTTTATAATAATTTACTTTTATTCTTTTATTGTAACCATAATAAAACATTGTATTCCATAATAATGTGTTCCATTATTCTTGGAACTAATTAAATATTTATTTCTTACTTATAAATAAGCATTCCATTCTTATTTAATTTTATAATTCATTTCATTCAATCTTGTTTATTAATTGAGTTTTGTAATTGTTGTACCTTTTCATAAATAGGAGTTCACCTCTTATTTCTTATTACAATTTAATTTCCAATTATTATTCTATTTCAAATTCTTTTAATATTCAAATCTTTCAATTTAAAATTCAAAATTTGAATTTTCTTCCCCTGAAACATAAGAGCACAATAGAGGTCATGTTGAAATCCATTGCACATGTCCTGATGTTTCCATCAAAACAAGAGAGATCTCGATCCCTCTATAGATTCTTTAGTTTTGCGTGAAAATTTCCCGGATTTTCTTATGCATGAATGCAATGCAAAAACTTGTGTCCTCTATAATTCTAGGTGCTAATCCTGGGATGTTACAGACTCTCCCCCTTAAAATAAACTTCGTCCTCGAAGTTCATAAACTCTCATGTTTCGGAGTAAGGAATTGACTTGTATTGGGTACTTTATTTCTCCACTTCATGGTAACCTTAAATGGAAGTAATGGTAGTATTCCATCTCCAGATACTTTTCTTGAATTTCTACCATACTTGGCAATCTTTAATCTTGTTGTCTCCAATACTCCAAAGTTCCTTTACTTTACTTTCTTAGGGATATGTCCTTGTTATAAACTCCTTTTATTGAATCATCAAACTTTCTTAATATTTTGTGTAACGTATAGGAAGTCTCACTAAATTAGGGTTTTACATTTTATTAGTCAATAGTTGTGGCCAAAAGACTAACTTTTGATTTGTGATGGTATGGTTTATATGGTAGTCCTTTTGAAGATTGGATTTGAACTCATTTAATCCATACCCATTGAAATTCCTTGTTCCTCTATACATGTCTAATTTGATGTGATTATTCACTCTTAAAGATCACTTAAGAGTTGTTTCCTCTAGAATTAGTTCATTTAGAATTAATCTATTCTATCTCTTTCAAGCCTTTACCTTGGCAGGCTTTAGATAATCTTTCTTCTCCAACTTTTATTCAGAAAGTCAGATAATATTACTTTCATTTCTAATGTTTACTCTCCTCCTTAGGGTTTACTAATAGTCTTCAAACTGTCTACATAGTATTTATTGGCTTTATAATTAGAATATTGGTCTCTATCCAGCTTATACTCTGCCTAATTAGGGTCTGATGAAAGATTGTACGGTGTATCCACACATTTGTGGATCTCTGAAGTGAATCTTTCAGCATTATTTGCCTTACTTATGATGTGGACATTTTCACTTTGATAGGTCAATTTTCGTGAAGAGTCTCGAAAGACGGTCGCTTTCAATTTTTATACTCATTTATGTCTTACTTAACTTGGGCCAAATTTTATGCTCTTTATGCAACTTCTAAGAAGATCTGGTTAGCTATGTCAACCAACACCAGCTGCGGACAAGATACCAACTGTGGATTAATTACCACCATGGATCAAATACCAGTTGTGGATCATCCTAGATTGTAGGTATTACCCTACGGCTTCCAACATCCTTATGGCATTTTCTCTGAATTGTCAGAGCTTGAATACCATTTTTGTTCTAAAGCTCCTTCTTTGTACTAATTCATGATACTTCCATGATATTGGTACAACTTCTTCATTAACTTCTTAACAACATTTCCTCTTTTGGGTGAGATTAATTTCATCACTTCTTGTTGCTCCATACATCTTCCACACTAATCTTCCTTCTCATAGCTGGATAAGAATGATCTGAGCTTGATCCATCCTCCAAATTGGATTGATGCTCCTCATATTTGGCTTTACCCTTCATGTAGGTCTTCATCTTGGTCTTTGGAACTCGTCACTCCCTTACACGAATTCCCATTACTATCCTAGTCTATAACATCAAGTAGTAATTGGATGTTGTAACATGCATTTGCACACCAAGTCAAACTTCATGTACAGATCTAGTCAATCAATAAGATCCAAGAAAAACAAATAAATCCAAATGTGGTACATATAACACACAATATTCTAAGACCGGAATATAGTAGCTGAGTATAATATCTCTAGAATTCAGGCTTAGTTGTGTAGTATATGACACCTCCTCATATAGGATTACATCGAGATACTTAGCACTTAGGGTCAAACTATACCTTGCCTCGTAATTTACCCAAATTGCTCAGTTGCAAGAGGATAATATTAAGCAAAGTGGTTTCAATTTGGTTTTGACTAACCGTTAGTCTCACTTTCGGAATGACTAACTACAATCAACCTTTCTTTATTGGTAAACTAACCTCACATGATCACTCGAAATGACTAATCAAATTCTATTTAACATCTAAAATTGAAGATTATCACAAATTTATGACACCCATGACTTCTATCATAGTTCTACCATGTTATTTCCTTACTTCTACTTCAAGCTAAACTACTAATTACTTATCATATTTACACCAACATCATGGTTTCAGAGCTAATATCACCATGATCTTGTTATGTTTTACCTATTTATCATGATTCAAAAGCTAATCTCACCATGATCTTATTATGTTCTACCTATTCCTCATGATTTAAAAGCTAATCTCACCATGATGACTTTACTTCTCATAGTATGATCATTGATTTTTAACATAATTCCACTCCTTCATGTAGAATTCTTAAATGAATACCACATGATTTACTAGCCAATACAACTATACATACTCTAATGGTCTTCATTATGTTGTCTTTGGTTATCAACTAACACTAAGATTCCACTGTCTTACACGAATTTTAAGGTTGGGCTACCCCATTAAGACTACTTCAATTAATGTCTTACACTTTCCTACAGTATCTTGGTGGTTTATGTCTCCCTCGGAAGACACTAAAGAGCACTATACTTGAGAAAAGATAAAATAATTACTACTAAGAAAGAATGACTAAAGCATCTGACTTAGGTGTGACAAGGTTATCCTCAAGTGGATAGTCATCATAAGTCATATCAATATTTGGTTTAGATGAGATGGCTACTATAGTCACTATCCAACCTACAGATCTTCCTAAAAGGTTTTAAGTCCTAAGGTCAAAGCATATGCTCTGATACCAACTGCGGTGATCCAGCATACCACTGCATGATGTAGTATACTATAGTCGTTGACATAACACCAATGAAACATCGTTCACTAGTATTACATCCCTTAGAGTGGTACAACAGAAACACAACAGGTCCAAGACATGACTATAGGTTACAACTCAACTCTTTACACAAGATCCATAGAACACTCTAGGTTAAAGAGAGAGGAATAAACTTCTTACAAAGAAGAATAAAAAATAAACAACTTAAAAACTATCATATTAATAAGACTAATATTTTAACTAATGGTCTGGCATTGCTGTTGTTGCAATACACTACATAAATAGGTTCTATGGCTAGAAATTATATTCCTATCTAATCAGTAACTTCATCTTCACTTGAGTTAGGGTATATGTTGACTTTCTTGACTTTATTGAAGGGCTTTAGCTTTTGATGATGATTCCTAGAGCATAACTTGATGTAGACGTCGTCTTAATGGCTTCAGAATCTAGCAAGGGTTAAGAAGATACGTTGAGTCCGAGCGTACTCAGCAAGTTCACTAGAAAAGGAGTGTTTAATGCGCTATATCTACAGCCACAGACCATAGGTCGTAGGCAATGCAATTTTTCGTAAACATTTCTTCAAAGGTTGCTTTTATTCTGAAAATCTATGTCCGTCAGCCTTCATGGGTTTACCAGAACTTTCATGGAGAACCTTTCCCGCTGCGTTCGCAGCTCCTTCTCGGAACAGGGAGTAACAAGTTACAGTTCTTGCACTCTACAGAGGTACGTTACTTTACCCATGAGAAATCAAATCCTTGTGGCACAACCGGGCGATATTTCCCGTCCACACTTCCTATGGTGTGGTGCCCAGTAGATGATCCAAGACAATCACTGCCCCCTTCGTGACCTCGCATTCCTCCTTGGTGTACACCATGCCCACATATTGAATTACGGCAATGGTTTGTACAGACCGTTAGATGCCAGAACTATCGTGGGACGATGAGGGTTCCCACCCATATGTTGCATATCCTCTATGAATTACCAATTAATATGCACGCTACAAGTGATAACAACCACGACCTACACATCCGGCTACATACGAGAGGAAGAAGATACAACTGACTTCTCCGTCCCATTCCAAATCTCATGGTTAACGCGGAGAAAATGACACAGAGCTACCACATTTGAGACGATCTTGTTAAAAATCTACCACCTTTGGGTTTTTTGACACATAAAAACCACTTTTGGGGTATGGGTGTGACAGAAAGCTCTAACTGGCCGTTTTTAGGCTTCTAACAGCATTTCTGGCAGGTGGGGCCCGTTGTCAGTGCTGGCGTGGCACGCACTTGACGAAGGAAGGCAATGGTCGTGAAGCGCGCATCGAAGGGGGTCGTTAGGGCAGCCACTGTCCCCTCGTGGTCAGCTGTTTTAGTTAGTTTGCCGCTCGAACAGCAATGGCGAGTGGCGGCGGGACAGAGGACGGCGACGGAGGGGGTCGAAGTGGAGGCGACGGCGGTCGTTTCATGCAATAGGTGCTCTTCGGGCCTGGATTCAATATGGGGTCCATCGATTTGGACTCTGATGAAGACCTTGAGTCGATGGATCTCGCGCCGGGGCCGGACCAGGACGCCACGCCGGAGCCGGAGCCGGAGCAGGAAGCTTCTTCAGCTCAGCCGGAATCTTCTTCAGCGCAGCTGCAGCTGGCTACGGCGAGCCAGTTAAGCGAGGACCCGCTCAGCCACTATGTCTCCGACGGCGGGTAAGGTTCATTTTTCTCTTTTATGAATTTGGGGATTGAACAGTTATGATTTGTGTGTGATTTAGTGTGATTTAGCAATAGAAAATAATTTGATGGTTGCACATTCTCTTATGATTGCACATTCTCTTATCTTTGTTTTAGGCCACATTCAGAGATTTGGGATCTTTACATTCAATTTTATGGTGCTAAATTTGTGCAAACAAAAATGCCAAGATCAGATATTAGGTTTTTGAATTTGTTGTCACTCATGGAGAAGGAAGGTTATGGTCTTTCTGATTCAATGTACTATGTAAAATCAGAAGGGGAGGGACTGAATGGACTAGAAATTGTGGATAGCAACTGTAAGGTGGAAGATATGGTCAGGAAGTATGAAAGGTCTAAAAAACTGGTTTTAACTGTGATGAGAGACAAGAGTAAACAAGCAATTATTGTGTCTCCTGTGAAGTCCAAGGAGGCAGAAAAATTATATGCAAAATCTTGTCCAAGTCACATGTCATGTGATTTAGAGGAGGAAGAGCATGGTCATAACCTCATTGAGACCCAAAACAGTGTGTACTTTCAGCCTTTGTGCACACATAATGATGATAATTGGATGTCAGAAGATGAAGATGAGGGAGATGAAGAAGAAGATGAGGGAGAGGCATCTGATGGCAGTGACAGTTGGATGTATCCATGCCAGGTTGACCTAGTTCAGTTAGAGGAGATGAGGAGGAAGGAAATAGAGGAGAGTAACAAAAGAATAGCAGCTAAGATGAAGATGAAGGCTGATGAGAAACTGTATGAGGATGAGACAGAGCCAGAGGATATTTTTATAGAGCAACAAGTGAAGAAAAGAGTGAGGAGGAAGGGCCCTACTACAAGGTCACATTGTGAAGATGAATTACCAGGAAAGGAAGACTGGGCTCCTTCTGATCTAGAAGATGATGAGCAGTTAGGTTTCCTGGGAGAAGAAGAGGATGATGGATTTGATCCTCTACCATTTGTGCTGCCAAATGGGAGAAAAAGCAGAGCAAAGAAGCAACCAAAGAGGGTGTGGTATGATGAAACTAGGGAAAATCCTGAGCAACAGTTTAGGCTGAAGCTATGTTTCAAGGATGTTTATCAGTTTAGGCAGGCATTGTGTTAGCTTCACATATCTCAAGTTAGGAATTTCCATTACCACATAAATGGGCCAGATAGAATTATTGTTTGCTGTAAGCCAACAAAGAAGGAGAAGTACAACTGCCAGTTCTTTATGTCAGCTTCAAAAATCAAGCATGAGAGCACTTTCTGTGTAAAGAAAATGCATTTGGAGCACTGTTGTCCAACTGGACCATCAAGCAATAGAGTTACCAGCAAGTTTCTAAGCAATGTGTATGTTGACAACTTCAGGTCTGATCCAAACACAGGCATCAGAACCATAGTTGACAAAGCAAAAAAGGATTTGGTGTTGAAGTGCCAAAGAGAATGGCCTATAGGGAAAATACTAAAGCAAGGGAAAAGGTGATGGGGGATCACAAGAGGCAGTACCAAAGAATTAGAGACTACTTGCAAACTGTTATAGATAAAAATCCAGGTTCAAGGTGTATTGTCACCACTGTTACTGGCCCAACAGAGGAAGAGCAGGAAGCAATTAAAAAAGGGCAGCAAGTGTTTATCAGTGACAAGCCTAGATTTCATGGCCTTTTCTTTTGTGTCAATGCTGCAAGGCTTGGATTTCTTGAAGGATGCAGGCCCTTCATTGGCTTAGGTGGCTGCTTCATTAAACTCACAACAGGAGCTCAAATTTTAGCTGCTACTGGTAGATATGGCAACAATAATATCTATCCTATTGCATGGGCTATAGTTTCTAAGGAAGATACTGCTAATTGGCAGTGGTTTCTTGAACAATTGAAGGAAGCCCTAGGTGGAGAAGAAGGATAGTTTGGCCACTACACAATAATGTCTGACAGACAGAAGGGGCTAATCAAAGCTGTCTCAAATGTGTTCACAAACTCTCCCCACAGATTCTGTCTTAGGCATATTTATGCCAACTTTTAGATAGCAGGCTTCAGAGGAGAGGATTTGAAGAAATGCATGGACAATGTTGATTATTCTTACACCAAAAATGGTTTTGACAATGCAATGGAAGAAATGAAGAAGCAATGTGAGCTTGCTTGGCAGTGGTTGTCCAAAATTCCTGTGTACACATGGGCAAGGTGGGCCTTTGATACAAACTGCAAGACAGATCTGGTCAGCAACATTTTGAGTGAAGTATTCAACAGATATATTCTAGATGAGAGAAACAAACCCATTGTGACAATGCTTGTAGGGATTTATGACAAACAGATGGTTAGGTTTGATGAAAAGAGGGAAGGAGGACAGAAAGCATCATGGGAGATCACACCCTTTTATGTAGAAAAACTAGAATTGGACAAGAAATTTGCAAGGAATTGTGTGCCAAAAAGGGCAGATGATGGACTGTGGCAGGTGCAAAGTGGAGATCACACTTATGAGTTGAATCTGATAAAAAGAAGTTATTCTTGTAGGAAGTGGGATCTATCTGGATTGCCATGCAATCATGATGTTAGTGTCATATACAAAGCTGGTGAATATCCAGAACATTATGTGTCTGAATTCTACAAGAAACCTTTCTTCTTCAAATGCTACAGGCCTGTATTCTATCCCATGCCACAACAACATGGATGGACCAAAACTGACACTGAAGACATCATGCCACCTGGTTTTAAAGATCACCAGAAGGGAAGAAGGCAATAAAAAGAAGAAAAGGCAAATTTGAGGTACCAAAGACAAAATAATCTTCCAGGATGGCCACTATCACCTGCAGTAACTTCAAACTGCAAGGACACAAATATACAAGATGCTCACAGCCTCTCAGACCAGATCTTGCATTAAGGAAAAACAATCACAATGTCGTGGTATTACACGGCAGATGCTACTGGGGGTAGCTTAAGTAGAGGGAGCAAGGCGACGTAGGAGAATCCGGGAGCGAGATTAGCACACGATGTACCCAGTTTCACGTCCTCTTGGTGGACGATCGCTACGTCCTGCTATCAATCCAGTATATGATCATAGATTGGTTTACATGGGAGCCGACGTAGGCGGAGGAGGAGACTAGATCTATTCTAATGTGGGAGAAGATGCCCCGTGGGGGTGCCCCTGGTGGCTTTATATATGCAGCCAGTTAGGGTTTACAAGTATTTTGTGGGCTTTGTATTGGAGTCTCCGTCTTGCGCCTCTAGTCGGCGCCACTCGTCTGGGTCCAGCACACGCCAGTCGCCGTATTGGGCGAGTCGACCCGCTCTGGCCTTGGCTTCAGTCGGCTTGATCCAGCTGGCAACTCCGCTTCATGGGTATACCCCGATTGGTATTCCCCCATCAGTAGTCCCCGAGCGCGTTGTCGATTCGACGCGGGCTTGAGGCAGGGCGCGGAGAGTCTTGACGATGGGTCGTGGCGAATTGGCAACGATCTCCTGAACAGAGAAAATAACCGTGAAGTGGGAGTTGGTCGGCGTGAGCCAGTCGGTGATGTCCAGTTGGTGAAATACGCAGAGTGTTAGTGAAGCCGCCAGTTGCGGCGAGTCCCCGAACGTGGAGCGTGCCGAGTCCCCGAGCGCGGCGAGTGGAGAGGTCGAGCGACCGGCGAGTGCCGAGTCCTTGAGCGCGCCGAGTGGCGAGGTCGAACGACCGGCGAGTCCGCGGTGGCGAGTCCCCGTGCGCGTATGCGAGGGCGAGTCCATGAGCGTGTTGAGTACACGAGGGCGAGTCCGCGGTGGCGAGTCCCCAAGCGTGTTGAGCACGCGAGGGCGAGTCCACGGTGGCGAGTCGATGAGGACGAGCCACGGTTGTGGAACCACGCGTACACGCAGCATGCCTAGGAGTAGTCCCCGAGGCTCGAGTTGGCTTGTAGAGGCGACTTGAGGCTCTTTAGAGATGCATATTCTGAAAATAGTAGTGGTTGCTGCCGAGCATGGCAAGTGGCGAGGTCGAGCGAGTCCGCGAGGGGAGAGTCCCCGAGCGTGGCGAGTGGCACGGTCGAGCGACCAGCGAGCGACGATGTCTGTAGCGTGCCGAGTGGCGAGGTCGAGTTACCGGCGATTGCCGAGTCTCCGAGCGTGTTGAGTACGCGATGATTGCGAGTCCGCTATGATTGTGAGTCCGCGAGGGGAGAGTCCCCGAGTATGGCTATTCCGCGATGATTGCGTGTCCGCGAGGCGAGAGTTCCCGAGTGTGGTGAGTCCGCGATGATAGCGAGTCCACGATGATGTTGATTGCGCTGTTTTTGTTAGAGAGTATCTCGTCTTGGCCCGGAGGGCCAGTTGCATGGCGACTCCAAAGATGGCTCTCGGTTGGGAGTTTTTCCTGGACGATCCAAGGCTCGGTTTGCGAGTCCTCGTCCGCAGTACTTGGCCGTGCGAGTCGTGCTGTCTAAGGTTGAGGAGGACATGGTGCTGTTTGTGTAGCACGAACATTTGTCTTGGCCCGGAAGGCCAGTCGAGCAAGGCGACT
Organism: Avena atlantica; assembly: GCA_910589765.1. Taxonomy (NCBI): domain Eukaryota; kingdom Viridiplantae; phylum Streptophyta; class Magnoliopsida; order Poales; family Poaceae; genus Avena; species Avena atlantica. The sequence goes on along the minus strand of OU342734.1, from coordinate 399,378,595 downwards.
CCAATGATAGCTCTCGGTTAGCGTTTTTCGTGGACGATCCGAGGCTCGGTCTGCGAGTCCTCGTCCGCACTACTTGGCCATTGCGAGTCGCTCTTTCAAAGGTTGACAAAGGCGAATTGATTTTTCCCGGGAGGAAGAGAAGCCCAGTGGTGAGTCCATGCAGCGTGGCATGCGACCCTCTCTGGCGACTCGGACAATGAAGGTCCCTTAGTAGGCGCGGCATACGCATTTGACGTAGCGATCGGGGTCGCACGGCGTTTAGCCAGAAAAAGTCAACGCGGCGGACACGGAGTCGACGCGGCGGACGTATGGTCGCGCTTTGGCAAAGTCGACGCGGCGGACACGGGGTCGAAACAGCGGACATACGGTCGCTCTTTGGCGAAGTCGACGCAGCAGACACGGGGTCGACGCGGCGGATGTATGGTCGCGCTTTGGCGAAGTCGACGCGGCGGACACGGGGTCGACGCGGCGGACGAGGATCGCGCTATGGCGAAGTCGATGATGGCGAGGTTGCGAGGGCGAGGTCGCGATGGCGATCCCGCGGCAGGCGAAACCGCGCTGGGCAAGTCCTCGGGTGTGGTGAGTCGGTGATGGCGAGGTCGCGATGGCGATCCCGCGGCAGGCGTGACCGCTCTGGGCGAGTCCCCGAGCGTGGCGAGGTTGCGAGGGCGAGGTCGCGATGGCGATCCCGCGGCAGGCGAAACCGCGCCGGACGAGTCCTCAGGCGTGGCGAGTCGGTGAAGGCGCGGTCACGATGACGATCCCGCGGCAAGGGAGACCGCGCTGGGAGAGTCCCCGAGTACGGCGTTTAGCCAAAAAGGATTGGGCATAGTGGTAGCGAGCTCGATCGGACCATTGATCGGACGGAGTCGCGTGGCAAATCTGCTTTGGTGGAGTCGGTTGCGATAGGCGAGTCGCCAAACATGGCGAGTTCGACCATGGCGAGTTCGCGGTGGGCGACTCTCCGAACACCACGGGCCCGCGAGGGCGAGGCTGTGACGGGATTGATTAGTCTGCACGCTAAAGATAGTATTGATGGGACAAAATATTTGTAAACTGAGATTCGTAGAACTGTGGAAATAATTAGAAATATGACACCTGATACGTGGTCAGAAATTAATCTTGCTGCTTGCTCGCATGTTAATCGGTGTAGTTCTTCTGATGTTTCTGTAGCTGGATTAGGTGGCGTCACGGTCGTAGAGGCATGTACGTACCTGTCGGTAGACCGCGTATAGACGATAGTCTTGACAGTCGCCGAGTCCGGAGCTAATTGCAAAGAAAGCTTTAGGTTCCTCGATTCTGAGGCATACCATATTTGTCGACTCGCATCAAGTAAATATGCAAAGGATCTATAATTAATATGTGATATTGAATAGAAAAGGGCATTAAATCATGCGATCAAGGTCACAAGCAATCAAGCGCGTGATGGCCTTTGTGCATCCATCATGTTGGTCTTTGTTCAACCAATCCACCAGGCCTTGATCAAAAGAGCAACCCCTCCATCACGTATGTCGTTATGGTGCATGGATTGCAAAACAAGTGATTATATCTAAATAAAATATTTATATAGCAATCGGTACGTGAGAGAGAGAGAGGGAATATAATAGAAATAACCCGTTGGTCTTAGTCGCGTGCGAGCGATCACGCGTGCATGTTTTGCCTGGTAGGATTTTGTAGCCGAAGGCGATACGGTCATGCGGTAGCCTCGATCCGATTGAACTTCGATCTTGACCAATCTGTTCAGCCACGTGAATCGCATGAACTGCCGGAGGTGATCCAGATTTGCACGCGCCGTGTCGCCGAGATAGCCGACAAAGATTGTAAGATCCCTCCCTTTATAAAGGTAAGGATCCCTGTGATTGCAATGCTAGTCCCTAGATCAATGCTAGCATCCACAGTTTAAGATGAAGTACACAGAAACAAAGGTTATTATTACATATCATTACAGAGACAAACATAGTCTTTTACAAACTCCATGGCCACAGGCCTAATACAAGAGTTCAAATAAATAATAAGATAAATAAGTCTTCATCTTCATGTGCCACAGGCAAACATGTTGAGTGTAGACTCATGACTCCTAATCATCATCAGAATATCCTTCAATATCACAAGTTACAACCACAGTGGGTCAATACATTGGAATAGTATTGGCAAGTGATACCTTAGTAGAATATTGGTGGACTAAATACTATATGCATTTTGGCTAAGTGTAGCTTAGGATTGTTTTGCTCAAAATAGGTTTTGCCTATTAGTTGAAAACACTAAGTTTTTCTTTGTCAAAAACTTTCCCAAGGAACCACCAATAGACATTGGGGTCCGTCACCCTTGTTCAACCACAAGTTTTTACTTAGAAATTGGGATGAGGAGATTCTTGATAGCTTCCATGTCTTGATGCTCAAATTGTCCAATACCAGGGACATGGCTAAGTACTTAGATTCTTCCATCTGCAGAGGTTGTGCACTTTCCCCACAAGACTTGATTTTCACTAAGACAGGACCTTTCAGAAGCATTCCCTTAGACCAAATGGACGCGCTCCAACCTATCATCCCACTACCACCAACTGTCCAAATGGCTAAGTTATTGCAACCTATATGATCCGGGCAGAGCCCATATTGCCAAGTGGCTGCACTAGAAGCTTCTTAACATATGGCATCTCAAATCCCTTTGTTCCTGGGTGGCTTTCCACAAGTGAGATACACAAGTTAAACCATAGAAATGGGCCTTGTGTAACCACTCAACATAAACCATTCCTTCCATTCCACCTAGGTGTTTCATTCACTTAGTTGTTTTATTAAGCAAAAACATAGTCCAAAGACTTAGAAATATTTATTCATATCATGAATATATAACCACCCTTGGTTGCTACTAGCTAGGCTAAGCATGGCATTGATAAGGCTTAGAAATATTTCTAGCAATTCTACAACTACTAGGATTTCCCAAGCATAGCATATAGATCAAAATAACCATGCAAGACTAGCAAAATATTTCTAATGCAAAGTTGAAAACATAGGAATAAAATCATGAAGCACCACTTTCCTTGGTAGTTTGGAGAGTAGCTACAATCCTCACAATCACAATCACTATTTGCACCAAAATCTACACATAAAATGATAGCACGAAATCACATACAAAACAATATAAGCAAAAATATATGGATGCATGCAATATGATATGTGATGATTTTCTATACTCAATAAGACAAGTGCACAGTACTGATTCATAAACAAGATCAAAACTTTCCAAACAACCTTTATTTGAACATTAAAACATTTCTCAAATAATTAATATACACAAAATAGGCCTGCACATGTTTCTGTAAAAATAACCATTTTAACAGAAATAAAACATTAAACACATTGCATATATGGAAAGGGATTTCTCTCCTGATTCCATTGATATAAAGTTTTTCAAATTTGGACATGGGAATCAAAAGTTATGAATTAAACAAGTTTTAATATCTAATAGATCTAATCCAGTTTTTTTTTAAATTTAAATCCTAGCCACGCGGCGTCTCCTCATTGGACAATACCGCTTCACTCAGGATCATGCTTCCGCACCGTCGGATCAAGTTAGATCCAACGCGCCAGATCTAAAAAAACGGTTTGCTCCCGTTCTAATCTACACCCTACGATACAGATCTAACGGCGGCCGATGCTTTGACCAAGGAGTGGCGGCGCGAATGGTCGCTGGCAGCGGCGGCGCTTCTGCCGGCGATGCACCGGTGATTCTAGAGGGGGATAAGGGTCGAGCAGTGGCTTACCGAACTCGCGGAATCACGACAAAGCTCAAGGTGTTGCTGGTGTGGGCGGGGGTGTGCTGCAGAGGCTGCTGGGGCTCATCGGAGTTGAAGGCAGCGTCGGGTTTGCACGGACGGCGACGAAGGCGACGTTACTGGCCACCCTAGCACAAACCAAGGGTATCAGCGAGTGCACAACGCTCAGGCGAACCTGACAGGGTCAAGTAGAAGGCGCGGGGCGGTCGGCTTTTACCTCAATCTCTCGCCGTAGTTGGAGACGGCGTCGGATGCCCACGGTAGTCGTCGAAGTCGACGCTCTGGATCACAAGCGGATGAACAAGGAGGATCAGGAGGTGCGCAAAGATCAGAGGATCATTCCAGGGTGAACAAGGAGTAGGCGCGAGCACTAGGATTACCGGAATACCTCGCCGGAGTTGGCTCTGTCTGTGGCGGTGTAGGAGCAAATACTGGCAGCCTGGTGGCGAGGTGAGCGTGCTGTGTGGGGGGAATTGACCGTGGTGGTGAGGTGATTAAGTAGCCAGGAGGGGCGAGGGAATTAAACAGCGGTTCAATGCCAATTAAGCGAGGAATCAACACGGCGTTTCTGGAGGAAACGGCGGTGGCGATGGGGTCTGCGCGCGCGGGGGTGGAGAAGAAGATGCTGACCTGGATCGGGCCCAGTGGCAGTGTCAGCGGGGCAGAGCGGTGCGGGTGAGAAAGAGAGAAGGGGGAAACCCGGGTGGGCTGGCTTTTGGGCCGTTTCTGTTGTTGGGTTGGAAAGGTGGCGCCAGGCCTAGTGCTGTTTTCTAATGCCTTTTCTTTTTCTAAATTGATTTTCAGGAAACATTTTCAAATGATTTCAAAACCTTTTGAATTCCAACCCTTTTCTGAATTTTTGCAGAGTGTAACACTCATAATTCTGGGCATAAAACCATGTGGTCTCTCTGTACTAGCTTGGTTCTTTTGATCAAACAAAATAAACAGTGACATAGCACTTGATTTGAACAAGTTTTGAAAATGGTTTTAAATCCATATTTGTTTTGTAAATTTTGGTTTAAGCACTATCAATCAAACAAGACAATCTGAGAGCAACAAGGTTTGGCTTTGAAACAAATAATATTTCATTGGAGAGTAGCATTTGATTACTGTTTGATCACATAAAATCATAGCTCTCAAACTCTGTTTCTTTCAAATGAGTTTGAGTTTGAGTTTGAATTTGATCCCTAAATGATATGCATGCATGCATGATATGAAATTTTTGAAAACATGATTTTAGGGATGTTACAAATCTAACCCCCTTAAGGTGAATCTCGCCCTCGAGATTCGGGTTGGCTAGCAAATAGGTGAGGGTGGTCTTTCCGAAGATCATCTTCTCTTTCCCATGTTGCTTCTTCTTCGGAATGATGGTTCCATTGAACTTTGCAGAATTTGATAGTCTTAGTCCGAGTAACTCTTTATGCAGTCTCAAGAATCTTGATAGGCTTCTCCTCATAAGTGAGATCACTTTCCAATTGGACCTCTTCCAAAGGTATAGTATCCTTCAAGGAAGTTTCTTCCATTTCTGGATGGCATTTCTTAAGCTGACTCACATGAAACACATTATGAATAGCTGACAAAGACTCTGGCAATTCAATCTCATAAGCTACTTCTCCTTTACGACTCAGAATCTTGAATGGTCCAACATATCTTGGGGCCAATTTACCTTTGACACCAAACCTATTCACTCCACGAAGTGGTGACACTCTAAGATAAGCTCTATCGCCCACTTCATAGGTGACTTCTCTACTCTTAGGATCTGCGTAGCTCTTTTGTCGGGACTGTGCTATCTTCAACCTGTCCTTGACTAGCTTGACTTTCTCTTCAGCCTCTTTTATTAGTTCTGGTCCGAACAAACTTCTTTCTCCCACACCATTCCATAGCAATGGGGTGGTACACTTTCTCCCATAGAGAAACTCAAACGGTGCCATCTCAATACTGGCTTGGTAGCTATTATTGTAAGAGAACTCTGCGTAAGGCAAACTTTCATCCCAACTGGCTCCATAGTCTAGAGCACAAGCTCTCAACATATCTTCAAGAATCTGATTAGTCCTTTCTGTTTGTCCATCAGTTTGGGGGTGAAAAGCAGTGCTGAATTCCAACCTCGTTCCCAATGACTCACGTAATTGCCTCCAAAAATGGGAAGTGAATTGAGTTCCCCTATCAGACATAATACTTTTGGGTACTCCATGTAGACATACAATTCTACTCATATAGATCTTGGCTAACTTAGCACTTGTTTAAGTTGTCTTCACGGGTATGAAATGAGCCACTTTAGTTAGGCGATCCACTACTACCCAAATGGAATCATATCCTGACCTGGTCCTTGGTAATCCGGTAATGAAATCCATACCAATCTAGTCCGACTTCCAATCAGGAATAGGTAGTGGTTGTAACAATCCTGCTGGTTTCTGATGTTCTGCCTTCACTCTACTACATACATCACACAAAGCAATATCTTCGGCGATGTCCTTCTTGAGATTATTCCACCAAAATCTTTCCTTCATATCCATGTACATTTTGGTGTTACCCGGATGAATGGAATACGGTGAGTTGTGTGCTTCTTGTAAAATCAGTTTCCGAAGCTACGGATCTTGTGGAACACAGATACGTTTTCCATGCCATAAAGTACCCTGTTTGTCTTCATGGAATCCTTTGGCTTTTCCCTTGCCAATCTTTTCCTTAATCTCCTCAATTTCCTTATCTGCCTTTTGGGATTCTTTGATCTTGTCCAACAAAGTGGGTTGAACATCCAAAGACATGAGATGTCCCTCAAGCACAATCTCCAATCTAAGGTCTCTAAATTGGGCACACAGATCATCTGGCAGTTCTCCCTTAGTAAGGCCATTCACAAAAACCTTATGGCTTAGAGCATCCGCTACAACATTTGCTTTACCGGGGTTGTATTGCAAACTCAAGTCATAGTCCTTGATGAGTTCTAGCCATCTTCTTTGTCTCATGATAATTTCCTTCTGGGTGAAAATATACTTTAAACTCTTGTGATCTGTGAACACTTCACAACGCTTTCCCAAAAGATAATGTCTCCATGTTTTGAGTGCATGGACAACAGAGGCTAAATCTAAATCATGAGTAGGGTAATTTACCTCATGAGTTTTGAGTTGTCTCGAGGCATAATCCACAACTTTCCCTTCTTGCATAAGTACTGCACCTAATCCATGATGAGATGCATCACAATACACTTGAAAATCCTTCTCCAAATCTGGCAAACATAAGACTGGTGTTGTCACTAGTCTCTTCTTCAACTCTTGAAAACTGAGTTCACAACCCTCAGACCAAGCAAATTTCTTGTCTTTCTTTAACAATTCTGTCACAGGTTTAGCTACCTTGGGGAAATTCTCAATGAACCTTCTGTATTATCCTGCCAAGCCAAGGAAACTATGAACCTCTTTGACTGAATTAGGTGATTCCCATTCAGTTACAGCTGAAACTTTAGCAGGATCAACCGCTACACCATCTCCTGACACAACGTGTCCAAGAAATCCAACTTCATTCAACCAAAACTCACACTTGCTGAATTTGGCATACAACTTATGCTCTCTAAGCTTCTCAAGTATCAAAAGCAAATGTCCTTCATGCTCTTCTTTGCTCTTGGAGTAGATCAAAATTTCATCGATGAAAACGACAACAAACTTATCAAGAAATTCCATGAACACTTTGTTCATCATATTCATGAAGTATGCTGGTGCATTGGTCAAACCAAATGCAACACGGTATACTCATACAATCCATACCTTGTGGTGAAAGCTGTCTTAGGTATGTCTTGTTCCCTTATCTTGAGATGGAAATAACCTGACCGGAGATCAATCTTTGAGAACACACAAGCTCCTTCTAACTGATCAAACAAGTCATTGATTCTAGGCAAAGGGTATTTGTTCTTGATAGTCACCTCATTGAGTGAACGTCAATCTATGCATAACCTTTGACTTCTATCTTTCTTTTCCACAAACAAAACTGGTGCTCCCCAAGATGAAGAACTTGGTTGGATAAAACCTTTCTGCAACTGTTCTCGAAGTTGCTTCTTGAGTTCTTTCAACTCATCAACTGACATCTTGTACGGTCTTTTTGCTATTGGTCCAGATCCTGGTAGCAAATCAATAAGAAATTCCACATCTCTATCTGGTAGCATTCCCGGCAATTCTTCCGGAAACACATCCGGATATTCACTCACAATAGGCACACTGTCTATGCTAACCCCCTTAAGATAATTAAGCTTACTCCTTTTTGATTCAAAGTTAGACTTGAATCTAATTCGTTTCCTTTCCGGGGTTGTGAGTGCAACAGTACGATTGGCACAATCTAGTACTCCTTCATACTTGGTCATCCAATCCATTCCCAAAATTACATCCAGTCCTTGGGAATCTAGGGTTATCACACTCACTGGAAACTTATGCTTTCCAAATTCTATCACTAGATCCCGGCATCCAAGACTTACTATCATATCTCCACCTGGAGAACTTACTTTTATTGGACACCCAATGTTTTCAGTTGGAAACCCATTTCTATCAACAAATGCTTTTGATATGAATGAATGCGATGCTCCAGTATCAAAAAGAACAAGTGCTGGAATAGAATTGAGTTTGAACTTACCAGCAACAGCATCAGGTTCCTCATAGATTTCATCCACATTGATGTGGTTCACTTGTCCCTTTTGAAAAGGGTTGGGCTTGTTGGGTCCTTCAACTTTATTTTCTGGGCATTCATTTGCATAATTCCCCATCTTCTTGCACTTGAAACACTCAACCTGACTAAGATCCTTCTTGACAGGCTGGCTTCCACTGCCACTTCCACTTCCATTGTGGTGGCTCTTATATCCACCCTTGTGATTCTTATACTTATCATTGTCATGACTACGATTGTGCTTGTTGTCATGATAACGGTTGTGGTTGTGGTGCTTGTTGAACTTCCCATGCTTGTGGGATCCAGAACTCCCACTGTCATCATAATGGGAACTCTTGTGAGACGATCCCGAGTTGTGCTTGTCAGAGTGCTTTCTCTTCCTTCTTTCAACTTGTTTCATCTTGCTCTCCAAAATAGCAGCCTTGTCACAAAGAGACCGGTATGTGGGAACATAGGCCACAACTAACTGCAGGTTCAGTTCATCATTCAACCCTTCAAGGAACTTTTCCTTCCTCTTAGCATCAGTGTCAACTTCTTTCGGTGCATATCGTGCCAGATTGTTGAACTCCTCAATGTATTCAGCCACGCTGCGGTGGCGCTGCTTCAAGTTATGGAACTCTTTCTTCTTCAAACTCATCACTCCAGATGAGATGTGAGCAGTACGCAATCCATCTTCAAAGATAGCCCATGTCACATCCTCAATGGGAGTGGTGATTTGGAAGTTATCCCACCAAGTGGATGCTGGTCCTTCCAACAAATGTGCTACAAATCTGACTTTCTCTTCATCAGTACAGCCAACTGTTACCAAATCCTTGTTCACAGAGCGTAGCCAATCATTGGCCACCATAGGATCAGTAGTTCCGAAGAACTTTGCTGGCCTCAGTCTTAAGAACCAGGTAAGCATGTCAAAACCCGGTGGGTTCTTCTGATTGTTGTTGTTATTGTTGTTATTGTTGTTGTTATTGTTGTTGTTGTTTTTATTCTGGATGAACGTAGTCATCATTTGCATCAGCTGAGTCTGAGTTGTCATCATTTGCTGCATCTCAGGAGTGATGTTGTTGTTGTTGGGGTTGGGATTGGCACGTCGGGGAGGCATCTGTGGTTTGTTCAATAGAGATAAGAATGAGATACCCATAGATGCTAACATGCACAATACATCACATAAACAATCACCAAACATGCATCATAATAATAAAAGTTCAACAACATGGACAACAAGTTTGCAAAGTAAACACACCAATAGCAAGTCATCCACATGTTGGATGGTCATTGCGACTCAATAATCAAAGACATGATAAATAAAGGTAAATGAGTAGTCATCACTACTCCTCGGCATCAACCTCCTCATCAACAAATGTAAGACCTACATTCTCCATTGCGGTCTTGTATTCCTCGACATTGGTGGTCAATGTCTCTACTTTGGCTTTGAGAGCCCTCTTCTGTGAACGAAGCCTCTCAGTCACAGTCTGCTGATGCTCGAGCTCAAAGTCCTTGGACTCCAGTTCTGCAGTCATGTCTCGAATCCTCTTGTTCCTATCTTGGACTCGCTTCTCTTGACTCTTGAACTTTCTGTCCTGACTCTCAAACTTGGCCTCCATCTCTTTGACTATCTCATCTTGATATGCGAAGAGCTTGTCCTTCTCACGAAGCTGCACCTGGAGTTCGTCATTGCTAAGTATGACGTTGGTCCTATCAGTGTCTACGTGACTAAGAAGAACCTCTAAGTCCTGGAGGTATAGGCGAATCGGCTCTGCCGTCTCTAACGAAGTATCCTCAAAGTCAATGGCCTCACCATCGTCATCACGTCTACCAAAGGTGTGTAAGTGAGTACCTCTAACCTCACGAGAGTGTCTCCCTAGTAAACGTCCAATCAAATCCTGCATGACTACCTCTAGGCCTCTCTCCTTGTCATCATGCATGAGCTTGAAGATGATGGCCTCCGTGACTGGCTCAGTCTGGCATCCTGGCTGATTAACCTTGAAGCCCCAAAGGTCTTTCCTCTCAAACTTGGTGAGGGGAAGCATCATGATAGTAGGAAGACGGAGATTGAGCAGACTAGTGAGCTCAATAATACGAGGGCCAGAACGAGTTCCCTTGAACTCTTCAGCCATGCTGATAGTAACATTAGGCATCTATTTATAAGATATAAAATGTTAGGATCAACACAATTTAAGACAATTTACAAGACAAGGCATCACATGCATAACTTTTGAAACCAAACACACAAGTCATGGCATACATAACCCAAGCAACCTAGTTTCAATATAACTTAGTGAAATTTTGGAAATGTAATGATAAGTGTGGTGTTCCAACTAATAAGGCTCAATTCTTCTTTCACTTTCTAATATAAAGGCTAACAGTGCATCCTTCTATCAAAGAAGATTAGAAAAGTTTACTAGAAGAATAAGACAAGTGTGGAAGTTTGTTGAAATTTTTTCCTTAGTGGTCTCCAATCCTAGGGTCACAATCCTACAGGCAACACAGTGCTCTGATACCATCTGTAAGATCCCTCCCTTTATAAAGGTAAGGATCCCTGTGATTGCAATGCTAGTCCCTGGATCAATGCTAGCATCCACAGTTTAAGATGAAGTACACAGAAACAAAGGTCATTATTACATATCATTCCAGAGACAAACATAGTCTTTTACAAACTCCATGGACACAGGCCTAATACAAGATTTCAAATAAATAATAAGATAAATAAGTCTTCATCTTCATGTGCCACAGGCAAACATGTTGAGTGTAGACTCATGACTCCTAATCATCATCAGAATATCCTGCAACATCACAAGTTACAACCACAGTGGGTCAATACATTGGAATAGTATTGGAAAGTGATACCTTAGTAGAATATTGGTGGACTAAATACTATATGCATTTTTTCTAAGTGTAGCTTAGGCTTGCTTTGCTCAAAATAGGTTTTGCCTATTAGTTGAAAACACTAAGTTTTTCTTTGTCAAAAACTTTCCCAAGGAACCACCAATAGACATTGGGGTCCTTCACCCTTGTTCAACCACAAGTTTTTACTTAGAAATTGGGATGAGGAGATTCTTGATAGCTTCCATGTCTTGATGCTCAAATTGTCCAATACCAGGGACATGGCTAAGTACTTAGATTCTTCCATCTGCAGAGGTTGTGCACTTTCCCCACAAGACTTGATTTTCACAAAGACAAGACCTTTCAGAAGCCTTCCCTTAGACCAAATGGACGCGCTCCAACCTATCATCCCACTACCACCAACTGTCCAAATGTCTAAGTTATTGCAACCTATATGATCCAGGCAGAGCCCATATTGCCAAGTGGCTGCACTAGAAGCTTATTAACATATGGCATCTCAAATCCCTTTGTTCCTGGGTGGCTTTCCACAAGTGAGATACACAAGGTAAACCATAGAAATGGGCCTTGTGTAACCACTCAACATAAACCATTCCTTCCATTCCACCCAGGTGTTTCATTCACTTAGTTGTTTTATTAAGCAAAAACATAGTCCAAAGACTTAGAAATATTTATTCATATCATGAATATATAAACACCCTTGGTTGCTACTAGCTAGGATAAGCATGTCATTGATAAGGCTTAGAAATATTTCTAGCAATTCTACAACTACTAGGATTTTCCAAGCATAGCATATAGATCAAAATAACCATGCAAGACTAGCAAAATATTTCTAATGCAAAGTTGAAAACATAGGAATAAAATCAAGAAGCACCACTTGCCTTGGTATTTTGGAGAGTATCTACAATCCTCACAATCACAATAACTATTTGCACCAAAATCTACACATAAAATGATAGCACCAAATCACATACAAAACAATACAAGCAAAAATATATGGATGCATGCAATATGATATGTGATGATTTTGTATACTCAACAAGACAAGTGCACAGTACTGATTCATAAACAATTTCAAAACTTGCCAAACAACCTTTATTTGAACATTAAAACATTTCTCAAATAATTAATATACACAAAATAGGCCTACACATGTTTCTATAGAAATAACCATTTTAACAGAAACAAAACATTAAACACATTTCATATATGGAAAGGGCTTTCTCTCCTGATTCCATTGATATAAAATTTGTCAAATTTGGACGTGGGAATCAAAAGTTATGAATTAAACAAGTTTTAATATCTAATAGATCTAATCCAGTTTTTTTAAATTTAAATCCTAGCCACGCGGCGTCTCCTGATTGGACAATACCGCTTCACTCAGGATCATGCTTCCGCACCGTCGGATCAAGTTAGATCCAACGCGCCAGATCTAAAGAAAATGGTTTGCTCCCGTTCTAATCTACACCCTACGATATAGATCTAATGGCGGCCGGTGCTTTGACCAAGGAGTAGCGGCGCGAATGGCCGCTGGTGGCGGCGGCGCTTCTGCCGGCGACGCACCGGTGATTCTAGAGGGGGCTAAGGTTTGAGAAGTGGCTTACCGAACTCGCGGAATCACGACGAAGCTCAAGGTGTTGCTGGTGTGGGCGGGGGTGTGCTGCAGAGGCTGCTAGGGCTCGTCGGAGTTGAAGGCAGCGTCGGGTTTGTATGGACGGTGACGAAGGTGACGTTACTGGCCACCCTAGCACAAACCAAGGGTATCAGCGAGTGCACAACGCTCAGGCGAACCTGACAGGGTCAAGTAGAAGGCGCGGGGCGGTCGGCTTTTACCTCAATCTCTCGCCGTAGTTGGAGACAGCATCGGATGCCCACGGTAGTCGTCGAAGTCGACGCTCTGGATCACAAGCGGGTGAACAAGGAGGATCAGGAGGTGCGCAAAGATCAGAGGATCATTCCAGGGTGAACAAGGAGTAGGCGCGAGCACTAGGCTTACCGGAATACCTCGCCAGAGTTGGCTCTGTCTGCGGCGGTGTAGGAGCAAATACTGGCAGCCTGGTGGCGAGGTGAGCGTGCTGTGTGGGGGGAATTGACCGCAGTGGAGAGGTGATTAAGTAGCCAGGAGGGGCGAGGGAATTACGCAGCGGTTCAATGCCAATTAAGCGAGGAATCAACACGGCGTTTCTGGAGGTAACGGCGGTGGCGACAGGCGACAGGGTGTGCGCGCGCGGGGGTGGAGAAGAAGATGCTAACCTGGCTCGGGCCCAGTGGCAGTGTCAGCGGGGCAGAGCGGGTGCGGGTGAGAAAGAGAGAAGGGGGAAACCCGGGTGGGCTAGATTTTGGGCCGTTTCTGCTGTTGGGCTGGAAAGGTGGCTCCAGGCCCAGTGCTGTTTTCTAATGCCTTTTCTTTTTCTAAATTGATTTTCAGGAAACATTTTTCAAATGATTTCAAAACCTTTTGAATTCAAACCCTTTTCTGAATTTTTGCAGAGTGTAAGACTCATAATTCTGGGCATAAAACCATGTGGTCTCTCTATACTAGCTTGGTTCTTTTGATCAAACAAAATAAACAGTGACATAGCACTTGATTTGAACAAGTTTTGAAAATGGTTTTAAATCCATATTTGTTTTGTAAATTATGGTTTAAGCACTAGCAATCAAACAAGACAATCTAAGAGCAACAAGGTTTGGCTTTGAAACAAATAATCTTTCATTGGAGAGTAGCATTTGATTACTGTTTGAATACATAAAATCATAGCTCTCAAACTCTGTTTCTTTCAAATGAGTTTGAGTTTGAGTTTGAATTTGATCCCTAAATGATATGCATGCATGCATGATATGAAATTTTTGAAAACATGATTTTAGGGATGTTACAAAGATGTTGTTGGATCCCGCCCGAATCATCATCTCCAAGCGCCGCTTGCCCCACGGTGGGCACCAACTGTCGTGGTATTACACTGCAGATGCTACTGGGGGTAGCTTAAGTAGAGAGAGCAAGGAGACGTAGGAGAATCCGGGAGCGAGATTGGCACACGATGTACCTAGGTTCACGTCCTCTTGGTGGAGGATCGCTATGTCCTGCTGTCAATCCAGTATATGATCATAAATTGGTTTACATGGGAGCCGCCGTAGGCGGAGGAGGAGACTAGATCTTGTCTAATGTGGGATAAGATGCCCCGTGGGGGTGCCCCTGGTGGCTTTATATATGCAGCTAGTTAGGGTTTACAAGTATTTGGTGGGCTTTGTATTGGAGTCGCCGTCTTGGGCCTCTAGTCGGTGCCACTCGTCTGGGTCCAGCACGCGCCAGTCGCCGTATTGGGCGAGTCGACCCGCTCTGGCCTTGGCTTCAGTCGGCTTGATCCAGCTGGCAACTCCGCTTCATGGGTATACCCCGATTGGTATTCCCCCATCACACAAGGGAAAGAAACTACCGGTGATTAAACTATGATTCATAACACCTGTAGAAACTTTTCTGCTGATTAAACTATGCTTCCTAACAGGCAAACAGGACAAAGCCAGATGGAACGTCTTCTTCAGGTGCTACACCTCCCCAAGCTTAACCAGCTCCAAGGCCACCAAGAACTTCCAATGTTGCACCTGTAGGGGTTCATAGCATGGAAAACAAAAAATTTCTATCGCATACAAACAAACAAGCCAAGATATATCTACTAGATTGTAGCAACGAGTCGATGGAATAACTTACCCTCGAAGATTCCAAAGTGGTTAACGAGAGCAGATTCTCGTGGGTGATGTAGTCGTACTCTTTCCGATCTCAAGATCGCGTAGACGATCCTTCCGGCGCCACGTTCCGGCAGCGCTCCCGCAGTCGGTCACACGTTCGGTACTCGACGAAGACCTTCCTATCCCTTGTTCCAGCAGGCAGCGGAGGTTGTAGCACTCTCCTCGCGATTCCTGTAGCACAACGGCGTGGTACCGGAAGTAGAGGGGAGATCCCGCAGGGCTTCGCCTTAAGCCGGTGCGAGTATGGTGAAGTATGAGAGAGGCTATTAGTGGTCTAGTAATTAGACACACCAATTAGAAGGCTCTAAACCAATTAGAAGGCTCTAAACCGAAGGCTAAAGCAATTAGAAGCTCTAAACCGAAACGGCTCTAAACCGAAGGTAGAAGATAGGAACTTGTGTGTCTAGAGGAGGAGGCCTGCCCCTCCTTTTATGGGTGGAGGGGCTTGGAGCGCCAGGGGAGGGAGGGAGTCCCTCCCCAACTCGGCCTAGGGCTGGCCGCCGGCTTGGAGGAGAGGAACTCCTCCTCCAAGTTGGTTTCCAACTCCTCTTGCTTGTTTCCCACAGTTTCTTGTTTTAGCCGTTTGACTTTCAAACTGGACATTTGACTTTTCTGTTTTAGGATTCAATTTAATCCTTTATTTGGGACAGCAAGAACACTTAGTACATGATGCAATCATTCCAATATGTAATGACACATTCATGTACCCCTCCCCCCCGGAGTGCCGGACATTCCGGAACCTTCTAGAACATTCCCGATGAAAACACCGGAATCATTCCGCAACTCCGAAACGGGACTTTCCTTATATGAATCTTATTCTCCGGACCATTCCGGATCACCTCGTGATATCCCGGATCCTATCCGAGACTCCGAACAACATTCGGTCTCTTTCTCATAATACCATAACTACTCAAACAACGTCGAATCCTTAAGTGTGTCTCCCTACGGTTCGTGAATTATGCGGACATGATCGAGACACTTCTCCAAACAATAACCAATAGAGGAATCTGGAAATTCATATGGCTCCCACATATTTCTACGATTACTTTGCGATCGAATGAACCACTTACATACGATACCAATTTCCCTTTGTCTCACGATAGTTTACTTATCCGAGGTTATGATCGTCGGTATCTCTGCATACCTAGTTCAACCTCGTTACCGATAAGTACTCTTTTCTCGTTCCCGTGATATGTGATCCCTTGTGAGCCAGTCACATGCTTGCAAGCTAATTGGATGACATTACACCGAGAGGGCCCAGAGTATATCTATCCGTCATATGGATGGACAAATCCCACTCTTGATCCATGTGTCTCAACCAATACTTTCCGAACACTCAATGCCACCTTTATAGCCACCCAGTTACGGTGTGGTGTTTGATGTCATCAAAGCATCCATCCGGCAAAGGTGATATGCATGATCTCATGGTCGAAGGAATTAGGTTACTATGTATCAGAAAGCATATAGCAATTGAACTATTTAAAATGACTTGATCTTTATGCTACACTTATCTATAGGAGTATGTCCATCACATCATTCTCCTAATGATATGACCCTGTTGTTAATAACATCTCTATGTTCATGATCAGGAAACCATGATCATATATTAACCAACAAGCTAGTTTAACAAGAGGCTTTACTAGGGACTCTTATTTTAGTTTACAAATCACACAAGTATTAATGTTTCCGGTTAATACAATTATAGCATGGTATGTAAACATTTATCATAAGTGTGAAGATATGATAATAACCACTTTATTATTGCCTCTTGGGCATATCTCCAACAGTCTCCCACTTGCACTAGAGTCAATAATCTAGTTTCAAACCTTTGTGTATTCAACACCTATGGCTTTCCGGTGTTGTATGTACACGATTGCTAGTGGTCAACTGATCTCTGGATCTAACACTTCCAGGTCCGTGTGTAATTGCATGTCTTTGCGTCTCTACGCATCACTCATTCTCTAATGAGATGGCTTTGTATAAATTTGGTCCTTTGGTGAGACCTTTAGTTCTTTAGGGTTAAAACATGTTGATAATATTGTCGTACAATATATCTTCATAGTATTATCCCGCTATGAACTACACCTAGTTTGATAACAAACTACTTGACCCAAATGCCCTCTTTAGCTGCTATAATAGCAGTCATATACTTAGCCTTTTGTTGTAGTATCTGTCACAATGTCTTAACTTTGGAACTCATCCAAATCCATTATGGAACTTACTTTCCATTATATTGTGCCACCCTTAGTTTAGATTGAGATAAACTTAATTTGCACTTTGTGACAAAACTAGTATCAATGTAGTACTTTTACAATGAACTAACCATCTATTTGTCACTTCTACAAACAATATATTCTTAGTTCTTCCAAAAGATCATAAGAATATCCTTACTATTGTCCAATGATCATCTTACGAATCATTCTGGTATATGCTCACAACATTTAGAGCATAGGACATATCTGGATTTGTACATATCACAGTATGATTGATATAAATACTCTTTGTGATTTCATACATCAAGTATCAATCTATACTTGATTATTTGTTTCACTTTACCAAATGTCAATACACTTGAATATATCATCAACATTTGAACTCATTCAATCCTTTATGTGCGACAAGAACCTTTCTTGTAGTTTCTATATTGAACTCATTCAATATCTTATCTATGTACTTCTGGCACAACCATATTAGCGTCTATTGATGCCTAATATTTGGGTTTTGCCTAAGTCTTTCATCGAGATGAAATTCTGATATTGTGTTAAAAAGATACATCACTTCCAATAATGTATTAGAAATATGTCTCAGCGCTCCCACTTAATTTCTTGCAAATGCAAGCATCTTCATTGTCTCTGATGAATTTAAACTCTTTTAACAATTTCATCATTGTGAAGATTCCAACTCCGCGATGCTCACTTCAACCATTGAAGTTTGCATATGCTTTTAGCGTCCTTTGAATTAACAAAACCCTATGGACCATGTTACGCACATGTCCTAGGTAACAATTCTATTAGAAGAACTTGTTTTGTTTATTCAACTACCATATAACAAATTATATGTAGTGGTTGCTACATTAATCCGTCTAGACTAAATATCACTATGAAAGATCAAACCTTATCATAGTCAACTTTTGAACATTTTGTGAACTCTTTCCCAACATGTCGACTATTTCATAGATGTAAAACATCCATGTCTATTTCTTTATAGATCCAAACACGACTGTAAGGTCTTACACCTTTCTCGAGGGTCCTTCAAGTTCAAAACTTGATTTCTCGTGTATGGAACTATCACGGATTTTATGGCTTCAAGCCATTTGACGGAGTCAGGGCCCATCATCGCTTCTTTGCATGTAGTCGGTTCATTATTCTCAAATAATGATTCAACCCTCAAATCTTGGTATTTGATTGTTTACTCGACCTACTTGTTTCAATAGAAACTTTGACTATTGTAACCACAACCTTTGAGGCACGTAAGCCATGAGCATTGTTGCTGCCTCCGGAACACTTTTCGGCGCTGCGCAACTTTGATCATATAGCTAAGGTTCCTTTAACCTTATCAAAGTTCTATTGTCCTCCCACTTAACTTTTCACGAAAAATTCCTTCTCAAAGAAACTTGACGTTCTAAGTGACAAACACTTTTGTCTCTGGTGTTATGGAGGAATACTTAACAGTTATTCGAAATAACATACAAAGACAGGTTCATCCGACTTTGGTTGCAAACATCTTTCTTATGTATAGCATACCAATGTTTAAGAAAGGACTACTTGGGTTTTATCCCAAACCATAACTTTATATGGTGTCATTTCAACGGATTATGATGAAGCTCTTTTCAGTGGAAAAACGGTAATCTCTAAAGCTTTTAATCTTTAAAATATAATGGCAGTTTTATGAATTACACCTTCGATCTTACCATGTCAAACAAGGTTTAATTACATATCTCGAACGCTCCATACTCTTATGGTGTTTCGGGAAATGCAAATCCACGGAACGATTCCTTAAATCTTAGGTATTATGCTAAACTCTGAAACTCAAATATCTTCCTTTATGATCTTTATCATAAACTGTTTATATTCTTGTTACAATGATTTTGCACTTCATCTTGAAAGTCTTTGAACTTTTCAAATGTTTCATACTTCATCCTTATTAAGTAAATATTCATATATTCACTCAAATTTTCGGAGAAAGCATATGAAGTTGAAATCCATCGCTCTTGACTACACATAATGGACTTCGTACAACAATATGTACAAATTCCAATAAGCTAGTCTTTCGTTCCCTTTTGGCCTATGAACGAAGTTTTAATTATCTCTAGGAAAGTTTCACAAGCGTCATTTGATCAAAATCAAAAGACTCCAAAATTCCATACATATGGAGTTTCTTCGTGTTTTCTTTCCAATATAATTTAAACGGCGATGTCACTTCCTAAGTGATCTTTCAATCAATTTGTCTTTCGACATCTTTAGCATTAGCTTTATGGATGTGATTTTTCCAACGAGATTTGTGAATCATCCATCTTTTATGGATTACGGCAATTATTTGAACAACCCTTTTGTTCTCATAACACCTGATAAAACAAATCTTGAAGGCAAGCTTTGATGTTTAACGAGCAACACAATAACCCTTTATTTGTTCTCGATGAACATCATCACATATTCTTTTGCTAATTACTTAGGCCACTGTAGTTCATGAATTTTGTTGTTTTGTATGACGATTCATACCAACAAATTCAGTATCAAATACTTAAGAACCACATTGTTTAATAAGCAAAGAATATAGCCATAACATGTATATCATCTATATACTTAAACTGAACAATTCTAGTCTTTTCTTTTCTGCCATATATTTATGAGATTCTCTTTCAGTATTTCCTTTTCTGTTTGAAAGAATCTATCAATATCAATAGTGGAGTCATACATATGACACATAGTCCAAAGCGTGTATAGTTAAATACCAATGTCTTTGGACTTGCACTTTGAAGTAGATCACCATCATCAAATGTTCTGTGTTCTTTCAAATTCCTTTCTTTAGTAATCTCTTGGTGTAGTAAACATTTTACCTACATCAAACATTCACCTTTATCATGGAATTATCCAAGATCAAACTACTTTTAGCTTGTAATGGTGAGTATAATGTTGCTATCCAAAACCTTTTGGTGGATTAGGACAACTAGTGTCTCCAACCTTTTGCAAATTCTCATCAAATATGAGAACATGACTTTTGCCATATTATACTCTATCATGTTGCAACCAAAACTTCGTTTCAGATATCACAATATCTTCCACACATCATGGTTTCTGAAACAACTCTTTCAGATCCTAGATAACCTTGATATTAAGAGAATCCTTTGAATATCAAGAATCATGGAGACAAACATGATACTTATATACTAACACTTGGAACTGTTACTCTTGTTTTAATACCAATTATTAAACTTCATGGAGTAACCGGAACTTACTGAAAGTTTGCAATAGGACTTCTAAACTTTAGATTAACACTTCAAAACAATACGATACCAGTTAGTAAAGTAACTAACCAGAATTCTATAGTTCTATCATCTCAATTATAACTAAGCGCAAGGTGGTAAACGGATGCCAATGACTACAAAAACTATGCAAATTCACTTTGATTCAGTTTATGATAAATTGAGTTCTAATTAATAATTAAATTAATCTAGGTGAACTCCCACTCAAAACAATATCCCTCACATTGTTTTAGTGATCACACGAACCAAATCCACCACATCAAAACCGATCATCACGAGAGTTGATATAGCTTCAATGGCGAACAATCAACATGTTCATCATATCTACTATATGACTCATGCTCTACCTTTCGGTAATCCGTGTTCCTGAGGCCATGTCTGTACATGCTAGGCTCGTCAAGATCAAACCTTAGCTTCCGCATGAGCAAATCTGGCTTGCCCACGTTGTATACACTTGCGGAATCTAACACACCCGATCATCACGTGGTGCTTCGAAACAACAAGCTTTAGCAACGGTGCCAACTAAGGGTGAACACTTTATGACTTGAAATTCATGTGCATGAGGGATCATCTTATAATGCTACCGTCGTCTACTAAGCAATACAAGATGCATAAAGGATTAACATCACATGCAATTCATAATATGTGATATGATATGGCCTTTCTTCTTGTGCTTCCGATCTCCATCTTCAAGCACGAACATGATCTCCATCATCACCGGCATTGCATCAAGGTCAATGACGCTTCTCCATGGTTGTCGTCCACCGGCTTCAACTATTACAACTACTTTGAATAGACACGCGGGTCTTAACAGAAATTAAAGACAACCATATGGCTCCTGCCGGTTGCCGACTTACAATAAGGAACATTGCATACATCATATATAATCACAATCATGGCCATATCACATCACTGCACACCCCTGCAAAACAAAGTTAGACGCCTCTACTTTCTTTGCATATTTTACGTGGTTTGGGGCTTTCAATAAGTGTCGTTCTAACTTACGAACAAGAACCACAACATTGATACTAGTATTGTTAATCACCTGTTGTAAATTGGATCTTAACTATGCTAGGAGAAACAGGCACCCGCAAAGCCACTTATGCAATACAAGTTGCATGTCAAGCGTGGAGCAAGTCTCATGAACGATGTCATGTAAGGTTAGCCCGGGCCGCTTCATCCCAACATACCGCAAGATGCAAAGTACACAAGAAGCAATCGACAATAAAAGCATCAACGCCCACAATGACCATTGTGTTCTACTCGTGCAACAGATCTACATATAGACACGGCTCTGATACCACTGTAGGGGTTCGTAGCATGGAAAACAAAAAATTTCTATCGCATACAAACAAACAAGCCAAGATATATCTACTAGATTGAAGCAACGAGTCGATGGAATAACTTACCCTCGAAGATTCCAAAGTGCTTAACGAGAGCAGATTCTCGTGGGTGATGTAGTCGTACTCTTTCCGATCTCAAGATCGCGTAGACGATCCTTCCGGCGCCACGTTCTGGCAGCGCTCCCGCAGTCGGTCACACGTTCGGTACTCGACGAAGACCTTCCTCTCCCTTGTTCCAGCAGGCAGCGGAGGTTGTAGCACTCTCCTCGCGATTCCGGCAGCACAACGGCGTGGTACCGGAAGTAGAGGGGAGATCCCGCAGGGCTTCGCCTTAAGCCGGTGCGAGTATGGTGAAGTATGAGAGAGGCTATTAGTGGTCTAGTAATTAGACACACCAATTAGAAGGCTCTAAACCAATTAGAAGGCTCTAAACCGAAGGCTAAAGCAATTAGAAGCTCTAAACCGAAACGGCTCTAAACCGGAGGTAGAAGATAGGAACTTGTGTGTCTAGAGGAGGAGGCCTGCCCCTCCTTTTATGGGTGGAGGGGCTTGGCGCGCCAGGGGAGGGAGGGAGTCCCTCCCCAACTCGGCCTAGGGCTGGCCGCCAGCTTGGAGGAGAGGAACTCCTCCTCCAAGTTGGTTTCCAACTCCTCTTGCTTGTTTCCCACAGTTTCTTGTTTTAGCCGTTTGACTTTCAAACTGGACATTTGACTTTTCTGTTTTAGGATTCAATTTAATCCTTTATTTGGGACAGCAAGAACACTTAGTACATGATGCAATCATTCCAATATGTAATGACACATTCATGTACCCCTCCCCCCCGGAGTGCCGGACATTCCGGAACCTTCTAGAACATTCCCGATGAAAACACCGGAATCATTCCGCAACTCCGAAACGGGACTTTCCTTATATGAATCTTATTCTCCGGACCATTCCGGATCACCTCGTGATATCCCGGATCCCATCCGAGACTCCGAACAACATTCGGTCTCTTTCTCATAATACCATAACTACTCAAACAACGTCGAATCCTTAAGTGTGTCTCCCTACGGTTCGTGAATTATGCGGACATGATCGAGACACTTCTCCGAACAATAACCAATAGAGGAATCTGGAAATTCATATGGCTCCCACATATTTCTACGATTACTTTGCGATCGAATGAACCACTTACATACGATACCAATTTCCCTTTGTCTCACGATAGTTTACTTATCCGAGGTTATGATCGTCGGTATCTCTGCATACCTAGTTCAACCTCGTTACCGATAAGTACTCTTTTCTCGTTCCCGTGATATGTGATCCCTTGTGAGCCATTCACATGCTTGCAAGCTAATTGGATGACATTACACCGAGAGGGCCCAGAGTATATCTATCCGTCATATGGATGGACAAATCCCACTCTTGATCCATGTGTCTCAACCAATACTTTCCGAACACTCAATGCCACCTTTATAGCCACCCAGTTACGGTATGGTGTTTGATGTCATCAAAGCATCCATCCGGCAAAGGTGATATGCATGATCTCATGGTCGAAGGAATTAGGTTACTATGTATCAGAAAGCATATAGCAATTGAACTATTTAAAATGACTTGATCTTTATGCTACGCTTATCTATAGGAGTATGTCCATCACATCATTCTCCTAATGATATGACCCTGTTGTTAATAACATCTCTATGCTCATGATCAGGAAACCATGATCATATATTAACCAACAAGCTAGTTTAACAAGAGGCTTTACTAGGGACTCTTATTTTAGTTTACAAATCACACAAGTATTAATGTTTCCGGTTAATACAATTATAGCATGGTATGTAAACATTTATCATAAGTGTGAAGATATGATAATAACCACTTTATTATTGCCTCTTGGGCATATCTCCAACAGCACCTCCCCAAGCTCAACCAGCTCCAAGGCCACCAAGATCATCCAGTGTTGCACCTCCCCAAGCTCAACCAGCTCCAAGGCCACCAAGATCATCAACTCCTGCAGCAAGATCATCTTTTGTTGCACCTAGGAAAGAAAGAGGCTTCATGTCCTATTTAAATGATGGGGCAAATGCATTTGCTGGGTGAGATGCACATGTTGGACCTCTAGATGGGGGAAATGTCTGATTGCTGGGGAAAATGCATCTGTTGTCATTCTACTACCTGGTGAACCTCTAATTTTAAGTGTTTGTTGTGCAAACTGTTGGACCTCTAGATGTATGTTGAATATTCCTCTTTGTTTAAGTGAATGAGACTATGTACTGGTATTTTGGAGAAAATGAGCAAGTGAGTGTTGTTTTGCTGCCAGTAATTTTATCTGCCCTTCTAAATGAATGATACTACCAACACAATTTTCATTGTTCACATATAATTTCAAACAAAGATAATTTCCATTGTTCACAGATAATTTCAACAACAAAGATAATTTCCATTGTTCACAGATAATTTCAACAACAAAGATTGTTCACAACAAGCTCATAATTCAGATAATTTCCATTGTTCACTACATATTACAGCTCACATCATAATAAAACCATTGTTCAAAGCATAATTAAACCATTGCTCACATCATAATAAAACTACATCTCAACAATCTCCTTTATCTTCTTGAACTTGACCCTATAGCCCTCTTTCTCCTTCAACAAATCTGATACAATGCACTGCAGCTTCCACTTCTCCTCCATGTACTTGTCCCTTTCTTTCTCTGCCTTCACCAACAAATATTTGTGCATGTTGACAGTTGTTGCTTCAGTGGTCATTTTCTCCTGAATTTTAGCCCTTGCAGCCATGAGAGCTTGTTCAGCTTTAGCCTTGAGGGATAAATTCACCTGCTTCTCTTTCACTTCTTTTTCAACTTCATCCTGAGCTTTCTTCAAATCTTGGTTCAACTTCTTAATTTGGTCTTCAAAATCAAACTACTTCTCAACATTGTCCAGTGCATCATTCACCCTGCCTTGTTTAGCTTCTTCAAACATCTCCCATGGCTTGCCCATTGCTTTCATCAGAGAATCTGGCCACACTGGATCAACCCAATGCACATATGAACACTTCTCTCCTTCCTACATCATTTAAGGAAGACTATAAATTAACACATACTAATTAACACATACTGAGATTACCAGCACTGACTATCTATACTAATTAGGAAATGCTCACATACCTGCTGCCCTTCACAAGCTAGGTACCTCCTTCAAGTGTTACAGCCCCCCAAGCTACAAACTTGGCAGCCACAAATCCACAATTGCAGAGCACGGGCTCCTCCCCATCGTCGGCTAAACCGCAATAATCTGAATCGTAGGTGTTGTTCATACTCTAACATGTTGAAACATGGCAGAAATTAGAGAAGGAACCACCTGAATCCAAATCTAATTCAACTATAAATTGAAAAACGCAGGTGCAGGAGATATACAGGTGTAGAGTACTCACATCGTCAGACGAGGTCGGGTAGTGCGTCGACTCTTCTCCATTGCTCCACGAAACCATGGCGACAACGGTCGGTGATGGGCAGAAGACGCGGCGGCGGTGCGGCGACACAGCCACGACGGGCTGGGGAAGAGTGGGGAAACAGAGCTGGAGGTAGCTGTTGAAATCGACAAGGACAGTGGCTGCCCTAACGACCCCCTTTGACGCGCGCTTCACGGCCGTTGCCTCCCTCCATCAAGTGCATGCCATGCCAGCACTGACAACGGACCCCACCTGCCAGAAATGATGTTAGATGCCTAAACACGGCCAGTTAGAGCTTTCTGTCACACCCATACCCCAAAAGTGGTTTTTATGTGTCAAAAAACCCAAAGGTGGTAGATTTTTAACAAGATCGTCTCAAATGTGGTAGTTTTGCGTCATTTTCTCGTTAACGCGCGACGCAATAATCACTAGCGACATTGGTTGTTAAGTCCTAGATAATATGTTCCTTTACCACCGGAACTTTCATAGTAGGTTATTACCTCATGGTAAATAACCTATAATCACATTATTATGAAAATAGTGTTTTCGGACCTTTTTCAAATGCAGGTGATGACAACACTGGATTTGTAAAATACTTTACAGAAAATAATCAAAGGACATGAGCAAGTGTGAACTTGCCTTTTGTGATTGCAAGATTATGCACTCACGATCTTCGACACGACATAAGATCCAATATCTAAAATCTGCATCATTGGTCTGGTAAGGACTAATGTTTAAAGAAGCAATATGCAGTTATGTATAAGTAATGCTATGCATTTTTGTAAAACTCCCAAATTGAATCCCCAATACTTTGAGTGAAGTGAATTCAAGTGATTCTTTTAAGAGTTGGTTTATCTTCAAATTTTACTATATAAGTAATGACCTTTATAAGGAACCTAAGTGTTAACAATCGAAAATATGCAAGTAAAGTATAAAATGATGTGATTATGGTGAATTGTCATGTGGTGACTATGATAAAAATCCTTGGGATTGAGTTGTTAAGAGTTGAAGAACTTATTATAAGATTGTTATTTGAAGTGGCAAAAAGAAAAACATTTGAAGAAAAAATTACTTTATAATGATTAAGCAATCTTCATTGTTAATAAAATGTGATCAACGCCTTCTGGTATTTGATTGATTAGTTTGGACTTGGGATGCATTATGTCTTAATTGAAATAGACCAAAGTTAACTATAAAAACATAAGTAGTGTATTAGACCTGATGTTTATAAGCTTTGAGACTAAAATTAACTTTAAAAGGGTAAGTAAACTTAAGATGTAATATGTTTTAATTATTCCCAAGTTTTAGATCTATGATAGGTATAACTAAGGTGTGGAATTATTCACTTTCTACTAAAGTGAATGATTATAAAGTTATTTTGAAAGTTGTGTTTTTTTAATCTTTATTTAAGGTTTCAAAATATATTATAAAGTTAATAATTTACACTTAAGTTTTATTATAAACCTTAGTTCTGGATTAGAACTTTAGTAATTTTATTTTTAGGGTATTAATATTTTTGAAGGAATATAATTATTTCTTACTTAAGAAATGTTCTTAAAGAATTTTCAAAAATATAATGGATAAGGATTTATTATTTTAAAATATTAAAAACTGTTCTAATAATATATTTAATATTTTTCTAGTGTAATATAGTTATTCAAGATCTTAAAATTGATTTTTATTTGTTTTTGAGTATTATTTTTTATGTTTATAAAATTCCATCAAGGATTAAATGTCTTTAAATATTTATTCAAGTTTTATTTATAAAAAAATTAAGTTAGTATTTTTATAAAATAGTATATTTTTTTTATACACAAAAATGATTTTTATTCATTTTTAGGATTTTTCTTGATTTTATGACATTTCACTTAGGATGTAATGTTGTTAATATTTATTTATATTTTATCTATCTTGAACAAGTAATATTATATTTTTACTAGGTAGATATTATTTTTGTGGTTATTTTGACATATCATATGTATTTTTAGGATTTGATTTAACTTTATATGTATTGGAATTATTTTATGGAGTTTATTTAATGGGAAAATAGTTTACTAGTGGCAAGTAGTTGGGCTATGGCCCAATTGGGTGTAAATAGATCTGGTCCAACGGACTGAGTTAGCTTGGCCCAACAGGCCGGCCAAGTTCGACTTGGGGTCAAAACATCCCACCCCAGGGCCCTCTCTTCCTCCTCGTACCCGAGTACACCCCGCACGTCCACAACCTCCTGGGTATCATCGTGCCGTCGTTTGGCTCCGGCTGCTCCTGCCCTCTCCGGCACCGGTAAGATGGGGCTTTGGTCCAGCGTGCCATGATCTACAACCTCCCCTTGTTCGATTTGTTCCTCACTGCCTCTCGTGCACACTCGGTTGAAAACCCTAGCTCTGCCTTGGTACTACGGCGATCGATTCTGGCGGTGCTGTTGCTGGGTCGTGATTTTCTCCGCGTGCCACTACCGTTGGTGAGACGGCTCGGCGTGGTGCATGCACTTCAGTGCCCACCGTACCGCCGTGCCACTATCCTCATCGTCGACCTCTCTGCTTCCCCGTTGGCGAGCTTAGACTCGTCCCAGGTAGGTACCCCTCAACCTTTCAAACTCCTCTCTCTTTCTCTTGCTGTTCTACACAAGTTAAGTTCCCCTTATTATTTTTGGTGATCAATGATTCTTAGTGATTTGCTCATGGATCTGTTTTGAGCATGTGAACTTTAGCTAAGTATAATGGTGGGGATGTCAGTGGTATATGTGCCTTAATCTTATTCAGTCCCATGAGCTCTTACTATGTTTTGATGAATTGATGCTTGTATAATGAAGTACTGAATTTTTATAACTGTCAAACATGACAGTAAATGCTTTTATTCTTGTGTGATGTTGGTACTGTGAAATTATTTGCAAGTGTTTCCTAAATATGTACCCCTGATGTTGTCCATACCAAGTTAAATACCAGGCTATGTTATTTAAATAAGTGCTATGGTGGTATGTTAATATTGGTATTGTTGTTTGTCTGAATTCTTGTTCACTGCATTGTTGAGCTGAAGCTATGCTTCATGGTTTGCTGGAATAGATGATAGCATATGATCTCTGCTGGTGGTTTACTTAAGCATTCATATGCTTGAGTCTATGTTTATAAAGAAAATTTATAATGAAATGATCCCATGATCATTAATTTGGGAAGAAGGATATAGTTAGAGTGACCCCTCCTAACCTCCTAGAATTTATTCTAGTGTCAGGTTAGTTGTGTTGGTTGCTTATGTTGTTGAGATTGCTGGAGGTTTTAGCTAGTAGCTTTGGTTGCCTTTGATATCCACCAAGGTAGAATCCTCCTGGATGTGTTCATCCCTCTACCCATGATTGTTTGCTCTTGTTATCTTGCTGTGCTATGATTATATATGAGGTATAATCGGTGATCTGAATATATGGTTCAATGATGGCTTGAATTCTTTCCTAGAAACCCCTTCTATGATAATGATTTATTCTCTGTCAAATCTGATAGTGGGATAATATACAACTTTGATTCCTAAATATTCTATTAGGAAGATGATAAGATTGTTTGGTTAGTAAGTGTAACTGAGTGGCCAATAGGAATACACTGCATATATGACAACAATCATTTTAAATGATTCATAATTCTTTTTAGGAAAATGATTAGTGGATTGAAGAATTTGGACTTGAGTTTGTGGACATTCTAGAGCTGCTAGGTACAGAGGTGCTACCCTCTAGGAATGTGCCATGTAGCCTAGTAGTTGTGGTATATGTTAGTCTAGTAAAAACTAGGTAACAGGCTAATGATGTTGGTCTGAGGCCAATTAACTTAGGGTTGATTAGTGTGGAGGAAATTATTGACCTAGCCAATGATGCAAAGGCTGAGGCACAACATTTGAATAAGAACAGATTTTTTGTTCTTGATTTCTAGACTTGGCATGTGATACAAATGCTGAGGATTTAATCTAGAACAACATAGAAAAATACTACTGATTTCTAGAAGTTCTATGATGATACAAGCATAGCATTTCTATGCTATCTGAGAACAATTTCAATTCTCCCAAAATTCTTTTCTAATGGAACTGGTAAGAACAGATGCTACTGATGATATGAGTGTGGGGTGATAACCTGTTGTTGAGCTTGATGAGATTGTGGATAAGCTGTAGCTGCTCTTGATCTACTACTGTGGGATCTTGTGGTGGCAGCATATTGTTGTGTAAGATTTGTGATTGCTTGGGTGGATCTTGCTCCTCCTTGCTTGGCTTGTTACTGATCTAGTTCAGTTCTTGATGGCACCTCCTCCTCCTGGTACTATTAGTTGGTTCTGACTTAATCTGCTCTTATGGATGGCTGGTATAAGCAACCAGAGCAGATTATTTGTGTGGAAAGATCAGTAGTATACAATAGTGTTCTTGGAGTGGTTCTGAAATGGTCTCTTGGCTATATGGAGAGAGTGTGTGTTTTGCCTGGCAGCTTAGCTGCTACGGCAGCACTCCCTCTTATCCAGCTATGGTGAGTTGTTCTTGTGCTGACAGCACAACATATGCATGTTGGGTGTAAGCTGCTTGCAAGTGGGACCCTTCCTTTGTGGATTAGTTCAACTGAGAAGATCTTTTCTGGATGTTTATCACTGTCTTCCTTCTTACTTTTACTAGATTGGTGAAATTTGCCCCTTAGCCAATGAGGTTGTACTGAGGCACTAAATTGTAGATAAGAACAGATTTTACAATGACCCCTTTTAATTTAATATTACTCAATGACGAGGCAAAGCAATGCATTACATTGCTAAAACCCGAGTGTACCATAACCCCCATAACCCCTTGTGTTTTCTATTTCTTTTGCTTGTTGCTTTCTTGCAGGGATTAAGACTAAGGAGGATAAGAAGGGATGAAGAAAACAGGATACAAAAGTAGATAGGGAAATAATTTAGGTTTTATTGAGATCATGTATTGTAATTATTTTTCTGTTTGAATAATGTACTATTGCATTGTATTCAATAAAGCTTACTTGTTTTCTTTTTATATATATAATTCCTTTGCAAAGACTATGTAATATTTATATCTGCTTATAATAAAGAATCCTTTTAGTCACTTCATTTATGTAATTCATTTCTATAATTATTTGTTTTATAATAATTTACTTTTATTCTTTTATTGTAACCACAATAAAACATTGTATTCCATAATAATGTGTTCCATTATTCTTGGAACTAATTAAATATTTATTTCTTACTTATAAATAAGAATTCCATTCTTATTTATTATTATAATTCATTTCATTCAATCTTGTTCATTAATTGAGTTTTGTAATTGGTGTACCTTTTCATAAATAGGAGTTCACCTCTTATTTCTTATTACAATTTAATTTCCAATTATTATTCTATTTCAAATTCTTTTAATATTCAAATCTTTCAATTTAAAATTCAAATTTTGAATTATCTTCCCCTGAAACATAAAAGCACAGTAGAGGTCATGTTGAAATCCATTGCACCTGTCTTGATGTTTCCATCAGAACAAGAGAGATCTCGATCCCTCTATAGATTCTTTAGTTTTGCGTGAAAATTTCCCGGATTTTCTTATGCATGAATGCAATGAATAAACCTGTGTCCTCTATAATTCTAGGTGCTAATCCTGGGATGTTACATCGTCCTTGACCCAGCGCGGATCCGAGGGCCGAGGGACGGTGTCGGCGGCGACGTGGTCGAGAAGATTGCAGCGACCGAGGTGAACTTCGAAGAGATGACGCCAATGGTAGTAATTATGCTTTGGTAAATCTAGGGTAATTGGGATGAACGGGCTGACATCTGAGATCGTGTTGGCATATTTGATAGTGGGGATAGTTGGGGCTAGGGTTTGAGTGGATGGATTGGAAGAGGACGCCGCGAGAGAGGCGGTTTTGGCGGCGGTGAGGGCAGCCCGGCTTTCGAAGTAGCCGGGTGGAGGCGGCGGCGGCGGTGTGGGGGGCGCAGCCATGGCCTAGGAATGAAACTAATCTGATACCATGTAGAATTATAATGAATCTCACGTATATTAATTGTAGCGAGTACAAGGAGTATATATGGGGCTAGAGTCACAACCGACTCAGCCAAAACTCTAACCGACCCGGCCAGTCTAACCAACTTGTATTACAAGACAAACTTATAATCTAACATGTTAAAATATATTGCCTAGCCCTTTCCATCAGTTCGAACTTTTGATTGCGTTGGCTAGTGCATGCAATTCAATATGGTATCAGAGCAGGAGGTCCTAGGATCAAATCCTGACCAACGCAAGAATTAAAAACAAATATTGCAGCTCCCCAAAAATATGTCACAATAGGCCAAAGAGCGAAAGACGTAGGGTGAATGTTGAAATATATTGCCTAGCCCTTTCCATCCGTTCGAACTTTTGGTTGCGTTGGCTAGTGCATGTAATTTAATACTCCCTCCGATCTATATTACTTGTCGCAAAAATGAATGTATCTAGACATGTTTTAGTGCTAGATACATTCAATCCAATGACAAGTAATATGGATCGAAGGGAATAACATGAATGAATGAATAAAAGGAGGACGCATTGGACAAGTTTAGATGGAGGTGAATAAGATCACCGTTGTTTGGTGATGGTTCCATAGCTCATGTTAGGACACACATTTTTTTGTTTGTACTTTTTTTGTTTAGATAGCTGACTTGAGTTTCTATAAATTCAAATATATCCATACGAGAGAGTATATTACTCATGACGCCGCTGGAGGATAACAATGGTAATCTAAAGATCATCAATAGGTTGTTCACGGACGAAAAGTAGATACGCCGAGTACGAGCTCAGTCTTTCGCATATTTTTAGGTTCCTTTAGCCCCGCGACGAATACGTGAATACGTGTTTGCTCATAGAAAAGATTTATAAGTATATTGTTTTTCTAAGGCTGCAACACGTGGGCATTGCTAGTTAACTCTAAATAAAAGAATGTAATCTGAGTTCAAATTTGAAAAAATTGGAGGGTGGGTCCCGCTGCAATCACATTGCCCGGCGAGGCGGCGACAGTACCGGAGCCGAGTTATTCAAAGAAACTCTCCCTGCCCTAAATCGCCGCCGATCGAGCTAGGATCAGGGCCTGGCTAGGATTTGCTGCACTTTTGGACGCTCTAGGCGCGCGTGCGCTCCTGGACAGGAGACGTTTCCTGACAGCACTCTCTGGGGTTCCGATCCGGATCCATGGCGCGCGACGACGGCTTGGGCTACTGCGGCTTCGTGAAGGGTTTCTTGGTTCGAGGTGGATCTCTGTCTGATCGGGCTCCTCTTGCCAACAACCCTGGTGGCCGGAGGACGGAGCCGCCGCGGGAGGTTGTGGAGATCAGCTCCGACGAGGAGGAGGACGAGGACGGATCTGCCCGTGTGACCAGGAAGTTGCGCCTTGATGATGGTGGTGATGAAGGGGCCACCGGGGGCTGCGATCTTGTTGTGGAGAAGAAGATCAATTCATGTGTCAGCAAGGAGGACGACGATTGCGTGGTTCTAGACAGCGACCCTGATGGCACAGTTGCCGTTGGGGACGCGAAGGGGAGTGCGGTGTTTGATGGCAGCTTGGATGAACTGCAGATAGTTGCAGAGAAAGGCCAGGTATTTGTACCTTCCCTTCTGAATCTACGAATTTCTTCACGCCGTACAAACAATACCTTGCTATATTTAGAGGCTATATGTAGAGATGAAATGGTCCGTATTGTGTCATTGTTTGTGCTGAGTTCAGCAGAAGTTTACAGATGTCCGATTTTAGAATATAGTTAAAACAATGATTTATGGAGTATACATCAACTTAAGGGTGTATCGTGTGTTTGCTGCTGCAAGACACCATTTTTTATTCGAACAATATGAACGTGGTTAAAAATGAGTTATTCGACCTATGACATCGAAGTGATTTGCTACATATATACATGTACATTCCATGTCTACCTTTTTGTATTATTGCCTATGGTTGTCTACTTATCTGTGCTTTTTTTAGTTCATGTCAAATTTGATCAAATACTATACTGAATTTTACCTCAGGCGGTATAACATTCCTTTAACATTGGCATTAATAGTTGGCTATGCTTCTATAGGTAGCGTGCAGGGACTTTCCTCACTCGCGCCATTCATGTTCTAAATTCCCCTTCATCACCACTTCTCACCTCAACCATTGTAACATGGTAAGTAGCAACCACTGTCACTCCAATACGACGATACACAATTATATAGTAACAAAGTCATGAGTAGATACTAGTTTTTCAGATATATGTGGCTTCATCTTCGTTTTTTCCAAATGCAGTGCTACTGTTTTGTATGCGATGCTCCAGCTCCATGCAACTATTGGGGCAAAGGCCACTGGTAGAAAACGCGCCATGCGTCCCGGTTGGTAAGGGGCTTTAGTCCCGGTTGCCCAACCGGGACGGGGCAATCGGGACTAAAGCCCGAACCTTTAGTCCCGGTTGCCCCACCAACCGGGACAAAGGCCACACACGTGGCATCTATTCCGTGCGAGGGGGGGGGGGGCTTTAGTCCCGGTTCGTAACACGAACCGGGACTAATAACCTGCTGCCGCGGCAGAGATTTGGCCCATTTCTCTGCCGCGGCAGAGAATTCATTTTGGCACATTTTGTTGCCGCGGCAGCATTTTCGCCACTTTTTGTGCCGGGCAGAGAATTCATTTAGGTTGTTTTATTGTCTATTTAGTGTTTTGCACTTATCAATGAAGGAACCTTATATTACACAAGATCATCATGACAACATTTTACATTTAATACACGGATCGAGTTCATGCACTACATACAAAAGTTGCTATTCGATGCTACCGGCCAATTTCTTGAAAGTTGCTATTTTTACAATTTCTATTGTCTATACACAGCCGAGTAGTATTCCCCTTTTGGGTCTAGGACTTCTGCATCCAAGAATCCCGCCAATTCCTCCTGTATTGCTCGTATGCGATCCTTTGGCAGAAGACCGTCCCGTAGACGTTCGATCTGATTTAAAAAAGGAGTCAGCCTATATGAATATGAAACTAAACACAATTTGATTGTAATTAAAAACTATAGAAATTGTTTACGTACGTGGAGTTGCTCTAAATTTCTGCCCTTCTCATCGCACGTCTGCCGGATGAACTCGCATACATAGTATCCACATAGATTGTTACATGATCCCTGCGTCAGGCACTTTACGACAACAGAGTTCAATCAAAATAATAATCAAGCATGATAATAACTGTATCAAAACTAGAATCAAAGAGATGCGCGGATATAGCTAGTGGTGCTTACATCTAGTGGTTGAAATGTAAGCTCCTCTTTCCAAACACCCCTAGCCTTCTTGGTGAACCGTTTCCAAGCGCTGCCCGGCGTAGAAAACGAATAAAATAAGTTATTAAGTACTTGATATCATAAAATTCACGAACGTTGCCGATATAGTGTCGTAATGATTAGAATTACCGCTGGAGAAGTATCTGCATGTCCTTCCACGTCTCAAGGGGTTTATGTTTCGAGTCCATGACTAGTACACGCCCTTTGTCAAGTTGAATGATTAACAGAATATAGTGGTACCTGCGAATGCAGAACTTATCAATTATATACTTAACATCGAGTAAGCGAAATAGAAAGTGTATACAAGACAATAACACTCACTGGAAGTTGTAAGGAAATAGTATTTCCCTTTTGGTTTCTTGAAACCTTAACGCGTGTACTATATTATCCTCCGTATCCTGGGGGCTTATTTTGAGATTAGCTTCATGAACCCAATATGGGTCAATGAAGCCAATGTCATAGATTTGTCCTCTGCTGCATTCGAGAATCTTCATTCTGCATATTAAAGTATGATTATATACATGCAATAAACAAAATAATATAGATGGAGACTAAATTAATTACAGAATTAGTACTTACAGACAATAGGCACTCATGATCGATTTGTCCAAGGCGTCTTGATTGAATAATTGAAATAGTTCATCAAATTCAATGGATATCATGTCATCCTTATATTTCCCATGATGCTTTTTTGTAACCCTCAGCACTATCCAGTTAGCCCCGGCCCTTGTGGCATGCATGTACCAGTTATGCAATCTTCGCATTTTTGTTGAAAGATTGTTTACCTCCTCAGGTTTGACGAGAGGTTTTCCGTACTGGTATTGGTATATGCTACTTCACTCACGGGGAAGAACTCTAACTGGGATAAGTACTGGGCAATACTCATACCTTGAGCAGCGGCAGCTTCTCCGTATTGTGCAACTACCTCTGGATCATACTGCTCTTCGTCCCCATATTTGCTCGACCCCACATTCGTTTGAGAAATCACCTTGAGAGGGGCGCAAGTCTGTTTTGCTTGTTCTCCGAGCTGGGCAACAGATTTCCCGCTTGCATCAGTACTGCTCTTCGAGGCTTTTTGTGCTGCATGTGACTTGAGAATAGAACGCTCATAGTCTGATGACAACTTTGGCTCGGGTTGATGAAGAGTCTTTAGCATTTTCAACACTTTGGCTTTTTCTTCTTTGGTGCCGGGGAACTCTGGCTCTTTCGGCCGCCTCAGCTTAGCGAAAAACGCTGTCGTTTCCGCATCAACGATCGCCGCAGTCTCCTCTTCAGTATAGTCATAAGCTCTCTTGGGAGGAACCATTGGTACTTTTGGAAGAGGCTCTTGTTTACGTTTCGGCGATCGCTTACGACGCACAGTAGCGGTACGCTTACGCTTTTTATCCTGAGGCGCCGGCGATGGCTCCCGCGGCGATGGCTGCACCGGAGATTGGTGAGGCGACGGAGCCGGGTGAGGCGACGAAGACGGCTGCCGCGGCGGCGACGACCTCGCTGGAGACGGGTGAGGCGGCGGCGAAGATGGCCTTGGCGTGTGATTTTGAAGCACGATACAATCCTTCGGCCATAGAATGGTGACGTTTTTTGCGTCACCCAGCACAGTCACATCCCCTTCACCAGCAGGGTAGTGAAGATCCAAAACCTCAAAGGTGGGCATGATTTCATCCACGCCGACAACAGCGTAGCCCTCTGGAACCGGACGACTGTGGTAAGTTGGTGTGGGTCCAATTGGTAAGGCATAGCCGACCGCCACCTTCATTGATATGTTCACAACTTTGACATGTAGCTCGCAGTGTGTCATCTCTGTGATATCATCCACTGGGTAGCCAACAGGAGCCATCGTCGGTGCATCATCGGCATCGCCATTGTCATCACCCGGGACCTCGGTGGAAGCCACACTGCTTTTTCGATTATTCGATAGGCCGGTAGCATCGAATGCAGTGTGCTGCTGAGATGGGCCGGTAGTACTTTGCTCTTTAAGTGAGTTAATTTCATCTTGTTGTTGCTTTAATCGTTCTTCAATTAAACGCATTCGCTCTTTCTGACTTTCTGCTTCAACTGCCGCCCTGTCCTTACTCCTCTGACGGCTTCTATCAGGATATTTCTTCCTCTCTTCGGGAAACCCAGTCCTCCATGATTGGGAGCCTATTGTGCCTCGTGTTCGTCCATCATGTTCCTTATTTCCAAGGGCGAGTGTGAGCTCAACATTCTCTCTATCGGGAATGAAGTCCCCATCTTTAACAGCCTTTACTGCTTTTCTCATCCTCTCGATTGGCAAGGGGTCTTCTTTATGCCGTATGTTATATATGCACCTCCCTTCCGAGTCCAACGTGCCCCCATGCCCGTAAAACCAATTCCTTGCACGTTCTAGCCAATCGTCTGTCTCTGGGGTGATATTTTTATCACGCAGTTCCTGCTCAAGTTTCTCCCACTTAGGAATGCCAACCTTGTAGCCACCTTGCCCCATAGTATGGTGATACTTCTTCTTAGCAGCATTCAGCTTATTCGTTTCAGACATTTTCTTAGCTTTTTCTGATTTCTTGTATTCCACAAACTCATCCCAGAATGGTTTTATCTTCTCAAACTGAATATTCTTGAAATCGGGAGTCTTCTCTTTCACGACATAGTCAAGGTGCAAACTTTTCTTCCAGTTGGTGAAACACTGGGCCATCTTCTTCAAAGCCCACTCCCTGACCTTAGCCTCCATGGCTCTCCCATGTTGTAAGGCGTCCTCAACTGGATCCTCCGCATTTGGATCCAGCTCTATCTTCGGTAGTTTGAAATTAACCATGAGCCTCTTCCACAGTAAATCTTTGGCGTGGTTAGGGACAAATAAACATGTTCCCTCTTCATCCGCTTTAGCAGGCCTATTCCAATTTCTAATGGTGATCGGGATTAAGTCCCTAACGATTACTCCGCATTGTGCCACAAATTTGGTTGCGACAACTTCGGGAGCTGTCGGTCTGCCGTCTTCAGCGACATCTTCGATCCTAAACCTCTCATGGTCTTGCAACTTTTTGGTTGGGCCTCGTCTGCTCTTTTCAGTAGATTCCTTCGATCCGGAGGGCTAAAAGAAGAAAGATCGTCGTTACTATTTCTATATAGATAGCAGATGATTAATTAATGAATTGATTTATATTACATGCACCTCGCCGGAGCGGTCGTCTTCTCGATTACACAAGGCATCGCCTTCTCCCTCGCGGAAGGCAACACCTTCAACCTCAAACAAGTTGTCTACTCCGGTAAAAAGAGGATCACCCTCACCGGAGTTGTTCAGAAACGTTGATACGTCTAAATTATCTTCCCCACGGATCACACCTTGGATCAACGCTTCCTTTTCTTCGTCTCTGACGTGTGGGTCCATATTTTCTGCATAGGTGGAAAAACGAATAAGTCAAAGCGGCTAAAGGAGAAAGTTAAGGAGAAACCCTAATATATACATACACAATAATAAAAATGAAGAGAAACCCTAAACCTAGCTACAAAAAGGAAAACGTGTAGTAGATAGGTAACTCTAGCTAAAATCAACTAAAATCAATATTCTGGAGTTCCGAGGGGTGTAACCTAGTTCGGAGAAACCTCCGATGCATATGAGAGGGGAACATGAGTATAAGGCTACAAAAGGGAAACTATCCAGCAGATAGGTAACACTAGATACTAATAAAATACCATATTGGAATCGATTTAAGAGGGTTCAGAATGCCCTGGCGAAGGCACATCGTCGAACCCACATGCACCTAAGGGGTATTAATGATTCCTTATCTAACCACAGTGACTGACAATGTGAATCGGGTCTGGGGCTACCCACATTGACTGACCAGTGGGGTCGAAGACCAATAATACCAAACTAATTAATAAACCTAATAATACCTAACTAATAATAAACCTAATAATCGAAACACCGAAAAGAAAGGGAAACAATCAACACATGGCATCGATGCAATGCTCAAGCAAGTATGATGATATGACAAGTTAATTTGCATTGGAATGTAACCCTAAGACATGCTCGACGATTTAATCGGGGTTCCGACGGGTGAAAACCCTAACTCGGGGAAACTCCGGAACATATGAGAGGGGTGCATTTGTTCTTCTAATTATACTTGTCATTTAAATTGTTGAACAATGCATGATTATAGGTTAAATAGATAGGTTTCATTTTTCTGAACAATTTGATATATTATTTGTATTTTTCTGACTTATAAATAAAAAGATATTGAATTTACAAGTTTATATCAATTTCTGGAATTATTAAATCATTTAAAATTGAATTACTGTGTCAATCTGACATCAGCAAAGGGTTGGTTTTTTTTTACCAAGACAGAACCTAGCCACTGTCACTGAGAGCTGGGCCCTAGGCCACATCAGCAAGCCACCGTGGGACACGTCAGCGGGCCCGTGGCCACGTCAGCGTGACGCCGTGGACAAGGACGACGCGGCGGTGGAGGAAACGGCGCCGGCGACGATGCACCACCACCAGCAGCAGAGGGAGGGGGAGGACAAAGAGGGGCAGGGAGGGGCGGCGCCGTACCTGACGCGCGGCGGTGGGGGAAGGGCGCGGTCGTCGACGGGAAGCAGAGAAGCGGGCGGCCGGTGGTCGTCGGGGGAAGGAGACGCGCGGGCGGCGCGGTCGTCAGCGCGCGGGAAGAGACGCGGGTGGCGGCCGGAGGCGGAGGCGTTGACGACGGAGCCGCTACGGGGAGCGCGCGACGGTGGCGGGGGCAGCCTGGCAGCGTCGTCGTCGGCGAGGGCGCGGGCAGAGGCAGAGTGGGGAAGGGAAGAAGAAGAGGAGGCACGCGCTGTTATAACTAAAGGGCCTTTAGTCCCGGTTCGTGGCTCCAACCGGGACTAAAGGGGCATACGTCCCGGTTGGAGCCACCAACCGGGACCTATACTCCAAAATTTTCAGCAGACCAAGGGTTGGCGCGCAGTGGGTCTTTAGTCCCGGTTGGTGGCTCCAACCGGGACATATTCCCCTGTTTTCAAAAAATTTCAGGTATTTTCTCTCTGTTCCCGCCTTATTTTTTATTTTGGGGTTTAAATTTATATTGTTTTTTAAATGATAATTAATTTGGAATTTAGAAAAACTTTAAACATAAAAAGTGTTTGGATTTGAATAAATAATTCAAAACCATTTTTCTGTTTTAAAAAATAATTAATGTAACCATTTAAAATATGAACCATTTACAATTAAAAATGAATTAACTTATATTTTTTTAATATCAATTTGGAATTTAGAAAAACTTTAAACATAAGAAGTGTATGGATTTGAATAAATAATTCAAAAACATATTCTATTTTTAAAAATAATTAATGTAATTTAACCTTTTAAAATGAATTAACTTATATTTTTGAATATTAATTTGGAATTTAGAAAAACTTTAAACATAAAAAGTGTTTGGATTTGAATAAATAATTCAAAACCATTTTCTGTTTTAAAAAATAATTAATGTAACCATTTAAAATATGAACCATTTACAATTAAAAATGAATTAACTTATATTTTTTTAATATCAATTTGGAATT
This sequence comes from Avena atlantica, assembly GCA_910589765.1. Classification (NCBI taxonomy): domain Eukaryota; kingdom Viridiplantae; phylum Streptophyta; class Magnoliopsida; order Poales; family Poaceae; genus Avena; species Avena atlantica. The sequence goes on along the minus strand of OU342734.1, from coordinate 399,338,545 downwards.
TAGAAAAACTTTAAACATAAGAAGTGTATGGATTTGAATAAATAATTCAAAAACATATTCTATTTTAAAAAAATAATTAATGTAACCTTTTAAAATGAATTAACTTATATTTTTGAATATTAATTTGGAATTTAGAAAAACTTTAAACATAAAAAGTGTTTGGATTTGAATAAATAATTCAAAACCATTTTCTGTTTTAAAAAATAATTAATGTAACCATTTAAAATATGAACCATTTACAATTAAAAATGAATTAACTTATATTTTTTAATATCAATTTGGAATTTAGAAAAACTTTAAACATAAGAAGTGTATGGATTTGAATAAATAATTCAAAAACATATTCTATTTTTAAAAAATAATTAATGTAACCTTTTAAAATGAATTAACTTATATTTTTGAATATTAATTTGGAATTTAGAAAAACTTTAAACATAAAAAGTGTTTGGATTTTTAACTTATATGCCCTTTTTTTAATTTATTATGTCCGTTTTGAATTATCTGAATTTCTAACTATGGTCGAACCGGTGTGCATGAAGATAGGGGACGGGCATCGTTAGAACTTGCATTGGATCTCTAAAGAAACCACATATTGCGAGTCTAAAAATGATTTTTTCAAAAAATCACGGGCGATAGATCATGTACCTGTAGTACAAACCGGACCCACTTCCTGCCGATTCGGCAGACATTTGTCCTTTTTACCTGGGATGGACGAAAAGGTTTGAGATGTACCGGTTGGGATATAGTCCATGTAAGGTGGTCTAGTATTTTAGGAAAATAGGACGGTAGCATTCTGAAACGGCATTTTGGTGGTTACTTCACAAAACGACCCGTTTTTTGCGCTCGGAAAATGGAAAAGGGATTTTCCGTGCGACAAAAAGGAAAACTTCCTCCTGCAACATTGTTCTACATACCAATGTCCACACACATGCATAATATGGGCACAACATCACAAACTATGCCGTGATTCAGCACATAACATCGGTCATTTGGACCGAAAGCCATGAAACCTCGAACATGATAGGTCATTTTGTGAAGGTTTTTTCGAAACATGATCAATATACCAAGTCTGGTATTTTTCCTTTCAACTATGTAACATAATATGACACCACGCGAAGGATTTTCATTGTTCGGATTTTTTTTTGAATTTATTATGCCCGTTTTGAATTATCTGAATTTCTAACTATGGTCGAACCGGTGTGCATGAAGATAGGGGACGGGCATCGTTAGAACTTGCATTGGATCTCTGAAGAAACCACATATTGCGAGTCTAAAAATGATTTTTTCAAAAAATCACGGGCGATAGATCATGTACCTGTAATACAAACCGGACCCACTTCCTGCCGATTCGGCAGACATTTGTCCTTTTTACCCGGGATGGACGAAAAGGTTTGAGATGTACCGGTTGGGATATAGTCCATGTAAGGTGGTCTAGTATTTTAGGAAAATAGGACGGTAGCATTCTGAAACGGCATTTTGGTGGTTACTTCACAAAACGACCCGTTTTTTGCGCTCGGAAAATGGAAAAGGGATTTTCCGTGCGACAAAAAGGAAAACTTCCTCCTGCAACATTGTTCTACATACCAATGTCCACACACATGCATAATATGGGCACAACATCACAAACTATGCCGTGATTCAGCACATAACATCGGTCATTTGGACCGAAAGCCATGAAACCTCGAACATGATAGGTCATTTTGTGAAGGTTTTTTCGAAACATGATCATTGTTCAGCACACATTTAGTCCCGGATGTAGTCACAAACCGGGACTAAAGGGATTGCGGCAGAGTGGGCCAGACAACACTAATAATAGGGGTGAGTGTCGACATTATGTCGTGCGGCTTGTACCTTGTCCCGGATGGTGTCACCAACCGGGACTAAAGATGAACCTTTAGTCCCGGTTGGAGACACCAACCGGGACTAAAGATGAGTCAGCACTAATAATAGGGGTGAGTGTCGACATTATGTCGTGAGTGTCGACATTATGCCGAGCTGCTTGTACTATAAATATGCATCCTTGTGAGTCCAGTCCTCCAGCCAGTTTGAGGCATCTCCAAGATGGTTTTAGAGAGCAGGGACACCACTACGGCCAGTTTCAGGGAGATGCCGCCGGAGCCCAGTCCTCCGGCATCTCCGAGAAACTGGTCATAGAGGCACTCCCTAATATGTGAAATTAGTTAGCTCTGAGGCGTATTGATCTAGTTAGTGAAGTTACAAGCTGCAAGATGGTTTTCGAGAGCAGGGACACCACTGCGGCCAGTTTCAGGGAGATGCCGACGGAGCCCAGTCCTCCGGCATCTCCGAGAAACTGGTCATAGAGGCACTCCCTAATATGTGAAATTAGTTAGCTCCGAGGCGTATTGATCTAGTTAGTGAAGTTACAAGCTGCAAGATGGTTTTCGAGAGCAGGGACACCACTGCGGCCAGTTTCAGGGAGATGCCGACGGAGCCCAGTCCTCCGGCATCTCCAAGAAACTGGTCATAGAGGCACTCCCGGTCCAGCCACAAAATGGGACTAACACTCAAGACATTTATTAATATTAAAAACTGAGACTACAAAACCGGGACTAAAGGCCACAAACCGCGAAAGATATCCTTCGGTCAAGCCACAAACCGCGAAAGACATGAACTAGAGTTACATAATATGAGCATGAACTTCTTGGCATATGTCATTCCTTATGACCGCTTCAAATGTAACCATGGAGCATCTTCTTTACTTAACGGAATGCTTGGGTCAGTTTTCACTGTGAAGGGCGGAATTTCATCAAACTTATTATAATCTTCTGACATGTCTGTCTTGTCCTCGATTCCCACGATGTTTCTTTTCCCTGAAAGAACTATGTGACGCTTTGGCTCATCATATGATGTATTCGTTTGCATATTTTTTCTTTTTTTCGGTCTGGAGGACATGTCCTTCACATAGAAAACCTGAGACACATCATTGGCTAGGACGAATGGTTCATCTCTATAACCAAGATTGTTGAGATCCACTGTTGTCATTCCGTACAACTGGTCTATCTTTACCCCTTCCCCATTCAGGTTGACCCATTTGCAGCGAAACAAAGGGACCTTAAAAGAGACTCCATAGTCTAGTTCCCATATCTCCTCTATGTAACCATAATATGTGTCCTTTTGTCCATTCTCGTCTATTGCATCAAAGCGGACACCACTATTTTGGTTGGTGCTCTTTTTATCTTGGGCGATCGTGTAGAATGTATTCCCATTTATTTCGTACCCTTGGAAATTCAATACAGTAGAAGATGGTGACGCGGCCAACAAGTATAGCTGATCTCCAACAGTGGTGTCATTCAATAGATGTGTCCGCATCCAACCATCGAAAGACTTCATGTGTTCATCTGTAATCCATGATTCAGGCTTCCCCGGGTTTTTGGAGCGTACAATATTCTTGTGTTCCTCGATATACGGAGCTGCCAAGGTGGAATTATGTAGAACTGTGTAGTGTGATTTAGTGAAAGAATCCCCGTCCCTACATATCATTGCTTCCTTTCCCAGCGTGCCTTTTCCACTTAGTCTTCCCTCATGCCGCGAGTCAGAAACACCAATCGGCTTAAGGTCAGGAATAAAGTCAACACAAAACTCAATGACCTCCTCTGTTCCATATCCCTTGGAGATGCTTCCTTCTGGTCTAGCACGGTTATGAACATATTTCTTTAAGACTCCCATGAACCTCTCAAAGGGGAACATATTGTGCAGAAATACCGGACCGAGAATGGCAATCTCTTCCACTAGATGAACCAGGAGATGCGTCATAATATTGAAGAAGGATGGTGGGAACACCAATTCAAAACTAACAAGACATTGTACCACATCGTTCTGTAACCTTGGCAGAATATCTGGATTGATTACCTTCTGAGATATTGCATTGAGGAATGCACACAGCTTCACAATGGGTACTCGAACATTTTCCGGTAGAAGCCCCCTCAATGCAATCGGAAGCAACTGCGTCATAATCACGTGACAGTCATGAGACTTCAGGTTTTGGAACTTTTTCTCTGCCATATTTATTATCCCCTTTATATTAGATGAGAAGCCCGACGGCACCTTGATACTGTAAAGGACTTCAAAAAAGATTTCCTTCTCTGCTTTGGTAAGAGCATAGCTGGCACGACTTAAGTGACGCCCTTTATCCGTCTTGTTATCTGTATGCATGTTCTTTGGGTCTTTCATAATTTGTTGGTCCTCCCGTGCTTCAGGTGTATCTTTTGTCTTACCATACACGCCTAGGAATCCTAGCAGGTTCACGCAGAGATTCTTCGTCACGTGCATCACGTCGATTGAAGAGCGGACACGCAGGACTTTCCAATATGGCAGCTCCCAAAATATAGATTTCTTCTTCCACATGGGTGCGTGTCCTGTAGCGACGTCGTTCGGAACTGATTGACCGCCGGGACCCTTTCCAAAGATTACTTCTATGTCCTTGACCATACCAAATACATCATCACCAGCAGGGAGTTCAGGCTTCTTCCGGTGATCTGCCTCACCTTTAAAATGCTTGCCTTTCTTTCTTACGGGATGATTGGTCGGAAGAAATCGCCGATTCTCTAGGTACACAACCTTCTTGCATTTATGCAAATATGTACCTTCGGTCTTATCTAAACAGTGGGTGCATGCCTTATATCCTTTGTTTGTCTGTCCTGAAAGGTTACTAAGAGCAGGCCAATCATTGATGGTTACGAATAACAACCCTCGTAGATTAAATGGCTCCTGTTTGTTCTCATCCCACGCACGTACACCTGGTTTGCCCCACAACTGTAAGAGTTCTTCAACTAATGGCCTAAGGTACACATCAATGTCGTTGCCCGGATGCTTCGGGCCTTGGATGAGCACTGGCATCATAATGAACTTACGCTTCATGCACAACCAAGGAGGCAGGTTGTAGATACATAGAGTCACGGGCCAGGTGCTGTGACTGCAGCTCTGCTCCCCAAAAGGATTCATGCCATCCGTACTTAGACCAAACCATAAGTTCCTTGCGTCACCTGCAAAGTCTGGGAAGTCTCTCTCGATTTTTCTCCACTGTGACCCATCAGCAGGGTGTCTCAACTCCCCGTCTTTCTTACGGTCTTCTTTGTGCCATCGCAACAACCTGGCATGCTCTTTGTTTCTGAACATGCGTTTCAACCTTGGTATTATAGGAGCATACCACATAACCTTAGCAGGAACCCTCTTCCGGAGGGGCTCTCCCTCAACATCACCAGGGTCATCTCGTCTGATCTTATACCGCAACGCGTTGCATACCGGGCATTTATCTAAATTCTCATACTCCTTACCGCGGTAGAGGATGCAGTCATTAATGCATGCATGTATCTTTTGCACATCTAATCCCAGAGGACAGAGAGTCTTCTTTGCTTCGTAGGTACTCTCGGGAAGTTCGTTATGTTTTGGAAACTTCGGCTTCATTATTTTCAGCATCTTTTTAAATGAGGAGTCAGTTAGACCACACTCTGCCTTCCATCGCAACAATTCCAGTGTGGTACCGAGCTTTGTGCTGCCATCTTCACAATTAGGGTACAACAATTTCTTGTGATCTTCTAACATGCCCTCTAACTTCAACTTCTCATTTTCTGTTTCACAGTCTCGCTTTGCATCAGAAATGACCCTACCAAGTTCATCAGCCGGCTCATCTGATGCCCGTTCTTCACCTTTTTCCTCTCCATTGTCTTCCATTGCAGTATCACTGTATTCAGGAAACATATGATGATAGTTGTTATCATCATCTTCTTCTTCACCATCTTCCATCATAACCCCTCTTTCCCCGTGCTTGGTCCAGCAATTATAGTTGGGCATGAAACCTTTCATAATCAGGTGGCCGCGAATGATTTTCGAGAAAGAGTACTCCTTGTTGTTCCGACATTGAACACATGGACAACGTATAAATCCATTCTCTTTGTTTGCCGTAGCCACATCGATAAATTTATCCACGCCTTTGATATACCCGGCTACCCGCCGGTCACCGTACATCCATTCCCGACCGTTCATCTGCATCATATAAGTAAGTTTATCAAAAAACAGGACATCATAAATAGTGAAATAACCAATTCACACCGACACATGAATTGTATCAATGACCTAGAAAAGATAAGATTGCTAACCTCGATCGAGGGAAATAAAGAGGAGAAAGCTCAAGTGCGTCACAGACACCTTCTATATTTTTGTTCTATGAGAAATTCAACTGGATTTTTCACTCAAACATTTCAACAAACACCTTCAATGCATGCATGAGAAAAAACTAGCACACACCCTCACACGCCTTACACCATTCGAAAAAACAGAGTGGAGGCAGAGGGGGCTGGGGCGTGCATTTATAGAGGGCAAGGGGTCTTTAGTCCCGGTTGGAGCCAGCAACCGGGACTAAAGGTACGTGCCACGCCACGTGGCTGTGGCCAAACCTTTAGTCCCGGTTGGTGGCTCCAACCGGGACGCATGCCCCCTTACCAACCGGGACCCATGCCCCCTGGCCCCGTGCCCGCTCCAACCGGGACGCGTGCCAGCATTAGTCCCGGTTGGTGGCGCAACCGGGACTAATGCTCCCAGGGGTCGCGAACGGATGGCCCATTTTCCTCTAGTGGGTCTCTCGACTGACGATCACTGTCATGGTACCGATAAGGAAACGAGGTGGAACATACTGAGGCAGGAATTCAAGTCCAGACGTCTGTCAGCAACTCATTCAGAGAAACACCAGAATGTCGTGTACCCTGCCATGGCGCCAAACAGCCAGCAAGATGACGTACAGAGCCAAGTCTCGGCCCCACAGACAGATCCAACTTTCTTGTCAGGTTTTAGCCAGTTCTCTCTTGCCAATGGAAGCCCCTTTCTGAATGCCGCGCACCAAAACTAGCAGAGACATTCTTCAGGGAGTCCGTGCACCAAGGTTTAGTCACTTTTCTCCTGCTACTACGGTTGGTTGGTTGGTTCGTTTGACTGTCATTTGCGTGCCGTAGTAACCGGATGAAGTCAATTCTGCAGGTAATGGAGGGACGTCCAGTGGGTGTGGAGGTTGCAAAGGAGCGGCCATGGGTAGGCTTTTACTCGAGAGATACGTGGTGTTAGATTTTTGATGTTAGAAAAACTATGAGATCAATTACACAACGGGCTTTTTATTTTTATTATTTATATTTATGTGATACCAATGGGCAGTTGCCGTGCTGCTGCTCTTTGTGGCTTATTTGGTCCCCTTGATCTTCTACACAATGATTTCTTCTACTCTACGGAGCTAGCATCTGCTGAGATCTAAATGAGCAATCTAGTCCATGGCCGGAAGCCAGAGCTTCAGGGAGTCCCTAAATCAGCAATCTAGTACATGGGCGCTGGCCTATTAAGCTCTGCCCTCGTTCCTGCCATTGGTCGTCTTTGATGTGCATCGCCATTGGTGTGCCACTCCATAAGAACGCAAGATTTTACTCTCGTCCCATCACCTCTGATGATCGTATGCTTCGTCTGAACTTGAGGGCCCTCTTACTTCAACATCTCGAGTTGTTCTTTCTGAATGTTCGAGAAAGAAGCACTACTCTCTCTGAATGTGTCCGGCAGTGACATTTGAACCTTGAGTTCTTTACTTGAGCTCTTGCTCCTAGGAAGTACACAGATAATCTTTGTCCATGGAGGCCGATGCCCTTTACAATTTTGGAACAATATTGGATGCAGTGACTGCCAACGAGCCACGCCCTTTACAATTTTGGAACAATATTGTGTTATGTTAGTTTTGCTCCCAGGACCTGGACGTCTTTGTCCATGGAGGCCGATGGAGCAGTGCGCATGTGTTTTCAATTTTTAGAAATGCTTGGGAAATGGTTGCCACGAAACAAGGTGGCCTTTGATAATACTTACTCGGTATTTATGGTAGCACAACACTAGCAACTCAAAGCAAGAAGTTCAGAACGGAAGATTGACAGCCGACCACCAGCAGAACAATATTACCAATACTACTAGAACTCGTCATACAAAGGCAGTTCAGAATGGAGGTCAGACCAACTAACAAACAAGAAAACATCATCAACACTAGAATAAATCGTCGGGTGGCAAGGGCAGTGATATGTCTCTAAGACCAGCACGCCATGGCTTACGACGTGGCTTAGGCAACGGCCATCTGTCACGAGGAAGAAAGTACAAGTCAGTGAACAGATTTACTTCAAACAATGTACACATAGATAATGTATTAACATGTGTAAGAAGTAATACTTGTTTCACATGTATTACTAGTTTTGTGTGTCCCACCAGGCAACAACCATCTGTCGTAGATTTTTCAGTCATTTTCAAAAAGCATAAGAGTTACTGAATAGATTTATTTGACACAATATATGTACTAACGTGTGTAAGAAAGCATACCTGTTTTCATGACCCTTGACATCTGCACTAGCCCTGCAAGTACACCCAAGAAATATTATTAGTGAAAATGACTGAATGGTGTCAAAACTAGAGATGTACATTCACAGAGATCCAAACTGACAGGAGAACTTCCCTAGAAACTCCTTTATTAAAAAAAAGGACTTACTGTTTTTTATCTAAGTTCAAACAGAGGCGGTGAATACATCCCTCGGCAGGAACGGAGTTTCTTCCTCATGATAGAAGTTCATTCCAACAAATTCCCCGTTAGTGTCAATAAGAGGACCCCCAATCCCAGCCTAGCAAAGCAAAATAACATCACATGAGGTAGCTTATATATTACTATTACAATTCTAATAATATGTTGCCATGTTAAAGGTATATACTGGGGAACTCCACAAGAAATACCTTGGTGATTTTACAGGTGGAGACACAGAGTTCTATGCAATCGAGTTTGCTTTTTTTGCCAATCGACATCTCCCCCTCGGTAGCCATTACTTCGTAAAAATGCGGAAAAAGACAACCCACAGCTATTACTTTCGTACATTAGGTAACTTTATGCCAACCGATTTCTATTGCATGAGGACCCCAGTATCCCATGATGCCAACAAGAGCAATGTTGTAATGTAAATTATAACGCTTCAGTATCCCCATGACTCAAAAATTGTTTGGAAGGGAGACTTCGATCTGCAATGGTAAGCTTATGTTAGCAAGTACCCGAAATGAAAAGGCAGTGTTTTCAGCAATTAGCAGTAAGCCAGCAACAACCCTCAAGCTATCATCGATCATGTGTGCTTTGCCAGAAACTCTAACCAAACTTGCCGAAGTCAGAATTGTCGCCGAGCGTGCATTGCACTTTATAAATACACCTGTGCAAGAAAACTTTTTTGCAGATCCTACGAAGGTAATCATTTCAGTTATCAATCATTGATCAATTATTAAAACATTGAAATGTAATGACTATATAACAGAGTCATCACCATTGAATGAAGCAAGTGAGACAACACTGTGATTCATTTTTGAAGAAAGAAGTTTTCTTGATTTTGAAGCAGGTGAGGTAGCACTTCGATTCATTTCAAAACCAAAACCTTTGAATGGCTTTGCAAAGATATCCTCCTGGAATGTCTCTTCGAAACCATCAATAAAACTCTGGCCTAACATGATGCAGAAGTCAAAAGTTCTTGATAAAGTTTCTAAAGGGTGCAAGTGCAATAATCTAAGCAAGAATAAATGAATCTAATTGTCAAGCTTCATGCACTAGCCAACGCAACCAAAAGTCCGAACTAATGGAAAGGACTAGTGCAATCCACTTATACACTTCAACACCCCCTCTTACGTGTGACGGGGAGAAGTCAACACGTGCAACCGGAAGAGAGCGACGGCACGCGAAACTCACGTATGACTCAAGAGGCCTATACGTGAACACAGAGGGGTCAACAACAATTTTAGGATAAATTGCGAAAACCAGGACTCGAACTCGAGACCTTAGACTCTGATACCATGTCAAGCTTCATGTACTAGCCAACGCAACCAAAAGTCCGAACTAATGGAAAGGACTAGTGCAATCTACTTATACACTTCAACACTAACTTCCCGTCTCCTCTTCCTCCCTGTCTTTGAGGTTTGACGGCTGTCAGCCGCGCCTCTTGGGTCCAGGGCTGCAGTAGTATCCTATGAAATAAATTTGCTCACCTCCTGGCACTGCATGTGGAAACATGGTTGTAGCATCTCATATTTGATTCTTGTTCTTGTAGCATCATCAACCCTGCAGCACAATGTAGAAAGCTCGTTGTGATAAATCCGCAAAGACAAGATATCACAGACCATACACAAAACGAGCTACTAAACAAGGGAAATACAGAACAAGAAGGGAGCCAAATAGTTGCAGATATTTCACATCAAAGAAATTTATTAAAAATATTTCTTCTTAAATGTAAGTTGGGAGTGTAGCAGAATGTATTAGCGTCAGCACTGAAATAACAACCTTAATAAAGTGCAGTGCGACTGCCTCTTGCTGGGCTACAAGAGGAGAGATGGTAACAGATGCAGAGCAACAGGAGATGCCAAAAACCACACAAGTACAAAACAGCAGCTAACGGGACAGTTACTGGGACAAACTCACAGACCTCGGAAGCTGTTGTTTGGCTTTCAAAATGATACAACTTGCACAAACTCAAATAGAAATAGGGGAGGGATATGTACTCCCTCCGTTTTAAAATATAAGATGTTTTAGGTTTGTGAAGAAAATGTATCTAGATTTATTTTAGTGTGTAGATTTACTCCAAACCTAAATAAATCTACGTATTAAAAAAAGTCTAGATACATTTTTGCTTCACAAAACTAAAACATCTTATATTTTGAAACGGAGGGAGTAGTATAGGATGGAGTAAGAGAGAAGCATGGGTAAGCCAAACAGAGTGTGTGGTTTCATCGATACTGAAAGTGTACATACGTGATCATCCTGTGATGCACCAAATGGTGAAGAATTGGAAGCCTTCGTATGTATGGGGTCTTTCTTTCTTTGGTACGAGAGCAGTTCATCCCAACAAAGTTGCCATCAAAATCGACAAGGGGCCTCCAATCCCGACCTAGCACAAAAAGTGGAAGATGAAGTTACGCATGAAAAATACAACGAGCTCATAATGCCTGAAACTAAGGGTATGCATCAGCGCATACAATGATAGAATATAGATTAAGGTGAAATCCATATCATCATACAGATATTTATTTGAACAGTACTACCACTACAGGAAACGATAAATAGGCCGACGGCTGGGGCCTGTCGGCGTAAGCCCTGATCCCCGTCGGCGTACGCTGGCCCAATGGGGGCCGTCGGCGTATGCCCGTCGGCGTAGTACTCCGTAGGCGTATGGCAATAAACCGTCGGCGTATACATTCCCGTCGGCCTACGCCCACATGGGGCCCACCTGGAGCAGCAATCGTGGGTTAACCAATATACTTTTTTGGTAGTTTTCGTTTGTTTAGGTTATACCAATATAATTTTTTGGCCTTTAAAAGCGTGCATGCGATAACCTTCACACGGTATAGGGTTTCTCCAAATAGTGGGTTCGATGCCCGAGGGTCCCCAAAAGAGAGGGGTTTCTACGGTTTCCCCAAAAGAGAGGTTTCGGTTCTTCGAGGTTCGTACAAAATAAGACATATCTTCAATAATTATGTTGTAGTTGTGTATTATATGTGTATTTTGTTGTTCATATCTTACATTTATATTTTCGCATCGGGTTCCGAAAGATTCGCGTCGTATTCTTTGCGGGTGCGGTGGGATACGCGAAGATTCGTGTGGTTAATTTACAAACACCAATTTATTTATAAATTACATCTACATTAAATTAGCGTGGAAAATAAATAAATAAATTAGCGTGGAGAAAAAAAACCTAGGCCGACGGCTTTGCCGTCGGCGTATAGGGTGCCACTGCCTAGGCCGACGGTCCGACCGTCGGCGTAACTGTGCGTGCAACGGCCCGTTAGGTGGGCCGTTAACTACGGCTTAACGCCGACGGCCCCGTATAGGCCGACGGTCACCGTCAGGAGGCTTCCGTTTGACGCCGACGGTTTTCCTTCGCCGACGGCTACCGTCGGCGCTTCTCTCCCTACGCCGACGGCAAGCGTACGCCGACGGCTGGATGGCCCGGCTGACGAATCCGGGGAAGTGGGCCGACGGGCCCGACCTTTTCCCGTCGGCGTATACAAACACCGTCGGCGTATCCCTTATTTTCTGTAGTGTATAAATTAAAGCAGCTAGCTAGCTAGTTCACCTTGTGGATACAGCATGTGCTTAACATTGGATTATAGGCTAGAGCACGTGGAGAGGAAAGATCTACTCCACTTCCATACCTTTTAATGATCCTGATCCGAAACGGCGCCATACAGCTAGCACCTTCCTATAAGGCTCAAACTGCATGTAACCATCAAGAATTACATGTGCAACAGCAGCATCACACCCAGACACTCTCGAGATGTCGACGACAAAAAAATCAACATATTGATCAGAACTCTCTATCCACCCATTGACAATCCGATCATCCGGAAGGCGTACTTTAATCCCACCCAGATACTATATAGGTGCAAACTGAATAACAGAAAACAAATGTTAACATGGATGAGAAAATTATTGGCAGCTAGCCAACCATGGAATGAGGCCAGCGCCACAACACTCGTAAAGTACTTGCTCACTCAAGGTGCCTTTTCTGGAATTTTCACTCGAGCTGCCGAGTGAGTTACCATCCAATCCTAGTTGATTGAAATAGTGGAACCGGCCGGCCGTCGTTTTATTATTACTACTGTGAACGAATATGTACTTGCAGGAAAAGGGAAACATGCATGCGGCATTGACTCACTTAGCATAGTTATTGCTAATCTTTTGTGAGGGCGTTGCTCTTCATCGCCTCTCATCAGGCCGCGCTTGTTTTTTATCATGATCTTTTCAAGACAGACTGAGAACAGCAATGAACAAAATTCAACCTAAGAAACGAACCCAATCTGCAGCATACAAATAGGGAGAAGAGAACGCATCAGGAAGAAGGGCCAACAAACCGAGCTGGAGCCGAAGCAGGAAGGAAGCGGCAGCAGCAACGCAGCTTCCCCAGCGAACGCACAGCACCAAACCCTAGAGGCCGGCTCTGTCCGCGAGTTGTGAAGGGAGCAGCGACGACCCTGACGGAGAGGTAGGCGGTGCGAACCGACACGCTGTCGGTAAGGCAACGAATAGCAGGCCCAACAAGGCCACGGTGGCAATGGGATGCGACATTACCTACCAGCGACAGTGAATCCAACCAATCGAGTCAAAGTCACAATCGGAAATGGAGAGAGGTGCTACTTCTGGACCGGTAAATGGATCAATGGTAGAACTATCGAAGAAATAGCTCCACAAGTTTTTCAGATTATACACTCGGTTGTCAGGGCTAGAAGGATAGTGGCTCAAGCCTTGCAGCATGGCACTTGGGTTGAAGACATCAACAAGCCAATCATCATCAATATTTTTTTTGCAAGTTCTAGCAATCAGCGAGGAAATAAACACCGTTTAAATCCTTCCAGATGAAGAAGACAAATGGGTTTGGTCGTGGGAATCTAAGGGTTGCTTCTCAACGAAATCAGTATACCAAGCTCATTTCAAAACAAAAATTCAGTCTAATGTCGCTGCTGCAATATGGAGTGCTTGGGCGCCGCTTCAATGCAAGATGGATGTATGGCTTTTTACTAGGGCAGATCGTTTAGCAAAGCATAATCTTCCACATAATAATAAATGTGTGTTATGCAATTCAGCAAATGAAAATGTTCACCACCTCTTCACTGGGTGTGCCGTTGTCAACATAATTTGGGGCAACATACTTTGCTGGGCAAACCTGCAAGTTACTCTGTCCATGGATACCTCGCTCCGAGAATGGTGGACGCAGACAAGACTAAGCTTATCTCGGCAAACCAGCGCAAAATTCAGTTCGGTGGTAATGCTGGTCTCATGGTCGGTGTGGAGAGAAAGAAATGCAAGAATTTTTGAGCATCGCTTCAAGCCGATCAACGTACTTATCGACCAAATCAAGGCTGAAGCGAAACTCTGGTCGTTAGCAAGCTCAGATCGTCTACAAATCCCAGGAGAATAGTCTTCTTGTCTTAGTTTTTGTCGGGTTATTTTGTTCCCTTGTTGGCCGTTTAGTGTTGGATTCTCGTCTTTCTTTCTCTTTAGGTCGTGTTTTCCCCTTTTTGTATTTTCTGTAAGACTTTAGCCATATTTTTGGCTTTCCCTCTTCTAATATAACACATGCAAGGCTCTTGCATGGTTCAAAAAAAAATCCAACCAATCGAAGCATTCTTCAAAAAAAAGAAATAGAAGGAAAACAGGTCGAGATGAGAGGGCGATTTTTTTAAATAATACATTTTTAAAAATATTTTCTTGATCTATTACACATTTTTTGAATTTTATAAAACTAGCACTTTATCGGCTTAGGCCAAGCCGATTGCACCAATCAGTGTGGAGCAAGCCGATTGCCCTAACCTGTCGGCCTGGCCCAGACTGACTAGACCAATCGGTCTGGCCCAGACAGACTGGACCAGGATGTGTACTATTAGTAGTAGCTAGCAGCTAACACAACGATAGATGGCAATCAATGGATTAGCCACACTCTTTGTACTATTAGTAGTAGCTAGCAGGTTGCAGCAGCCGACTACCCCATACTGATTGAAGCATCGCGTATGCTTCCTGATGTTGCAGCGCGTATACTTTATCAGTTCGTGGATCACCTTTCCTGACGTCAGGGGCGGAGCTGGCTTGTTAGCACCGGGGTCAGCTGACCCCAACAAAAATTAGCAAATCCTTCACTAAATTAGAGACAAACACTGTTCATTTGTAGAGAATGACCCCATTGCCCTTGAGGTGACCCCATCAGAATTTCTTTCTAGCTTCGCCCCTTCCTGACGTTGATCATCTTGTTAGAAGTGGGGCGGAGCAGTCGGCTTCGTCTAGACCGATTAGGGCACTCGGCCTGCCCCAAGCCAATTAGGGCACTCGGCCTGCTCCAGGTTGATTGGCCGACGGTCCAGCTGCCCCACACGTCGACGCTCAATCGGCTTGCTCCAAGCCAACTGGCCCAATCGGCCTCGCTCAGGTCGACAAAGTGCTACTTTTGTAAAATTTTAAAAACGTGTATTAGATCTGAAAAATATTAGAAAAAGTATTATTTAAAAAATCGTGATGAGAGCATCTTGGCTAGAATGACTGGTTGAAGAGTCAAGTTGCTTTCTTTCGCGGCTAAAAGAACTCTTATTCAAACAGTTTTGGCTAGTATTACTGTATATCTATTGTCTTTCTTTAAATTTTCTAAGTGGACTTTGAATTTGATTAATTCTCAACTAGCCAACTTTATGTGGAATAATGAAGAAGGGAATCATAAATTGCATTTAGCCAATTGGCCTTCCATTTGTATGAAGAAAGAATTTGGGAACCTGCAAGATTTAAATCTCTGCCTGATTGGATCTTGGGTGAAGGGAGGGGTCTCTATGGAAGAAGGCTATTGATGCTAAATATGAAATTATAAATTCCAACATTATTCTTTCTTGTCAAGATGTCCACCCTTCTACCTTCTGGAAATGTGTGATGTGGGCTTCCAAAGCAGTTAAGTTAGGGTATAGTGGCAAGTGGGTGATGGTAGGTGTTAGATGTATATATTTGTATTGTAGTTTCCCCATATGTTAGGGGGCTTTCTGCATATTCATACCTGTATCTGTATTATATATTGTAGCCTTTGGCCCCCAGAGGAATACATGTTGCATATTCCTGACATGGTATCAGAGCTAGGTTAGACCGTTTTCTGCAACATTGTCATAGCCGCCACCGTCCCTGTCGTCGTCGTTTTTTCGACGTCGCCGCCGCCGGTTGCCGCTATCTCCGGCCATCTCCCCGGCCGCCTCCTCCCCGTCATCTGCCTGTTCCGCTCCATCTACTAGTCATCCCGGTCGGATCTAGGTGAGTTCTGATCTGGGCGAGTTCTGGTCTAATTCCGATCGGATCTGGCCCCGTCTCCACCGCCTGGCCGCTTTCCCCGATGTCTGGCCCCGTCTCCACCACCTGGCCGCGTCCGCCACTTGCTCCGCGTTCCCCCGCCCGAGCCTCTCGCGAGCCTGCCCAGTCCGCCTCCCGCCGCCCGCTCGGTCCGCTTCCCGCCGACCACCCGCGTACGCTCGCCCGATCCCGCCCGCGTACGCTCGCCCGCCTGCGTCAGACGCGCGCCCGACCACGTCAGCTCGCCGGATTTCTGCCGCCTCTGGCCACCATCACCGCTGGGAATCGATCCCTGGTGGTCTTAATTGGTCTCCCAACGCTTGGCCGCATCTGCCACTTGCCCCGCCTGGCCAGATTTCGGCGGCCCTCTGCCGGATTTCGGGTTGACCAGATCTGAGAAAAAAAGAGCAGAAAAAAAGAGAGAGAGATGTCTTCTGCATCGGGCTATGTTGCGATTCCTCGCTGCCCGGTGATCTTCGATGGCGCGAATTACCCTGATTTCGCTGCCTTTATGCGCGTTCACATGCGCGGTCTCCGTCTTTGGGGTGTGCTCTCCGGCGAGGTCTCCTGTCCGCCATGCCCCCTGCTCCTGTGGCTCCTCTTCCGCCGACGCTGATTATTCTCGGTGATGATGCTTCTCAGGAGGCCAAGGATGCTGCTCAGAGTGCCGATGATAGTGCTGTTGCTGCTTATGACCTGAAGTTCAAACAGTACTCTGCTGATCTCGAGACCTATCGCCACGCTCTGACTGCCTACACTCAGTGGGTCGATGAGGATGCTCGTGCTGCTGCTGTTCTCACCTCTAGTGTTCTGCCCCAGTATGCTGCCGAGTTCATGAGTCTCCCTACTGTTGCTGCTCAGTGGGCACATCTTCGTCAGCGATATCAGCCGTATCTCTCGTGATGTTACTTTTGATGAGACGCATCCTTTCTATCCTCGTCCCACTGCTGGTACCTACCCGGTGGAAGATATCTCTTTTCTTCTCTTTCCTGACACACCCCCTCTGTCTACTCCTTCTACTCTTTGTGTCTTCTTCAGGATCTCCTCCCCCTAATGTCTCTTCTTCTACACCGTCCTCCTCTGTTCCATCTAGTTCTCCTAGTTCTCCTCGTTCTCTGGAGTCTTCCTCTGCTAGTCCTTCTTCTTCATCGTCGTCTCCTGAGTTGTCTTCCTCTAACGAGCTTCCCTCTACTCGTCCTGTTCGTCAGCGTCGTGCCCCCCATCGTTACTCTCCTATTTAGTATGGTCTTTCTATTGCCTCTGAGCCGACTTCTTATCGGGATGCTGAGCATCATCCTGAATGGCAGATGGCCATGGTTGAGGAGATTGCTGCACTTGAGCGCACTGGCACCTGGGATCTTGTTTCTCCCCCTCCTGGTGTTCGTCCTATCACGTGTAAGTGGGTATATAAGATTAAGATCCACTCTGATGGATCTCTTGAGCGCTATAAAGCGCGTCTTGTGGCTCGTGGTTTTCAGCAGGAGCATGGTCGTGACTATGATGAGACCTTTGCTCCTGTGGCTCATATGAACACTGTGCGTACTCTTCTTGCTGTTGCTTCTGTTCTTCACTGGTCTGTGTCCCAGCTTGATGTTCAGAACGCCTTTCTCAATGGTGAGTTGAGTGAGGAGGTTTATATGCAGCCTCCTCCTGGGTATTCTGTTCCCGAGGGGATGGTTTGTCGTCTTCGACGATCTCTTTATGGCCTCAAACGGGCCCCTCGTGCCTGGTTTGAGCGCTTTGCTTATGTAGTGACTGCTGCTGGTTTCTCCCCTAGTGCTCATGATCCAGCGTTGTTTGTTCACACTTCTCCTCGTGGACGCACTCTTCTTCTTCTCTATGTTGATGATATGATAATTGCTGGTGATGACCCTGAGTATATTGCCTTTGTTAAGGCTCGTCTTCGTGATGAGTTTCTTATGACTGATCTTGGTCCTCTTCGATACTTTCTTGGGATTGAGGTTTCCTCCACTTCTGATGGCTTTTACATCTCTCAGGAAAAGTATATTCCGGATCTTCTTGCTCGTGCTGCTCCTGGGGATGAGCGCACTGTTGAGACCCCTATGGAGCTTAATGTTAAGCTTCAACCTACTGATGGTGATCCTCTTTCTGATCCGACGCGTTATCTGTTGGAATTATGCCCTAGAGGCAATAATAAAGATGTTATTATTATAATTCTTGTTCATGATAATGTTTATATTCCATGCTAGAATTGTATTAAGCGGAAACTTTAATACTTGTGTGGTTTGTGAACAACACCGTGTCCCTAGTATGCCTCTATGGACTAGCTCATTGATTAATGATGGTTAAGGTTTCCTAAACCATAGACATGAGTTGTCGATTAATAATGAGATCATATCATTGGGAGAATGATATGGTGGACACACCCAAACTAAGCGGAGCAATTAGATCGTGTCATCGTGTTCATCTTTGCGAAGCTTTTCTTATGTCAAATATTGTATTCCTTAGACCATGAGATAATACAACTCCCTGGTATCGGAAGAAAGCTTTGAGGTCATCAAACTTCATCCTATGAGAGGGTGATCATAAATGTGTCTCTCAGGTGATCAGAAAGTACCTGTTGGGTTGTATGTATCGAGATGGGATTTGTCCCTCCCAAGTCGGAGAGATATACTTCGGGCCCACTTGGTAATCGATATCAACACCGCTTGCAAGCATGTGGTTAAGGAGCTAATCACAAAGTGATATTGGATTACAGAACGAGTAAAGTACTTGCTGTGAACGAGGTTGAACTAGGTACGACGGTACCGACGATCAAATCTCGGGCAAGTAAAATATTGGGAGACGAAGGGAATATAAATATGGGATTGATTGAATCCTGGCATCGTGGTTCATCCCATATGATCATAGATTAATGTGTGGGAGTCAATAAAGGTTTCTAGACCCCGCTGTTGATTATTGATAGAAGATCATGTCTGCATATTCTCGAACCCGAAGGGTCACACACTTAACGTGTCTCGACGCTAAGATAGATTGGATAATTGGTTTATGAGTTTTTGTTCGGAGTCTCGGATGGGATCCGGGACATCACGAGAGGTTCCGGAATAGTCCGGGGAATAAGATTCATATAAGGCAATGCATTTTTTGGAGTTCGGAATTGTTTCGGGTTAATCGGTATTGTACCGGAAGCTTCTAGAACCTTCCAGAGGGGGACCAACGTGGCCCCACCTGCCGGGAGGGGGCATGGGCCTATGAGGGAGTGCCCTGGCGGCATTGGGCCAGGGTCACAAGGCCCCATAGGGCCCAGCCGGCCAACCCTAGGGGAGCTTCTAGAGGGGGGGGAAACTTGCCCCCCACTCCTTCCCGCTTGGCCGCCGGCCCTAGGTCTTGGGGGAGGGGCAAGGGCTGGCCGCCCACCCCTATATATAAAGAGGGCTGGGGGCGCACCCCCTCCCACACCTCCTCCTCAAGCCCTAGCCGCCCTGCTGCCCTCCTCTCTCTCTCTCTCCCTCCCGACTGCGCGTAGGCGAAGCCCTACTGCAGAAACTCTCCACCACTTGCACCGTGCCGTCGCGTTGTAGATCCAATCCGTCTCTCCACCATACTTGCTGGACCGAGGAAGGAGGAGACATCGAGGTGCTGCACGTGTGCATCTCTCGGAGGCATCGCCACTTGCGGTGTTAGATCGGATCGGATCACGAGGAGGAGAAGCGAGTACGACTACATCACCCACGTTCCGACGAACGTTCCGCTGTGCGAATCTTCAAGGGTATGAAGATCTCATCTAATCCCCCTCGTTGTTTGCATCTCCTAGATTAGATCTTGGCTTTCCCGTTCGCATCCGTAGAATTTTTTTTGATTTACTATGCTGCGAAACCCTTCAGTGGTATCAGAGCTAGATCTATGCGTAGATGTGTTTCACGAGTAGAACGCAACATGATTGTTGCAGGCGTTGATGTTTTCTGTTGCAAGCCTCTTGTTTGTGTTCTTCTTATGACGCGGGATAGTGAGATTGAAGCGGTCCAGGCCAACCTTACGCGACGTTGTTCGCGAGACCGGCTCCGCACTTGACGTGTGGCTTGTTCCACACATGCGGCTGGTGGATGCCAGTTTCTCTCACTATAGTTGTCATGGGATTTACACCGGAGTTTGGCAACCATAATATCACCGTTGTGGCTTTTCGTAGGTAAGAATCGTTCTTAGCTTGATACTCCCATAAGCCACGTAAAACATGCAACAACAAAGTAGAGACGTCTAACTTGTTTTTGCAGGGAGTGTTTTCTGTGATATGGTATGGCCCAAGATGTGATGTGTATGTTGTATGCAATGATCATGTTTTGTAATGTTTCACGACTTGCATGTCGATGAGTACACAACCGGAAGGAGCCATATGGTTGTCTTTATAATTGTGTATGACCTGTGTGTCAACTTCTTATACGCCATGTAATAGTTTCACTTTATTGCTAAGTAGTTAGCAATAGTTGTAGTTGCTATTCGTGGTGGAGGCAATCATGGTGGAGTGATGGAGATCATGCCGGCACGCACAAGATGGAGATCATTGCGCGAAGATTGGCTATACCATGTCACATAAAGTTATATGCATGTGATGTTTATCCTTTTATGTATCTTATTATGCTTAGATCGCGACGGTAGCATTATAAGATGATTCCTCACTTAAAGATCAATATAAAACTGTGTTCTCCCCATGTATGCACCGTTGCGAAAGTTCGTCGTGTCCAAGCATCACGTGATGATCGGGTGCTATAGACTCTACGTTCACATACAACGGGTGCAAGCCAGTTTTGCACACGCGGAAATACTTGGGTTTTACTTGAAGAGCCTAGCATGTACAGACATGGCCTCGGAACACATGAACCGAAAGGTTAAGCATGAGTCATATGAATGATATGATCGAAACTTCGTTGTCCACCATTGAAACCACATCTCTTCTCGTGAATATCGGATTAGGTGTGGTGAATTTGGATCATGTTCACTAAACAACTTGAGGGATGTTGAATTTAGTGGGAGTTCATCTAGTAATTTGATTAAGTTGAACTAGTTATCATGAACATAGTCTAATTTGTACTTGCAAATATTGTAGTTCAAATGGCTAAGTCCAACTTCAACTTCAACGTTTTCGCTGAGAAAGAAAAGCTTAGAAACAATGGGTCTAACTTCACCAACTGGTTCCGCAATCTGAGAATCATTCTCTCTGGCGGTCAAAAGGACTGTCCTTGAGAATGCGCTAGGTGACGCCCCTACTGTAGATGCGCCGGCTGATGAGAAAGCTGTCTATCAGTCGCACAAAGATGATTATGGTGTGATTAAGAGCACCATGTTGTTTGCTATGGAATCGGACCTTCAAAATTGTTTTGAAGACTATCCCGGGCCCTTTGAAATTCTTGAGGAGCTGAAAACTATGTTTTAGACTCAGGCCCGTTCTAAGAGATATGAGATCTCTGAGAAATTCTTTAACTGCAAGATGGAGGAAGGGAGTTCCGTTAGTGAGCACGCCATAAAGATGTCGGGCTACACTCAACGCCTTGAGCAACTAGACTGCAAGATTCCAGAGGAGCTCAAGATTGACAGGGTTCTGCAATCACTCCCTCCCAGCTACAAAAGTTTTATAGTGACTCATAATCAGATTGGTTCCACTGATACGATCACCGAGCTCTTCGCAAAGCTGAAGGCTGCGGAGGTGGACATCAAAAAGGATAATCATGTGTTGATGGTCAACAAGCCCCCCACCTTCAAGAAAGGTAAGGGTGCAAAGAAGCCCTTCAAGAAAGGCGGCGGCAAGCGCGTTGCCCCTGCTGAGAAGAAGCTCAAGTCCGGACCCAAGCCGGACACTGAGTGCTTCTATTGCAAGGACAAGGGTCACTAGAAGCGCAACTGTCCGAAGTACTTAGCGGACAAGAAGGGTGGCACCATCAAAGGTATATTTGATATACATGTTATTGATGTTTTCCTTACTAGCCCTCGTTGTAGTGCCTGGGTATTTGATACTGGTTCAGTTGCTAATATTTGTAACTCGAAACAGGAGCTACGGAATAGACGGCGGCTTGTGAGGGATGAGGTGACGATGCGAGTTGGCAACGGATCAAGAGTTGATGTGATGGCCGTCGGCACGCTCTCCTTAGTTTTACCTTCGGGGTTAGTTTTAAACCTTAATAAGTGTTATTATGTGCCTGCGTTGAGCATGAACATTATTTCTGGATCGTGTTTATTGCAAGACGGTTATTCATTTAAATCGGAGAATAATGGTTGTTCTATTTATATGAGTAACATATTTTATGGTCATGCACCTGTTGTGAATGGTTTATTTCTTCTAAATCTCGAAAGGGATGAAACACACATCCATAACATTGAGGCTAAGAGATGCAAAGTAGATAGTGATAATACTACTTATTTGTGGCACTGTCGTCTAGGTCATATTGGTGTAAAGCGCATGAAGAAACTCCATTCTGATGGACTTTTGGAGTCTCTTGATTTTGAATCATTTGACACATGCGAACCACGCCTCATGGGAAAGATGATCAAAACCCCGTTCTCCGGTATGATGGAGCGAGCAACGGACTTGTTGGAAATCATACATACCGATGTATGCGGACCGATGAGTGTTTCGACGCGCGGTGGATATCGCTATTTTCTCACTTTTACTGATGAATTAAGTAGATATGGGTATATCTATTTAATGAAACATAAATTTGAAACATTTGAAAAGTTTAAGGAATTTCAGAATGAAGTGGAGAACCATCGTAACAGAAAGATTAAGTTTCTACGATCCGATCGTGGAGGTGAATATTTGAGTTATGATTTTCTCACGCATCTTAAAGCAAGCGGAATCGTTTCGCAACTCATGCCACCCGGAACACCACAGCGCAATGGTGTGTCTGAACGCTGGAATCGAACCCTATTAGATATGGTCCGATCGATGATGTCTCTTACTGATTTACCGTTATCATTTTGGGGTTATGCATTAGAAACCGCTACATTCACTTTAAATAGGGCACCATCTAAATCCGTTCAGACGACACCGTATGAACTGTGGTTTGGTGCTAAACCTAAGTTGTCGTTTCTTAAAGTTTGGGGATGCGAAGCTTACGTCAAGAAGTTGATGCCGGACAAGCTCGAACCCAAAGCGGAGAAATGCGTCTTCATAGGATACCCTAAGGAAACTATTGGGTATACCTTCTATCACAGAACCGAAGGCAAAGTGTTTGTCGCAAAGAACGGTTCCTTTCTTGAGAAGGAGTTTCTCTCGAAAGAAGTGAGTGGGAGGAAAGTAGAGCTAGACGAGGTTGTTGAACCTTCTCTTGAGTTGGAGAGTAGCGCAGCACCTGAAATTGTTCCAGTGCCGCCTGCACCAACAATAGAGGAAGCTAATGACAAGGATCACGAAGCTTCGGACGATGCTGCTACTGAACGTCGCAGGTCGACAAGGTCGCGTGCCCCTCCTGAGTGGTACGGAAACCCTGTCTTGACTGTCTTGTTGGTAGAAGACAGTGAACCTACGAACTATGAGGAAGCGATGATGAGCCTAGACTCTGAGAAATGGCTAGAGGCCATGAAATCCGAATTGGGATCCATGAGCGAAAACCAAGTATGGACTTTGGTGGACCCTCCTAGCGACCGAAAGGCCGTTGAGTGCAAATGGATCTTCAAGAAGAAAACAGACGCGGATGGTAATGTTACCGTCTATAAAGCACGACTTGTCGCAAAAGGTTTTCGACAAGTTCAAGGTGTTGACTACGATGAGACTTTCTCTCCCGTAGCGATGTTTAATTCCATTCGGATTTTATTAGCAATTGTTGTGTTTCATGATTATGAAATATGGCAGATGGATGTCAAGACTGCGTTCCTCAATGGCAACATTGATGAAGAGTTGTATATGATGCAACCCGAAGGTTTTGTCGATCCTAAGGATGCTGATAAAGTTTGCAAACTTCAGCGTTCCATTTATGGACTGAAGCAAGCATCTCGGAGTTGGAACCTTCGTTTTGATCAAGTGATCAAGAACTTTGGATTTGTTCCAAATTTCTACGAAGCTTGTATCTACAAGAAAGTAAGTGGGAGCTCAGTGACATTTCTGGTACTATATGTGGATGACATATTGATTATTGGAAATGACATTAACATGCTTAACGATGTGAAGAGTTATTTGAACAAGTGTTTTTCAATGAAAGACCTAGGTGAAGCTGCTTATATATTGGGCATCAAAATCTATAGAGATAGACAAAGACGCCTGATAGCTTTAAGCCAGAGTACATACCTAGACAAAGTTCTGAAAAGGTTTAGAATGGATAAGGCAAAGAAAGGTTCAGTGCCTATGTTGTCAGGTAAGATATTGAGCAAGGCCCAATGTCCAGCTACAGTAAATGATAGAGAAGCTATGAGCAAAGTGCCTTATGCCTCGGCCATATGTTCTATCATGTATGCCATGCTGTGTACTAGACCGGATGTGTCCAATGCTCTTAGTTTGACGAGCAGATACCAAAGTGATCCAGGAGTGGAATAGTGGACAGCCGTGAAGAACATCCTAAAGTACCTCAATAGGACTAAATAAATGTTCTTAGTCTATGGAGGTGATGAACAGCTCGTCGTAAAGGGTTACGTCGACGCTAGTTTCGACACCGACAAGGATGATTCTAAATCTCAGACAGGATACGTTTATATTTTGAATGGAGGAGCTGTGAGCTGGAGAAGCTGCAAGCAAAGCGTGATCGCAGGATCTACAGTAGAAGCGGAATACATGGCTGCTGCAGAAGCGTTAAGGGAAGGAGTTTGGATCAGGAACTTCATCACTGAGCTTGGCGTGGTTCCAAGTGCATTGGACCCACTGGAGATATTGTGTGAAAACACTGGCGCCATAGCACTCGCTAAGGAACCAAGATATCATCCAAAGACCAAGCATATCAACCGCAAGTTTCATATAATCCGAGATTATATAGCAGATGGAGATCTGAAGATTAGCAAAGTACATACAGATCTGAATGTCGCAGATCCATTGACTAAACCTCTTCCACGTGCAAAACATGATCAACACCTTAGTGCCATGGGTGTGAGATTGTTGCCAAATGTAAACTAGATTATTGACTCTAGTGCAAGTGGGAGACTGTTGGAATTATGCCCTAGAGGCAATAATAAAGATGTTATTATTATAATTCTTGTTCATGATAATGTTTATATTCCATGCTAGAATTGTATTAAGCGGAAACTTTAATACTTGTGTGGTTTGTGAACAACATCGTGTCCCTAGTATGCCTCTATGGACTAGCTCATTGATTAATGATGGTTAAGGGTTCCTAAACCATAGACATGAGTTGTCATTAATAATGAGATCATATCATTGGGAGAATGATATGGTGGACAAACCCAAACTAAGTGGAGCAATTATATCGTGTCATCGTGTTCATCTTTGCGAAGCTTTTCTTATGTCAAATATTGTATTCCTTAGACCATGAAATAATACAACTCCCTGGTATCGGAAGAAAGCTTTGAGAGGGTCATCAAACGTCATCCTATGAGAGGGTGATCATAAAGGTGTCTCTCAGGTGAACAGAAAGTACCCGTTGGGTTGTATGTATCGAGATGGGATTTGTCCCTCCCAAGTCGGAGAGATATACTTCGGGCCCACTCGGTAATCGATATCGACACCGCTTGCAAGCATGTGGTTAAGGAGTTAATCACAAAGTGATATTGTATTACGGAACGAGTAAAGTACTTGCTGTGAACGGGGTTGAACTAGGTACGACGGTACCGACGATCAAATCTCGGGCAAGTAAAATATCGCAAGACGAAGGGAATATAAATATGGGATTGATTGAATCCTGGCATCGTGGTTCATCCGATATGATCATCGATGAATGTGTGGGAGTCAATATGGGTTTCCAGACCCCGCTGTTGATTATTGATAGAAGATCATGTCTGCATATTCTCGAACCCGAAGGGTCACACACTTAACGTGTCTCGACGCTAGGATAGATTGGATAATTGGTTTATGAGTTTTTGTTCGGAGTCTTGGATGGGATCCAGGACATCACTAGAGGTTCCGGAATAGTCCGGGGAATAAGATTCATATAAGGCAATGCATTTTTTGGAGTTCGGAATTGTTTCGGGTTAATCGGTATTGTACCGGAAGCTTCTAGAACCTTCCAGAGGGGGACCAACGTGGCCCCACCTGCCGGGAGGGGGCATGGGCCTATGAGGGAGTGCCCTGGCGGCATTGGGCCAGGGGAACAAGGCCCCATAGGGCCCAGCCGGCCAAACCTAGGGGAAACCCTAGGGGAGCTTCTAGAAGGGGGGGAACTTGCCCCCCACTCCTTTCCCCTTGGCCGTCGGCCCTAGGTCTTGGGGGAGGGGCAAGGGCTGGTCGCCCACCCCTCTATATAAAGAGGGCTGGGGGCGCACCCCCTCCCACACCTCCTCCTCAAGCCCTAGCCGCCCTGCTGCCCTCCTCTCTCTCTCCCTCTCGACTGCGCGTAGGCGAAGCCCTGCTGTAGAAACTCTCCACCACTTGCACCGCGCCGTCGCGTTGTAGATCCAATCCGTCTCTCCACCATACTTGCTGGACCAAGGAAGGAGGAGACGTCGAGGTGCTGCACGTGTGCATCTCTCGGAGGCATCGCCACTTGCGGTGTTAGATCGGATCGGATCGCGAGGAGGAGAAGCGAGTACGACTACATAACCCACGTTCCGACGAACGTTCCGCTGTGCGAATCTTCAAGGGTATGAAGATATCATCTAATCCCCCTCGTTGTTTCCATCTCCTAGATTAGATCTTGGCTTTCCCGTTCGCATCCGTATAATTTTTTTGATTTACTATGCTGCGAAACCCTTCATTATCGTCATCTTGTTGGGAGTCTAGTTTATCTTGCTGTCACTCGTCCTGACATCTCTTATCCTGTTCATATTCTGAGTCAGTTTGTTTCTGCTCCTACTATTGTTCACTATAGTCATCTTCTCCGTGTTCTTCGTTATATTCGTGGTACGATTACTCGTCGCCTTTTCTTTCCTCGTTCCAGCTCCCTCCAGCTCCAGTGCTATTCGGATGCTACGTGGGCGAGTGATCCTTCGGATCGTCGTTCGCTTTCTGCTTACTGTGTGTTTCTTGGTGGTTCGCTCATTGCTTGGAAGACGAAGAAACAGACAGCGGTTTCCCGTTCGAGTGTTGAGGCTGAGTTGTGTGCTATGGCCTTGTTGACTGCTGAGGTGACCTGGTTACGGTGGTTACTTAACGATTTTGGGGTCTCTATTACAACACTCACTCTGGTTTTGTCTGACAGTACAGGTGCTATTAGTGTTGCCCGTGATCCGGTCAAGCATGAGCTTACCAAGCATATTGGTGTTGATGCTTTCTATACACGTGCTCAGGTGCAGGCTCAGGTTGTTGCGCTTTAGTATGTGCCTTCAGATTTACAGTTGGCGGGTTTCTTCACGAAGGCACAGACCAGAGTGCAGCATGATTTCTTACTCTCCAAACTCAGTGCTGTGGATCCACCATGAGTTTGAGGGGGGGTGTTAGATGTATATATTTGTATTGTAGTTTCCCCATATGTTAGGGGGCTTTCTGCATATTCACACATGTATCTGTATTATATATTGTGGCCTTTGGCCCCCAGAGGAATACATGTTGCATATTCCTGACAGTAGGTTGATACAATTCTAAAAAGATATTTGGTTTAGTAATTCTCCTTTAACTGTTCAGTTTTGAGATCTATACTTTATTTCTAATCAGCAGACCAGACTATTGCTGAGCTCTAGGATGGAGAACAGATTAGAGGTGATTTTAGGAGAACTTTTACTGAAAGCATGATGATCCGGTGGCAGGAGTTGTTGGTCATTGCTAGGAGCATTACTTTTAGTAGTCAGGAAGACGAGCTTATTTGGCAATATGATTCTAAAGGTGTCTATTTTTCTAGCTCTATGTATCCTATTATTAACTTTAGAGGTGTTAAACAAATTTTATGGAATTAAAAATCCCACCAAGGATACAGATTTTTGTGTGGCTCCTCTCCTGGAATAAAATCATGACTATAGATAATCTAAGAGCTAGGGGTATTCCTAAACCTTTAGAGTGTGAGTTATGTAAGAAAATAGAATAAGTTCATCACCTGATGTTTGACTGCATTATTGCTAAACTTCTTTGGTCTGATGTTTTTAGAATCTTTCATATTCAGGTTTCTCATTATAAGTCAGTAGCTAGTAAATGATTATGTAACAAAAAGTTCTTACATTTTAATGTAGTTTCTGCAGCTGTTCTTTGGGGGCTGTGAAATTTTAAAAATGGACTAGTCTTTAGCAGATCTACCTGGTTGAATACTCCCTTAGGGCGTATAATTTTTTGGCAAATTTTACCACAGCTTAAGGCGCGGCGTGTTGTCTTCGTTTTCCTTCCAAGACTACCCCTCCCAGCCATGTTAATCAACCAAGAAATCAGGAACGGTAGACGTAGGTGCCATACTGCTATTGGTCGCGCGCGCATGCACGAGAGCACCAGAAAAATCGAAAGGGAATTATTTATTGTGGGGCTGTTATTGGCCTTTGCATGCTGCATACACGAAAAGGATCAGTTAGGGGCGAGAGATAATGCTTGCGCATGCCATACGGGAGAGATATGAGAAGACGGTTGATCTTCAGAGAAAAAATCCGAAACAAATCTCAGCTTTTAATAGGGGCACGTAGGGAAATATTTACCATCGCTAGACACTCCTTAATCAACAGCCAAAAGATATACGCCCTATTCTATGGGACGGAGGGAGTATGAAACTGGTGTGGAGCCTGGTGTTTTTCTATCTGAGAAATTGGAAGGTCCCGTTCAGGAACTAGGAGTAGGAGAAGCTGCCCAGTTTACAGATTGTCTACTGCAAAAGCTCAAAAGACTGCTGAGGCTCCCCCGTGCTGACCTGTCCGGATTTCGGCTGGGTTTCTACCTGGAAGACTACTTCTCTGGAGAAGGTGCATGGAGAAAAGGTGTCGCTGGACTACGTGCAAACCCACACAGGCGAAGAGGACTCCATTCATGTGGTGTTTTGAGCTTCCCCATAGTGTTGCAGTGTTCCTTCTTTCTCTATGTCGCTAGGTGCTTCTTTTTGGGTCTGATGGCTTAGCAGATCTTGTGGTGGTTTCTTCTTTGTCAGTTGTAGTTCTGTCGAAAACTGATAGCTATCAGGCTTTTAGTCCTTTTGCGTTGTAATCAGGGGCGTACCCAGGTTATGGTAGTAGGGGTCACATGACACCCGGTGGAAATTGATTTCTTTGTTATGTTTTACTTATTTATAGCGTGTGACACCCTCAACTTTAGACGAAAATTATGCATGACTAAAGCAGTGACACCGGGTCATTCTGGTTCTAGTTCCGCCACTGGTTGTAATAACTGAACCGGTTGGACTCGTGTTGTTTCTTTTCAATATGAAAGGGAACGAGGAAGTAAAATCCCTTTTGATCTTAAAAAAAAAAACAGGTCGAGCGAATAGGAAACACCCGGGACTGGAGGCTCCTAGCGCGGCATTTTTTAGCCAGTTCCAAGTTATCCCGATGCAACAACAAGAGCAATGTAGAAAAGGTTCCGTCGCTCAGGGCCAAAAATGAAAGGGGAGAATTTGGATTGGAAGTTGGGTAACAGCTAGCATCTGCATCTTCCCCTACTATCATGTGATAAAATCCCTGATATGAACTATGGTTGTAACCATTCTGCCTTGCCTTTTCACAGTAAAGCTCATGCAAGGAACACATGGCAAGACTGGGAGGATAAGCTCAGCATCACAATAAAACCGAACAAAGTATGCAGCAAACCCTGCCGTCTTAGTTTCAGATAACAGTTCAATTTAGCCTGGATTAGAACTAAATAAGCCACAACAGCATCATCAGCACGTCAACAGCCCAGTGGTCTCACAAAAAAATAAGGATAATTGATCTCACATTGCTTAGCATGTAAGAAGTCTGCTGCCTAAGTCTAACTCTAACCCCACATATATCTTCAGTAGAAGCGTTGCCGCAGCTGCTCCTTTGCGACCTCCACTCGCAGGGGACGTCCCTCCATCATCTGCACAAAGCCATCCGGTTAACTATGTCTCACACAAATGACAGGCGACCAGCAGGAACCCAACCAACTGTAGTACACTGACCTGCTTGTCAAGGGCCTCAATGGCTACGTACGACTCCTCCTCCGTCGCCATTCTGACGAAACCAAATCCCCGCGAGCGCCAGGTCCATCCATCGTGCTCCTTGACGACTCTAGCCTCAACCACTTTGCCGTGCTCGCTGAACAGCTCCTCCAGCCAGGAGTCACTCGCTTGCGAGGGCAGCTTGCCCACGTAGAGTCTGAACGGTGACTCGGATCGACGAAGCGGGGGAGTTTCCGCCCGGGCGACCCTCCGAGCTGCCACAGTTAGACGTCTCCCGTTCATTTCCTGTCCACATTTAAGGTCGAATGAGCAAGCTGGTAAACGGATTATACAGAATGAAAAGGGCGATGACTAGGTTTGTTCTTATTTAAGCTTCACTTCAAATAAGGAAGTAGGAGAACTGTGGGGTACATCATTGAGATTTCAGAACCTATTAGCATAGACGGTATGCCGATGCAAACTGGGAGCAGCCATTTGATCCGTGTTTGCAATCATATTAATACCCTAGCCCAACTATGAGCACATGAGCTGTAGGCAAGATGGAACAGGTTCCCCGGTGTGCAGGCTCCAGTTAGCCCAGGCACCGAATAAATCATGTCCTACATTTCAGTAAATTATGGGGAAAATACACGTGTGTACATCTATTGTATGTGTGTCAGCAGAAGTTCCTGTAAATTTATGCATTTTGTTCGGTTGAGAGAAACAAACTACTAGTTCCTGTAAATTTATGCATTTTGTTCGGTTGAGAGAAACAAACTACTAGATTACTAGTTAACTAGATGTACATACACTTTTACTTTTGAACCCCCTGTCTCGTTTCATTTGTGCAGGACACAAATAAAATCAAAATTCTATTTCTCTCTCAAAGAAAGAATCAAACTTTTCTGCATTAGTTTTCATTCCACTTTTTACAATTTAGTAGTAACAGAAATTTCACTCTAAACAGGATCTTTTTATTTTACTAAATGTAGACGTATAAAGGAACTAGTCCGGTCAAATTGTAATTTGTTAAATGTACTCACATAGCCATTGAACATCTTCACAGCCAGCTCAGCCTCCGTAACACTATTCAAGGTGACAAACCCAAATCCACGGCTCTGGCCTGTTTGTTGGCTGTACATAACCTGTGCATTCAAAAGTAGAAACAGAGTTTCAGAACAAAGAGAAAACCAGACATAAGAAATGAACAGAGTTAACACCACGCCTGAATATCACAAAGAAGGTGAAAAAACATCAGATAGTTCGTAAGACAAGTATTCAAGTCATTCCACAGTTTCTTAAGAAAGAAGCATCACACACCTAACAAATCAATGAGTAATGACTGATCTGAGCGTCAAAACAAAAATCCAACAGAGCGTGTAGTTGCTAGCATCTCCAGACAGCACAACCATCCTTGACAACGCAGAGTGCCCGTGATGCAGACACCATCTCGAGATCAGAATCATATTTTCTTTCTATGTGCTCACGCTTGCGCTGTTTGGAACCGGCTTGCCGTCAACCCCTCGTTTGGAGCCTTCTGCGATATTTGGTCTACACCTACTCCTGCCTTTTCCGTTTGGACGTCTGTTTCCCTCATGATCCTATGAAAGATTTGGGATACTAGATATGCTATGGTGTTCAGAAACAATGACCAGGATCTGTAAATGACTATTTCAAAACTTGTTGATGATAACGGTGCTTGTGAAACCTTGTATTCCTGCTGTTTTTGAGGTAATATATTCAGGTGGGGAGCCTCTCCCACCCAGAGATTGTTTAAAAAAAATCCTATGAAAAGTACAACAGTATCAACTATCCTGGAGAAACTGATTCAACATAAACGTATCACCAAAGAAGCTTGCCAAGCAGCAAACTAGGTTCAAGTAGATCCACCATGGGAGCTTCAACAGTGCACATCACCAGATTAAAATTATACGAGAAGACCAAAACTGCGTCATGTTGCAGAAGTGGTTACTGGGTAAATTTAGCTCTTACACATTATTAAGAACCGAAGGACTTAACACACTTGTCCACATTGTGTTGAGCAGATGAACAAAATGAAAAGCTAAGTGTCTTACCTCTGAGAACTCAACAAAACCGGCTTGCCCGAAGAGCTCATCGAGGTCCTCACTAACAATGTCATAGTGTAGGTTCCCCACGCACACCTTTGCCTTCCGTGACGTGTACTCATCGTCCTCAGATGTGTACTCTTCATCCTCTCCCCGCTGGTGCAGCTCCTGTCGGTAGGGTGTGTGTGGACGAGTAGCCCGAGCGGTGTGAGCATTGTCTCCACCTCTTCCATCTCTTGTCAAAGGGGATGCTCTTGGTGCACCCACAGTTTGCCCTGCATTAGGTAAGACACCCTGAAGTTTGTCTCTGTTGGTTTTAGTGCGCAGAATTCAGAGGGAGCTCCCATTAGCAAGAGAAATTGACCAATACCTGACAAGAAAGATGGATCTGACTGTGGGGTTAAGACTTCACGCTGTATATCTTGCTGTCTGTGTGGCTCCATTGCTGGGTACAGGACAGCCCGGTGCTGATCTAAATGAGATGCTGGCAGAGGTCCGCACTTGATGGCCTGCCTCAGTATTTTCCACCTCATTTCCTTATCAGTACCATGACAATGATCATCAGTCCAGACACCTGTGCCCCAGTAAATGCATGGAGCTGGAGCATCGCAAACAAAACAGTAACACTGCATTTGAAAGAACAAAAATAAAGTAGCATCTAAAAAACTATTATCTACTCACGGTTTCGTTAAGTACTATAATCGAATTGTGGCATCGTATTGGAGTGGCAATTCTTGCTACTTACCATGCTACAGTGCTTGATGTGAGAAGTGGATATGAATGGCAATATGGAACATAAATGGCGCGAGTGAGGAAAGTCCCTGCACGCAACCTACAGAAGCAGAGCCAACTATGAATGCCAAAGTTAAAGAATGCTGTACTGCCTGAGTAAACTGCAGGAGTATAGTTTTTCATTAAATTTGACATGAACTGAAGAGCCCAGATAAGTAGATAACCATGGACAATATAAAAAAGTGGACATGGAATATTATGATGTCATACATTGAATACTAATTGAATAAAAATGTGTGTCTTGGAACAGCGAACACACGATACACCCTTAAATTGATGTATACTCCATAAATCACTGTTGTAAGTATAGATTCTAAAATCAGACATGCGTGAACTTCCCCTGAACTTAGCACGAACACCGACACAATACACATATCATTTTATCTCTACATATAGCCTCCAATATAGCAAGGTATTGTTTGTAAGGCATGCACAAAGATAATGCAGTTATGCGGATCATATAAATTCATAATGCAAGATACAAATACCTGGCCTTTCTCTGCAACAATTAGCAAATCATCCAAGCTGCCATCAAACCCCGCACTTCCCTTCTCCTCCGCAACGGCCACCGCCCCATCAGGGTCACTGTCTAGCACCACGCAGTCGTCGTCCTCCTTGCCGCAACAGGACTCCCTCTTCTTCTTCCCCACACCAAGATCGATGCCCCCGGTGTCCCCCTCGTCACCAGCTTCAACAAAACGCAACTTCCTGGCCACGGGGGAAGATCCGTCGTCCTCCTCCTCCTCGTCGTCGGAGCTGATCTCCACAACCTCCCGCGCCGGCGGCCCTGTCCTCCCGCCACCAGGGTTGTTGGCAGCAGGAGCCCGATCAGACAGAGAGCCGCCATGAACCACGATTGCGATGCCGCAGAAGTGAAAACCCGAGCCGCTGTCGCGCGCCATGGATCCGGATCGGGATCCCTGAGACTGCTGTCAGGAAACGTACGCCTCTAGCGCGTCGAAAAATGCAGCGGATGCTAGCTCGGTCGCCGGGGGATTCGGCGGAGATTGGAGCGAGGAGAGTTTGAGAGGAAAGACAACCGAGTAGGTCTGCTCTGTACTCTGTATTTATGCGATGTGACGGCTGCGACTACCCACAACGTCCATCCTTTTGAAATTTGAACTCATGTGTACAAAGCCAACCGTTTCTGATAAATGTGGCCTGGGCCAAGCCGACGGGGGCATGGCCCATAAGTCAGAAGCACACCGCCAAGACCTATTTCCTTTTGGTTTCTTCGAAAGCTCTTCTAAAAGTTCCATCTGTTTATAAATATAAGATGTTTAAAATTTGTGAAATAAATGTATATAGACACCTTTTAGTGTATAGATGTATTTAAACATACATACTAAAATATGTCTAGATACATTAGCTTCACTAAGCTAAAACATCTTATATTTTCAGACGAAGGGAGTACCTTCTCTCAACTTCTCCCAAAAGTCCGACTGCCAAAAATATTTGGGTTCTAAACTAGTACTCATCTGTTTTAAAATATAAGATGTTTTAGATTTATGAAAAAAATATATCTAATTTTTTTAGTGTGTAAATTCACTTTAAAATTGAGTGAACTACATACTAAAAAAAGGCTAGATACATCTATTTCATAAATCTAAAACATCTTATATTTTAAAATGACGGGAGTATTACTGGTTTGGTAGTCTAAATATTTTTTAAAAGTGGCTTTGAGAAGTTGCGAAAGGGCCTTACCGAAGAAGCTCTCCTAAAAACCGAAAAGAACCGAGCCTTAAACGGGCGTAGGAGCCCGGGTGTCTCAGGTGGGCCCTGGCCCATTCAGGCATTCCCCTTTTTTATAAAATCTAAATATTTTAAAATAAATGTATTCATTTTTTACCATTTAAAATTTCTGAATGTTTTTAAATTTGAATATTTTCATTTTTCAATAAAATCTTTTTAAAATGTAAAATAAAACCAGAAAAATAAAAGGAAAACAAAAGGAAAGAACATAAAAAAACAAAAAGGAAAAGAATAAAACAAAAAGGAAAACAAGAAAAGATAACCAAAATATAACATAAAAAATAAGTTCTTCATAACTATTAAAATATGTTGTATAATATTCATTTACTCATTAAACCTATTTTATGAAACTAATAAAAAGGAAAAAGTAAGACTACACTAGTTGATGGGCTAGACCAAAGTTGGACCACGTACAAAAAATGCGGGTGACCGGATGAACTCAACTCGCTTCGAGAAATATATTGATTCCATGTTGGACCGAATCGAAAAGTCAGGAGTTCGGTTCATCGATCTCGTGTTTAAGAGTCGAGAAAGAGGTGGCATGGAACATAGCCCGTAAACCAAAACTGAAAATCAGAATATTCTATTTTACAGTTTTAGTTTACAAACGCTATTCCACGACAACAACTTTTGAACCCGTAAGTCAGGGTTTTTCACAGAATTGGCATATGAAACTACCAAATGCAAACAAGTGATGCATAGTTCATAGTTTTACATTAAATCGGCACAACACAATCATAGCAAATCGTGCATAGTTCATAGCAAGAAGTTGTTGAATCTTCTCACCATCTCCTCTAACCACCTGCATCAAACGTCGGAGGTAGAACCGCCGTCACCATCATCGCCACCACCTCCTCTAACATCTCCATGTACGAGACGTTGCCGTTCCTACCAATAATCGGGCTCAATTTCTTCTCACAATTTAAACCGATTTGGAGTTGAAATTTTATTTTTACCTTATTGGCCCGTCGTCGAGGACGTCCTGAGCGTTGTTCGCGTTGGCAACCGTCGGCGGCGACGGGACTGGGAGTGGGGCCAGGCCACCACGACTCGTTGTGGTCTTCGATTTCGTCCTTTTCGGTGCCGAAGTCTTCGATTTGGCGCGGGATGTCTTCAACGTCGTCGGCTTGGCTACGGCGGCCCTTTTGGCGATAGTCGGGACAACACCGGCGACCGCATCACCAGCTTGCGAGACCACGTGCGTTCCCGCGTGCCGCCACTTGAAGAGTCTCGTGGACGTGACCAGGCTCACGACGTCAGCAAGGTGGGTGGGCTGGCGGGAGCTCCGGTGCCCACGAGAGAGGGTGGCGGGGCCTGCGAGCTAGCTCCGGCGGCCGGCGGGGTCGATTCGATACTCATGCCGGCGATGTCGGGCGACGGTGGTGCAAAGGACGGTGAGGGCGCGCAGATTGGCGGCGACGTTGGAAGTTGGGAGGAGGTGAACTTTCCGTCACGCGCAAACTAGGCGTTTTGTTCGGGTTGCGTTCGGTTTGCTCATTCAACCCCTACAAATACAGGTCGAGTTGGGTCTTTGATCTCGGCCTGAAAACTTTTTTCGGTTTTTACTAGTATATAGTCGCTGATCTGCGTCGCTTTTCGAACCAAACCCCTAAACTAGCGGTTATTATTCAGTTTTCGGCTATTTATGGGCTTTGTTAGAGATGCTCTTAATATAGTTTATGACACAAGCCTGTTTCAACTAGGGGAGATTCACTCGCAGGGTCACGTCCACATGGGTTAGGCCATTCCATTATATTTTTTACGACTCTTTGTTTCTTTTTTCTATTTCTATTTTTTTCTTTTTCCCTAGATCTATTTTTCTACTTTTTCCCGGTATTTAAAACATGGAATCCCACTTACAAGGATAAGCTAACCAAAAATGGAGCGTGAGGTTAATGCTATCGTGACAAGGTGAATACTCCCTCCGTCCCGGTTTAAAAGGCATAATTTGCAATTTTCTGGATCTTAGGTGTCCTCTAATTGGTCCATTTAACGTGTGAAGAAGAACATGCTTAAGAAGAAAAAAGCCAACAAAGCGTTTA
Organism: Avena atlantica; assembly: GCA_910589765.1. Lineage (NCBI taxonomy): Eukaryota > Viridiplantae > Streptophyta > Magnoliopsida > Poales > Poaceae > Avena > Avena atlantica. Next base: position 399,301,971 of record OU342734.1, on the reverse strand, counting down.
CATTTGTTCACACATGTGCATACGAACATTTTGTTTTTTTTAGTAATTACAGAAATTAAATGTTTGTGTATAAATATTTTGGGATTGCATGGTTTGCAAATTGTGTCGTTTAAACCGGGACAGAGGGAGTACTTCCTTCATACCGGTTTAAAAGGCCATCACGTAGTCCAAAAAAAATTCGACCATATATTTAGCCAACGAAATATGAAGTGTATATCACAAAAATTATACCATTGAAAAAATATTTTGAATATGAATCCAATAGTATATTTTCTCAAATTTATAATTCATATTTTATTGATCAAACTTGTGACCAAAAATTTTTATTGGACTAAATGCGTCCTTTAAACCGGTACGAAGGGTGTACCATATTTAGTTTTCTATTGCTTTATACTACAACTAGTTTGGCATATGGTTAAATGTTTGCTACTAACTTGCCCACCCGGAATAACATGATCAATATGTTTCTAATTGGCTAGCATGGACGAAAAATAAATCAAGTGATATGTTTCTAGTTGGTGTGAGCACAACATTCTGGTCTATTTTGTTGTGAAGGCAACTTATGGAAAAATAGACTTTCTAAATGTATGCAAGTAATATACATGTGGATTCTCAGCATTATGTTATTTATTGAAGCATTATGTTGATTGTGTTCGTGTGTTTCTAATCAAAACTTTCATGTGTTTTTTCATTATGTCCTTTATTTAAGCATTGAGATTACCTTTCATGTAAAAAACATCATCCATGCATTTATAGAGTACCTTCGATAGCATGTGATGCTATCAGGAGGGGGAGGTCATGGTTTGTCATAGTTTTGGGGCATTAGAGTCCATCCCATTCATGTCTAAATCATGGGTCTTTGATGTCTACGCACTTCTATTCTTGTAGACAGTTGTTGGGCCTTCAAGTGCAGAGGTTTGTAGAACAGCAGCAAGTTTTCCTTAAGTGCATTACCCAAGGTTTATCGAACTCAGGAAGGAAGTGGTCAAAGATATTCCCTCTCAAGCAATCCTGCAATCAAGATACAAGAAGTCTCTTGTGTCCCCAACACACCCAATACACTTGTCAGGTGTATAGGTGCACTAGTTCGGCGAAGACATAGTGAAATACAAGTGTTAACGGTGCTAGAAAATAGCTCCTGACTTGTTGTTGACGTGGGGTAATGGTGCCAGAAAAGAGCTGATGGCGTGGAGGAAAGGTAAAAGCCCAAAACCTCCTCGGCAAACGGAACAAAGATGGAAGCAAGCAAACATGCAACATATCTAGATGCAAACGGTGTTTCAATGTTTAGAAACAAGGCCTAGGGATCATACTTTCACTAGTGAACACTCTCTCATATAAATATCCTCTCTTCATGATACTACTCTTAACTACTCTCCGGTTGGACACTCTAATCTAAGGTAGGGCTATAACAACACACCTCAAAGTCCGCCTCCCCAATCTAGATAACCCCATACCGTCACCTTGAGCGCTAGATGGTTCCAACAAACACCACAATTTCATAGTGACATCCAACTCCAAATATAACTCATAACAAATATTCAATCTAGCCAAAGTGCCACACACGGTATGCACGTCGTCACTTTCACACACGTGGGGAAAAGCATAGATCTATTAAAGCACAAAGAGTATTTATGTAGACTCAAGCCTAAGTGCCGCCATGGCGTGCACGCTGTCACTTTCACACACATGGGGAGAGCAGAGATCTAATGAAGCACTTGAGTAGCAAGGTAGATCTACTTGATTACAAAGCTCATGACCACAAGATCATGCATAAACAGAGAGAGATGAACACATAGCTACCGGTAGAGCCCTTAGCCCTGAGGAAGAACTACTCCCTCCTCATCATGGGAATAAGCAATGGTGATGAAGATGGCGATGGAGATGGCTCCGGGGGCACTTCCCCGTCCCGGCAGGGTGCCAGAACAGAGACTTTCTGTCCCCCTAATCTCCCCTTCAGTGGCGGCGGTGCTACAAAGGTTTTCGTGGATTTCTTCTAGATTTGTGTCCCTCACGGAAAGTTATTGACTTTGGCTTTTGTCCCGTCCAATTCCGAGAATATTGATTTTCTGACTTTCTGGAACCAAAAAACAGAAGAAAACAGGCAACTGGCACTGTGGCAACTTGTTAATAGGTTAGTTCCACAAAAGATATAAAAACACCTCAAAGTGTAGACAAAACATAAGACAAATGATATAAGACAAGCATGGAACATCAAAAATTATAGATACGTTTCCGACGTATCAAGCATCCCCAAGCTTAACTCCTGCTCGTCCTCGAGTAGGTAAGTGATAAAAAGAATAATTTTTGAGGTGACATGCACCATCAAAACCAAGATCAAACCATTTGCAAGAATTGAAAGATGGGATCAAAGAACTCTAAACATGAGCATGAAAGATGAAGTTCTAACAATAGGACATATTAACTATACATGCAACATGAAAGGCTACAAACAAAGATATAACATGCATTGAAAAACGTTTGTTTGTTTCACATACAGAAAACATAGCATAGTGGCATTCAGCTTGTCCCTCATAGAGTAGCAAATAGATGCATAGGACACCTTCAAAGTTTGGAACACTGGACACAGAATGACAACTATGCTCTCTTAATGGTGCCTAAAGTTAGAAGGTGGAGACTCAATAGTGGTGGAAGAAAGACCTTTTATAAAGGAAACAGGGATTTCAAGTTTCAAAAAGAGCTTCCAAAAATTATGGTACTTGTTAGCTTTCAGCCCTCATTGCCCCTATCATAAGCATCTTGAAGTGGTTAAGGTTAAAGTGACAAATATGGAGTATATGCTTGACGGAGTATAAGTTGGCAATCTCAAGTCCCTTGAATACGAGGGCCACACCTCATGCTACTCAACTTCAGTCACCTGTAAGTTCTTGTTATTATAAGTAATTACATATCATTGATAACCGCCAACGGGGTACCCCTTGCACATGGTACATGAGCTTTCCCATAACCAAAATGACAAGGCAAGCAGACAATGAGCATCTCAGCAATCTTCTTATGTACCATGGGAATATGGTGCTTTTTTCTCTCTTTCCTCTTTTCTCAGTGTGTCTCTTTTTTTATAAGAAGAATGCTTCATAGATGTCACTATGGTGATGCTGCAAGTTTCCACCATGATTAGGCATGGCTTAGGCTAGCGGCCTAGGCGTTTCTCTAACACATGATACAAACTCCATTGACTTACAAGTTCCCTCTTATTTCACACCGGTGACATCCATAGACAAAAGAGCATGATATCAACTGAGTACAAAGTAAAGTGCAATGTTGAAAACATTCCCCGTGACAGCACGGTTCTGCTAATTCCAACGTATAAGTGCAAGCATATACAACATAGATGACACAATGGTTCAAGTTTATTAGGGGAAATAATATAAAGTGTGCCATCAAGTTCATGAGGGATTTAATCACTAAGTTTTCACATAAGAAAATAGTTTTTAATTGGAAGATAGTTGAAAAAAAGAATATACTTGGAATGGTGTAACACACCATGCATAGGAGTTTATAGTGGACACTTTGGAAAAATTTGGTTTCTTGGGAGTTGGAAGCATGAGTAGAACTTACTCATACAAGTGGAGGCTAGCAAAAGACTGGGAGCAACCAACTAAAAGAGCATAATGGCCATAATCATGCAGTGCAACAAAGCATACTAATCAAAGCAAAGAGTGGTACTACAAGTCAAGGACTAAATGATCATATAGGATAACGGTGACTTGTCATAGTCATAACATGGTGTGAGCATGTGCCAAGTCAACCCAAGCAAAGCATCAAAGGAGAATACCACAATATTATGATTTTGCATTCTAAAACAACGCATAATTTCTTCAAGGCACACTAAGCAATCCCAATTTTTTGGAACAAGACATGCTACAGCAATAATAACTAAGAATAAGGTCAAAACAACACCTAGCATGTCATGCTAAAGTCTAAGTCACAGTCAATGCAAGATCCCTTTTGTACCACTATAAGAATGAAACTTTCTACTCTTTTCCAACACCAACCAACTTATTTGAAACAACTCACAAAGATAATAATCAATAAAGATCAGTGATCTTGTCTCACAAATCCAAAAGAAGAACTAAAAAGTTCTAAGATGAAAGCACAATAATAGTAAGGCTGAACGCAGTGCTAGCAAAAGTGAACACTCACAAAATAATAAGAATGAAAACTAGAGTGTTCTAGGCAATGAAAACAGAGTGCGTCTCTCTCCAAAATACGTGTGGTGTATTCAACCAACTTACTCACGCAAACTAAGCAAACAAAAACCAAAAACAAAAACTAAGACGCTCCAAGAACAACACAACAATGCATGAAACAATAAAAACGAAGTGTCTAGAAAGATCTGAGCTTTTATTGATGAAGAAGGGGATGCCTTGGGCATCCCCAAGCTTTGACGCTTGTACCTCTTGGATATTTCTTGGGGTAATACGGGGTGGAATCCCCAATCTTGAGATTTTGTCCATTCTTCATCTCATTACATCATTCTTTCTCTACACCTGAAATGTTTCCTTCATACAAAACTTCACACAATCTTCATTAGCAACATTAGTGTATTCAAAAGATAATAGACCTTTAGGTAGAGCTTTGGAGCAACAAGACTTTTCACTAAAAACACAAACTACTGTAGCAACTCCTTCAAAAAGCTCAATTTCCCAAAAAGAAACCAAAAAGGAATCAATAAGAAGCAAATGCAAATAATGGCAGAAATCTGTCAAAACAGACCAGCAGGTAGAAACCGATTTTTTCGAAGACCTTCTGTTGCTCAAATCAAAAAATGTTGAACTAACTAAAGTTAGATAACATTCTGGGGGATTTATTCGTAAATTTTCAGCTCAATCCGACTTACAGAGACTACTCATGAATTTTTATGGTGGAGGACAGAAATCTGTTTCGGGACAACAACTCCCAAATTCTTACTTCCCTCTCATTAGAGGTCATTCTTGGCACAAAAAAAGCAAACAAAAAAGATATGGAGAGGTTATTACCAAAGTAATAAATTCCAAGACTCAAGAAAACTCTTGGGTTATCTCCCAACAAGTACTTTTCTTTAACGCCTTTAAGTTAGGCTTGATAGTTTGAGAAGATGCTCACATAAGAAATATGAATTGAAGTAAAAGAGAGCATCAAGAAGCAAATATAAAACCAATTTAAGTCTAACCCACTTCCTATGCATAGGAATATTGTAAAGAAACAAGTCATGAAAGCACAAAGCAACAAGCATAGAAAAGCAAAACAAGTGCAACTTCAAGACTTTCAACATAAAGAGGGGAAACTTAATATTATTGAGATGCATAAAACCATGTTTCCCTCTCTCATAATAACTTTCAGTAGCATCAAGAATAAAATTAACAATAAAACTATCACATGAAACATTCTTATCATGAGTCACATGCATAAAATGATTATTACTCTCCACATAAGCATAGTCATTCTTATTAATTCCCGTGGGAGCAAATTCAACAAAATAGCTATCATTATTATTCTCATCACCATAATCATAAAATATAGGAGGCATATTGTAATCACAATCAATTTTCTCCTCAATAGTAGGTGGACTGAAAATATCATACCCATCATTGTAATCATCATATATGGGAGGTTTGGTATCATCATAAGCAATAGAATAGCTATCTTCCAAAGATGGGGAACTAAAAAGATCATTTTCATCAAAACTAGCTTCCCCAAGCTTAGACTTTTCCATAACATTAGCAATAATGGTGTCCAAAGAGTTCATACTAATAACATTGCTATTAGCATGCAAATAAAGCTCCATAGGTTTTTTAATTTTCTCTTCAAACACTTCATGTCCTAACTCAAGATAAATGCTATAGAGCTCTCTAATTTTTGTTGCTGTTTTCCATTGAGCCTAACTAGTGAAAACAAGAAACAAAAAGACAAAATTACAGAATCTAAAGGAAATAACTTCGAGCACTCACACCGGAGGATGTGACTACCTTTTACCTTACCTCCTCGGCAACAGCGCCAGAAAAGAGATGGATGTCTACGCACTTCTATTCTTGTAGCCAGTTGTTGGGCCTCCAAGTGCAGAGGTTTGTAGAAAAAAAGCAAGTTTCCCTTAAGTGGATTACGCAAGGTTTATCGAACTCAGGGAGGAAGTGGTCAAAGATATTCCCTCACAAGAATCCTGCAATCAAGATACAAGAAGTCTCTTATGTCCTCAACACACCCAATACACTTGTCAGGTGTATAGGTGCACTAGTTCGGCGAAGAGATAGTGAAATACAAGTGGTAACAGTGCCAAAAAATAGCTTCTGACTTGTTGTTGACGTGGGGTAACGGTGCTAGAAAAGAGCTGATGGCGTGGAGGAAAGGTAAAAGCCCAAAACCTCCTCGGTAAACAAACATGCAACATATCTAGATGCAAACGGTGTTTCAATGTTTATAAACAAGGCCTAGGTATCATACTTTCACTAGTGAACACTCTCTCATATAAATATCCTCTTTTCATGATACTACTCTTAATTACTCTCTGGTTGGACACTCTAATCCAAGGTAGGGCTATAATAGCACACCTCAAAGTCCGCCTTCCCCAATCTAGATAACCCCACACTGTCACCTTGAGCGCTAGATGGTTCCAACAAACACCACAATTTCATAGAGATATCCAACTCTAAATATAAATCATAACAAATATTCAATCTAGCCAAAGTGCCACACACGGTATGGACGCTGTCACTTTCACACACGTGGGGAAAAGCATAGATCTATTAAAGCACAAAGAGTATTTATGTAGACTCAAGCCTAAGTGCCACCATGGCGTGCACACTATCACTTTCACACACATGGGGAGAGCAGAGATCTAATGAAGCACTTGAGTAGCAAGGTAGATCTACTTGATTACAGAGATCATGACCACAAGATCATGCATAGAGAGAGATGAACACATAGCTACCGGTAGAGCCCTTAGCCCTGAGGAAGAACTACTCCCTCCTCATCATGGGAATCAGCAATGGTGATGAAGATGGCGATGTAGATCGATGGAGATGGCTCCGGGGGCACTTCCCCATCCTGGCAGGGTGCCAGAACAGAGACTTTCTGCCCCCCGAATCTCCCCTTTGGTGGCGGCGGCGCTATAGAGGTTTCCGTGGATTTCTTCTGGATTTGTGTCCCCCACGGAAAGTTATTGACTTTGGCTTTTGTCCCATCCAATTCCAAGAATATTGATTTTTCTACCTTTCTGGAACCAAAAACAGAAGAAAACAGGCAACTGACACTGTGGCAACTTGTTAATAGGTTTGTCCTAAAAAAGATATAAAAACACCTCAAAGTGTAGACAAAACATAAGACAAATGATATAAAACAAGCATGAAACATAAAAAATTATAGATACGTTTCCGACGTATCAGTCTTCCACTGAACTCTTTTAGCTACACTATTGGTAGCCATTGTAGCGCAGGATGATTGTGTGACAACAAACACAGCTTTGGGAAATAATAACATGTGGCATGTTTTTAATAGCACTCCCAATGCATAGTATCATAGCATGGTGCGGTGACCCAACATACCACTACATGATGTAATACACTATAATAATTGGCATAACACCAATGGAACACCGTTCCATCCGCATTATATCCCTCAGAGTGGTAAAACAGAAACATCGCGGGTCCAAGACAACACTTTAGATTACATATAACATATTACAAAAGATCCAGAGAACTTCCTCGAACAGTGAGGAATATTATATAGAAAGAACCAGAAAGATCCATTCGGAGTTACTTTAGCAGTACTACTATTAATATATGTATAAGGCTTGAAAGTACTACTATAGTATTGTTCTACAAAATTAGGTTTTAGATGCTAGGAGTTTTATTTATATTCTACGCTTCAGTTTATCTTCGATAGGTTTCGGTAAGGTCTTCGACTCCGTTGATCTCCCTCGGATATCTTCAACTCTTCAAGTAACTTATTTCCTGGGAATGCCATTGGTTTCTCCGAGATCTAGCAAGGGTTAAGAGGATATGTTGAGTACGAGCGTATTCGGCAAGTTCACTAAAGAGAAGTGTTTGATGCACTATTTATAGCCACAAACCATAGTCGTAGGCAATGCAAGTTTTCGTAAATATTTCTTCAAAGGTTGATTTTATTCTGAAAAGCTATGTCCATCAGCCTTCACAGGTTTACCAGAACTTTCATGAAGTTCCTTTCCCGCAGAGTTCGTAGCTCCTTCCCGGAACAGGGAGTAACAAGTTACAGTTCTTACACTCTGCAGAGGTGCATTGCTTTACCCATGAGAGATCTTAGCTTTGTTGCACATCCGAGTTATAGGCTCGTTCACACTTCCTTGGTGTGAGGCCCAGACTAAGATCCAAGCAAATCACTGTCCTTCTCCGCGACCCCGCATACAGCGCAATTATTGTATGTGCAAACTCAAGGTAGAATTTTCCCCATATAAAACGGCTATACCTTAGTTGGATACACAAAACAACCATTAACACTAGTAATCTTCCTTTTGTAAGCCCAGATCCACAGTAGACTTCCCCCGTATAAAACGGTTATACCCACGATCTGCAACTTACAAATGCCCAGAACAGTGTCCGATGCATGCGAGAGGGAGCCGATCCAGCTGACTTCTTCGTCCCATTCCAAATCTCATGGTTAACGCGTAATATATGTCACAAGAATCACTGACGACATTGGTTGTTAAGCCCTAGATGAAATATTCCTGAGTAGTGGTATTCCAACTACTAGGTTTAATAGATTAGCTGATCACCCTGGATCAGTAACCAATAGTTCACATTATTATCAAAAATAGTGTTTTCTGACCTTTTTGAAATGCAGGTGATGACAACACTGGATTTGCAAAATACTTTACAGAAAATAATCAAAGGGCATGAGCAAGTGTGAACTTGCCTTTTGTGATTACAAGATTATGCACTCACGGTCTTCGAGATAATAGAATATCTAATATCTGAAATCATCATCATTGGTCCGGTAAGGACTAATGTTTAAAGAAACAAGATGCCATTATGCATAAATAATGCTATGAAATTTTATAATTCCCAAAGTGAAACCCTTAGTATTTTAACCAAGTTGATCTTAGGTATCTTCTTTAAGATTGGGTTTATCTTTAAGTTTATTTCATAAGTGATGGCAATTATAAGGAACTTAAGTGTTAGCAATCCAAAATATACAAGTACAGATATAGTAATGTGATTATGATTAATTGTTATCTGGTGACTAGGATAAGAAGTTCTTGGGTTGAGTTCTTAAGAGCTGAAGGAACTATTATAAACTTGTTTATGTGAAGTGGCAAAAAGAATAACATTTGAAGAAATTAGTGTTTAGTTAAAGTTAATCAGTCTTGAGGTTATTAGGTTTTACGTTAGGGTTTGTGAGGGTTACGAATGATGTTGAGTTATCATGTTTCAATTGATGATACAAGTGACCAAAGTTAACTTTAGAAAACATGAATAAACTTCAAATGGGATGTTTATGATTGTTTAGACCAAAGTTAACTATAAAAATAGAAATGAATTTTAAGATATAATGAGTTTTAGAATATCATCTAGTTTTAGGGTTTTGACAAATATGATTATGGATGATCCCTTTTAATTTAAGTGAAAGATGAGTTTACAACATGCGTCTTATTCATGGGAGAATAATTAGATGATCTTATAAATTTGTTAGGGTTTAGAATCATTTTAAGAGTGATTAAGAGATGGAGATTATTCACCATCTAATACATGAGTGATGTATAATATTTACTTAAAAGGAATTTTATTAGAATTTAAGATTTAATAAGAGTATTTAAAAGTTAATAGTTATACTTAAGTTTTATTATGAATTATGATTATGGAATTAGACTTAATAATTAAATTTAAAGGATTTAGTGTTTTTACTAAGAAAGGTGATTATTTCTTTCTTAGTAAATAATTTTGGAGAATTAACAAAGTGGTTATTTTATTTTAGTAAAATAAGTAAATGAGTTTTATTATCTAATGTTATTTAAATGTTTTAAAATACTATATATAGTATTTTTCTAGTAAAATATATTCATTCAAGATCTTAAATATGCATTTTATTTATTTTCAAGTCTTACCTTTATTTTTATAAATTTCTTCAAAGGATTATGTGTCTTTAAATATTTGCTTTATATTTTATTTGTAAAACTCTAAGTTAGTATTGTTATAAAATAGTAGAGTTATTTTTATACACAAAAATGATTTTTATTTATTTTTAGGAGTTTTTCTTATTTTATGAAATTTTACTCCGGATTTAATGATCTTAATATTTATGTGCTCTATATTTATTTTAAATGAATAAAGTTATATTTTTATTAGATAGATCTTATTTTTATGATAATTTTAACATATTAAATGTATTTTTATGATTTTTCTATAATTTTCTATAGCTGAAAATGTTTAAAAGTTATTATGTTAATTTATTTGTTTTACTTTCATTTTATTTCTTATCTTAATTATCTTGGGCTGTTTAGGTTCGGTACATGGGCCAGCTTGGCCCATTTAGGTTGGCCCAGTTTGGGATTTGGCCCAACCATCTCACCCCTGGCCCCTTCTCTCTTCATCCTCGCACCCAGGAACTCCACGCACATCCCTGTCCTCGTCTCCCCTCTCGCGATGCAGCGAGGTGCCCTCCGGTTCGATTCCGGTGAGGCAGGCCGTTGCGGCCGCCCCCGTTGGTCACCGAAGCTCCGCCTCCCGTAGACTGACCTTGCCCTCCAACTCGATTTGCGAATCTTGCCACTACCAGGTCGTATCTAACACTCTCTGGTGCTAGGTTTCTGATGCCCGCGGCGCCGCCGTTCACCGTTGATGTGCTGGATGCTACGGTTTGGCTACGACACTCGCCGCGCTGCAGCTGTTGCTGGGACGGCTTGTGTAGAGGTCCCAACCTTTAATAAGGTAGAGATCGCTGTATTTACAATGCTAGTCCCTGGATCAATAGCTAGCATCCACAGTTAAGATGTAATATCAAGAAACAAAGGTCATAATACAACTTTATAACCATGAATAAAATAATTCATTACATCTTACATAGCTCATTTGGCTATCTCATTACAATGCAGCAGAAATAACTATAGAATGGAGTCCTTCATCTTCAAAATGCCACAGGCAAACATGTTGGTTGTAGACTTGTAATCCTAATCAACACACTTCACTAACATCAAACAAACCTGCAACATAATAAGTTACAGCCACAAGGGTCAATACATTTGAATTGTATTGGCAAGTGATACTATGGTATTATAGTGGAGTCTATCATCTATATGCAATTGGCTAGGTGGATATTAGGCTTGCTTTGCTCAAAATAATTTTTCCTTATCCTTTGAAAACACTAGGTTTTTGCTTGTCAAAAACACCCAAGGAACCACCAATAGAAATTGGTGAACCTTCACCCTTGTTCAACCACAAGTTTTAACTTAGAAATTTGGATGAGGAGATTATTGATAGCTTCCATGTCTTGATGCTCAAATTGTCCTTTGCCAGGGACATGGCTAAGTACTTAGATTTTTCACTATGCAGAGGTGGTGCACTTTCCCCACAAGACTTGGTTTCACCAAGACAAGATCTTTCAGAAGCCTTCCCTTAGACCAGAATGGACGCGTTCCAACCTATCATCCCCTACCACCAACTGTCCATTTGGCTAAGTTATTGCAACCTATATGATCCAGGCAGAGCCCATAATGCCAAGTGGCTGCACTTGAAGCTTCTCAACATTTGACATCTCAAATCTCTTTGTTCCTGGGTGGCATTCCACAAGTGTGATACACAAGGTAAACCATAGAAATGGGCCTTGTGTAACCACTCAACACAAACCATTCTTTCCATTCCACCCAGGTGTTTCATTAAACAAAACACAAGTCCTTGACTTAGAAATATTCCATAGCATGAATATAATCCACCCTTTTTTTCTACTAGCTAAGCTAAGCATGATAGTAGTAGGAATCTTAACATAGGAAAATTCTACGAAGGTTTCATCTACTAGGATTTCCCATGGCATAGTTTGTACTCAGCAAAATTTCCATGCAAGTCCTACTTAGAAATATCACTAATGCATAGTGAAAGTAATGGGACAAAAGTATGTAGCACCACATGCCTTTTTGGTAGAGAATTATAAGTTCAATCCTTGATCTTGCAATATTCACACTCTTCAAATTCAAGCAAGCAAATATTCAATCTACCATTCAAGCAAACATCACATAAAATAATAGAAACAAAGCAATGCATGCAAGCATGCAAAATATTGTTTTATTTGGAAAAGTGGTTTCTAATGGGTTATAAACATTTGAAAACACCTATTGGTCATTTTATAAAAGTGGCAAAACCATTTGCAAAAGATTTTACCTATAAACCCTTTTTAAACCAAAACATTATTTTATGTGGTTGAAAATGCTTTTTAGCAAAGTAATAATCTATAGGGTTCATCAAATATATTTTAAATCATAAAACCTTGTGTTTAGGGTCAGAGAGTTTAATTCAAACCATTTCTCAAGGGTTTAACTCAAAATTCATTTTTAAACCATAAGCAATATTTTTATTTGGCTAGAAATGCTTTAATTCAAAGATTTATTCTTTAGCTTCACAAAATACATTTTTAAATCCATAAGTTGGTTTCTATAGTCAGTAGGTTCAAAAAAATCCATTTGCCCAAGATTTTATCCTAAAAACATGGACGTTGCTACGTAATAACCGGTCTGAAAAAGCTAAAATCTGGGGGGCGTCTCGGACCAGCAATTGCATGCACTCACGAACACACGGTGGCTTGCTAAGCATTAAAGGATAAGACTAGCTAAATTCAAATACAAAAATTTAAAAAAATTTCTAGGTTAAACCGTTTGTCCAAATTAAGATCCGTTTTTACTGTTAGGCTAGTCGTGACGAGATCTTCGAAACTAGATCCCATGTTGATATGTTCTGACAAATTTTTTTTGGACCAAAAGTTATCCACCCATAACACGCAAGTTATCCATGTTTCAGCATATAAGTTATCCACCCAATAACATGTAAGTTATCAATCACTACAAAATTTATCCACGGATCACATGTTCAGGATGTGTAACTTTTTTGTTTATCCACTAGTTATCCATCAGTAACATGAGTGTTATCCAGGCTTTAGCATGTAAGTTATCCACCAAATAATATGTAAGTTATCCATCACTATAAAAATTTACCCACAGATAGAATATAAAAAGTTATTTTAACGGCTTGGCATCATCGTCCATCGCCGCTCTCACAGCGTACGAAGTACTCAACCTCAAAAGGCTAACGCATCAAACATTAAACATATTTTTTAATGGAACTAAATCTAACCTTATTTTGCATACAATATAAATAAATGGGGTCTTATGCTCACCGATCACGCAACCAGTAATCTAGAGGCTCGACTTCGTCGTCTGTAACTGCTACCATAGAGTACGGGTGACGAAGCCTCGAATGATGTTAGGGTACGGAGTCGTAATCGCTCGTCGACGCTAACACATTAATGACAGTGAAGTGTCGGTACTCTGATAACTAGTTACAACATTTCAATTAAACTTGCTTACTACGTATGTGAGAACACCTCTATCCAACATGTCTATATGGCGGGTAACTTATGTGTTAATGGGTTGATAACTTATATATTATGACATGGATAACTCTTGTGTTTAGGGTGGATAACTTTTTGGTCCGAATTTTTTTTCGTCAAAACATATCAACATGGGATCTAGTTTTGAAGATATCGCCGCGACTAGTTCAACGGCGAAAACGAATCTTAAATCGGACAAACAGTTTGAAGACATTTTGAATATTCAATACGATTCTATAGCTGGCTGACAGCACGCGTTCACACCTCCTGCCAGGTTTTGAAACTTACCGACCGGTCTGAGAATAGAATTTCCGAAAAACATTGCTAGAATAATTTTTATATCCATAATATGCCTACACAAGTTTCTACAAAACAACCAATTTAACAGAAGCAATTTACTAAACAAAGTGCATGGTTGTATAGTACTTGTTCTGCTGATTCCATTGATATAAAGTTTGCAAAATTGGACGTGTGGATCAAAAGTTATGAATTTTACAAACTTGAACATCTAATAGATCAATTCTGTTTTTATAACAATAGACAGGGCCACGCGTCGTGTTTTGATTCGTCGGTACCGGTTCACACGGATCGGCCTACGCGGTGCGTTGGATCTAAGCTGCAACGCACGGTTCAGATCAAAATATACCTCTTCGTTTAAGTTCTATCATGTGCATTGGATCTAAATCCTACGGCGCACAAGCACTGGCCATTTACTAGCGGCGCTGGCGGCGGCGACTGGCGGCGGCGTGCTCGGCAAGCGAGGTCTCCGATGACACAGGGGGTTAGAGAGAGATAGGGGTAGATCACCAGGTTTAGGGGATCGTTGCAATGCTCAACGTGTTCGAGAGGAGGCAGGGGCGCACGAGGACGAAGGGAATTGCTCGCCGGAGCTAGCGTCGGCGTCGGGTGCGTCCTGTTCATCGACGAGGCGAGGCTACACGACACGGGAAAACCAGATAAAGGCGGCGTTAGACGCGCAAGAGAGTGGCGAAGACACGAGCGTCAAAGAGAGGAGGAGGCGTGGTCAGAAACTACCAGAGGGATTCGCCGGAGCTGCTGCAGACCGTGGCGGCGCTCGGTTTTGTCGTTGCCGATGATGTGGAGGGCGCGCGGGCGAGTGGAGGCTACAGAGAGGTTCGCCGGGTGATGGGGAGTGTGCTCATGTGGTCGAGGGGGCGAGGGGCGTCCGTGGCTAGCCGGAATCCGATGGTGAGTTCGTCGGAGCAGTGAGGGCGCGAGCTCAAATTGTGGCAGCCTGGTGGCTCTCGAGGTGTGGTGTCTGGGGGAAAATGGAGAGGGGAGGGAGGCGTTTAACATGGCATGATCACTGTGAGTAATGTCCTCTATGTTAAAGCGAATTGAAGCTGCGAAGATCAAGCCAGAAACGGGAGGGAGAGAGGAAGAACTAGTCGCTGGGGTGGAAACGACGACTGACGTGTGGGCCTGGTTAGTCAGTGAGGGGGAGAGAGGAGAGGTGGGGCCAGTAGTCAGCGAGGGGGTGGGTCTGTTCTGCGGTGAGAAAAATGTTTCGGGGAGAGGGGAGACTGGGCTCGCTGGGCTTAGATGGGCTAGCCTTGTTCATATTTTTTTATTCTGCTTCCCTTTTTCTTTTTCCAATTCTAATATTCTGTTTTGATTTTGTTTAATCATTTCAAAAAACTATTTGAATTCAAACTTCAACCAAACTTTGTGTATAATCAAATACTGATTAATAATACATTCTAAAGTCAATTTTAAAATAATTCTTTTATTCTTTTAGGGTATATTAATTATTTAAAATAGGCCTTTGTCTTAATTCAAACAAGTTTTTAAATATAATTTCAATTCTTATTTGAATTTAAATTCTTATCAAACCTTTTTCAGTAGGTTTTTATTTATTTATTAGGGTGTCAAATAATTCACCTTGAATTATTTGGAATATTTTTAATATGATTTATTAATCATTTAAATTGGGTATCTGTCTTTATTCCAATGAAATCAATTATAGTTTTAATTCCATAAATTTTATTAAGGTGATTTCCTTGATTCCATTTAAGTTAATTAAATAACTTTTAATCCACTTGGGTAAATTCCAAATACTATTTTCCCATGATTTAATTAATCATTCTTATTAGGGAATTTGTCTAAATCCAATGGAATAGAATTTGGTTAAGGTCATATTATTTTATTTCAATATTATTTATCCATTTATTTCATTTGAACTTGGATTATGTTT
The DNA here is from genome assembly GCA_910589765.1 of Avena atlantica. Lineage (NCBI taxonomy): Eukaryota > Viridiplantae > Streptophyta > Magnoliopsida > Poales > Poaceae > Avena > Avena atlantica. The sequence continues at coordinate 399,286,190 of OU342734.1, read as the reverse complement.
ATTCCATTTGTTTATGGTATTGGCCAAGTTTTTATTTGGCTCTTATCAAATAGTCCTTATTTATTATTTCCTTCTTTATCTTATAAAGCCCATATCTTTTTATTTAAAGGTCCAAACTTGGTGACTCCAATTTGTAAAATCTTACTGAATATTTGTTCATCCTTTTAAATATCTTTAGGAATATTTGCTCACCATTTGGTATGGATTTCTAGATAGGTGCTTTATTAGCTTTGGAAATTCAATTTCCTTATCTTATTAAATTCATAAGATTTTATCTATGGCTCCAAATTAAGTGAAACCAATTCATATGGTTTTATAATATTTCTATTTGTCATTCTTGATCATTTGTAAATGTTTGTTGACAAATTTTTATATGGATCAAATCCATAGTCTTAGAGATGTCTTGTAAAACTCCCATTAGGGTTTTAGGGTTTTGATTTATTTTCCAAGTGTTTAAATTTCAAGATGCATTTATGAAGAATGCATTTCACTTGTCTTGAATTTAGTTGGATTCAAACATTACTCAAGTTTGTTCAAGATGGGATTTTAAGTTTCCATTTAGAAACAAAAAGTTTCTTTTCACCCTAAATTTCAACAATTATTTATTTAGTTTATTTATTTTTCACATTACAAAATTTGGAAAATTTTGGGATGTGACAGGCTACCACCCTTAAAATAAATCTCGTCCCGAGATTTGGGAAGGATAGGGTGTAACACCCTCAGAATCGGACCTATGCATGTTTGGGCAAAATTCACCAAACCCGCATAGAAACGATTCAAAGGTGCCCACCAGGCACTTTCGTGCGGGTGGGAAACGAAGTAATAACATTACACAACAGCCCTCGATGGGATCCACAGAACCGATACATATAACAGCGACTCAAAGAGTCAAAAATACAGATATAATATACAAAGATCCAAATCACCTTGAAACGATATAGCGTCCAGCTACGGACAAGATGCAAATGGGGCTAAGAGCCCTGAAGAATAACCAATGGCGTCCATAACCCTGCCCAGGCCAAGCCGGAAGGGTAACCCTGCTAACGGCGTCGATCTCAAAACCTGCTTAAACAAAAGGGGTTCCGACAAAGGGCAAAGGAAAAAGAGGAGCGTCAGTACTGAGGCCAGTACACGGCGAGGCTAGAATTCGGCGGTCCTCGCCTACATAGGTATGGTGGACTGAAGCGGCAGCGGCAACATGCACTAAACAACCTATAGAGACTCGATACAACTGGCGGCAAACAGAGAGGGGTAAGAAAGACCTATTCGGATCCAACCTGAAGCTAACACCAAACAAACCCATCCTGGTGTTTCCCCCTCGAGACCAAACGAGGAAGTCAACCGAGGAACTCACACAGTTGGCAGTTTTACTTATTCAGTTATAGTTGCGGCACTTTACTAGTCAGGTTTAGATAATCATCCTGATAAGGTAAGCAGTGGGCACTTTTATTTAACCATTTCGTGATAGTTGTAACTCTTACTAATCAGATAGGAATATCATGAGATAACCCTTAAATCCAGCAGTTGTTGGTACTTTTATTCAGCCATTCCGTTGTAGTTGCCATACTTACTAGTCAGGTACAATGGTCGCAAGCGACACTCCAAACAAGCAATTGTGGGCAGTATTAATTAGCCATTCCATTATAGTGAAGCTGATTACTAGTCATTATAAAGTCAAATTTATAGCAGTAAACTTTAGTTATGCTTGTCTATGATCGAGATACTGTGCTCCAAGTCGTCCATATCCGTGGACACGGCTTTCAGAAAGTTTTACCCGGCCGGGGTGCACCAATAGCAACACACGATCGATCAACCTCGGAAAAACCAAATCAAAACCCAACGAGGCTTTCACGACTGAACAATCACAGGATTCAGAAATATTTCAGGGGGCCACCCCATTGAGTAGAACCCGCAACGAAGTAAGCTAGCTTCGAGACGGACTCAAGGTTAGCGCCAATGGCTGTAAGCGACTGGGAACCCGAAAACTCGGGGTGTCGATACCGCGTAATCACTCCGCCTTCCTAAACAGTACAGGTGCTATCTGTCGCACAATCGTAAATAAAGCAGTAAAACATGGCATAAGTACAGGATCGTAAATAAAACCTCAAACTAGTTTGTGGCCCCAAGAAATAAGAATGAATCAAGCTCTGGCTCAGGGGGGTCCCATATACCTCCCGGATGTGGATAGCGCGATAAATCAAGGAACAGGTATCAAGTACTCGGGGTCTTACGGGACACAAGTGGGCGTTCGGAAACCAAATATTATCTATCACCCACCGATGCCTCTGCTTATTTCAATTTTAGTTGTTAAACAGGAATTAAAGTGAACAATAAGTAAAACTATGATCAGCTCCAACATCAACATGCGGCAATACATCAGCAACTGTGGCATATGACGACACACATCAGCACTTGAGCAAGCAACTACGACGCGCAAGTCCAACTATCTACCAAACAACAGGGAATAGGGTGTGTACAAGGCAATATATATGGCTGCAAGGGATATCACGGGTACGAAAACTAGAGCATCGCAACACAGATAGCAATAGATCAACAGGAGGGAAGTAAATACTATAAAAGTAAGATAGGTAGAAAGGGGGAGATGCTCGCCTGAAAACATTGTCGAGGGTTCAACCGAAGATCGGGACGAAGCTCACAACAACTCAACGGCCTTATCCGCGAAGAAGCAAAACACTAGAAGAAACACCGGATGCACTATTTAATACAACGGCAGAAGATCGGCATGATGCATGCATGATGGATGACATGGCAAGGGTGCGATGCAATTAGGTCAGATTAAGCGGAACCGGGGTCCCGACAATTGATTATATTGTTCCAGTTATTTAATTACCCCGCAAATTAAATGTTGTTTAGCAAGACAACAGATGGAACCGGTTCGCTACACATGTTTAAATGAGGCCAATATAAGGTTAGATTTGCCCGCATATGGGCCCCATATTTAATTAGAGGTGAATCGGCATAAGGCCCCCAAACCACAGATATGCATGCGAGTATGACAATTCAATATGCAACAATTGGTTATTATGTTATCAAATAGGGTTTTCGGAAAGAGTTCACACTTTAGGGTCTCGACGGTCTTGGGGATCCGGGGGTTCGGGGTTCGACAGGGTCCAGGGTTCGACGGTTCGGTCTCGGCGGAAACGTTCTCGGTAGCGGGGTAGATCTTGTCGCATCGGGGTCTCGGTCATGTCGACGGTCGAGGCGTTCAGGGGGGAAGTTCTCGGTGTCCGTGAGGTAGACCTTGTCGTGCCTTAGCGTAGATCTTGGGGAGGTTCGGGGTTCCACGGGTTCGGCTCGACAACCGGACTCCGGGAACGGTTCTTGGTGAACTTGGCGTGTCGAGGTGTGGTCTTAGGGATCGTGTCGGCGCACTCGGTGTTCCGGGTTGGCGATCATGGCGTTCCGTGTCGAAGATCTTGCTCGGCCTCTTGTCGTTGGCGTTGTGGTACTTGTTCCGCTCCATGGCGATCTTGGGGTTTGGTCTTCGGATCTTGAAGATTCCGCCTTCGGCTCCGGGAACGAGGTCTTCACAATCTATGACGAAGTTCTTGCGGGTTCGCGGCCTCGGACAATGCTCCGTGTAGTAGATCTTGGCGCTTCGAGGGTGTCGAGTCCAAGGGTCTTGTGCAACTTGTCGGGGGCGCCCTTGTATGAAGATCTTGCGATTCCGAGAGACACCAAACTGGTACATGGCGGACGATGGAAACACTGTTGCGAGGCAAACATAACTACGGGAGCTCTTGGCAGCAAAGCGGTGCCTGACAGAAAACGGGAACATCCAAAACACACGCACAACCGGGGTACACGGTCACTGCAGGCGGGACACGCGATGCTGGGCCTGCAAGGTCATCGGTGGCCAGGCGCGGCGCAAGGAAGCTGTAGGGAAGGGCGCAGCCGCAGGTAGAGCAGAAGGGCGCCAGGGCCAGGGCGAGGAGCACAAGACCGATGGGGTCGGGGACAGCCGGGCGGAGGAGGGTGGTGCCAGCGGAGGTGAGGGGCAGGACGGCGTCGCGAGGGGTGAGGTGCGCCGGCGGGGCGCTGCCAAGCGCCGGAGCGGCGCCAAGCTGTGGCGGGGCGTCAACACGCGGAGGCGGCCGGCGAGCTTGGCGGGGCGGAGCGGGGTCGTCGGGGCAGAGGCCACGGCGAGGCGGCGATGTCGGCCGGAGGGGCGGCGAGGGGAGGCGACGCGGTCCGAGGGGGAAGGGAGAGGCGGCCCGACGGAGCTCGGCGGCTGAGGCGGTGTGGAGCCGGGGCGGCGGGGCGCAGGCGAGCGCGGGGAGGAGAGGAGGCGAGGAGGAAAAGGGGCGGCGAGCGGCGACGCGGGTCGGGCGCACGCGGAGGGGCGGCGGAAGGCGAGGCGGCCGCCGGCGACGGGGAAAAGGCGGGGCGACTGCGGGGCGGCGGCGGAGGAGGGGCGGCGTGCTGAGGGAGCGGCGGCGAGCGAGCGTGCGGAGGCGGGACGGAAGAGAGGGAGAGGCAGGGCTGCAGACGCGCGGTAGCGGGAGGAGCGGCGGCGCGCCGGCGGAGCGAGGCGGCGGCGGGAGGGAGGCCGGAGAGGATGAGAGGAGAGAGGGACGCGGGGTGGGGGAGAGGTCGCGTGCGCGGAGAGGGAGCGTGTCGGGTGGGACCCAGAGGGGGAAGGGCGGTTCTGGGGCAGGGGAGTGCGGGGCCACGGGGTGGGTCCCGCGTGCGTGCGTGCTGTGAGTTGTGAGTGGGTTGGGGCGGGGCCACGCGGCAGGGAGAGGGGGGGGGGGCGCCGCGTGGGTGCAGTGTGTGCGTGTGTGGGCCAGGGGGACGGTGTGAGGGTGTGGGTGGCCAGGAGGTTGGTTGCGTGAGGGCCAAGCAGGGGTGGGGCCCGTCGGGGCAGGCGGTGGAAGGGAAAAAGGGGGTGGCGGCGGCTGAGTGAGGGAGTGGGTGTCCTGGGTGGGTCCCGCGGGCAGGGACCAGGGCTGGGGCGGTAGAGTGTGGGACCCGTGGGGTAGGGAGAGAGGGGGAGAGAGGGTAGAAGAGGATTGGGTGAGAAAAGAGAGAGAGGTGGGAAGAGGAGAGGGATTGGTGAGGTGGCAGGTGGGTAGGTTTTGGGTGAGAGGGTGAGGTGGCAGCCTGTGAGAGGAGGGTAGGATAGGATTTGGTAGGAATAGGATTTAAGGGGGGCTGTTTATAAAAGGTGTGTTTGTTCTGTCTTGTTTAATTTAAAAACTAGGCCATTTTGCAACAGTTTTTAGACAAATAAAATCTCCGATGCGATCGGGGTTTTGTGTTTGAAAGTAAGACGGGTATTTGTATAAATCAAAACTAGGCTTTTCAAATAATGCAGTCAAACAATGCATGATGATGACGATGCAATGCACAAATTCAACGCGATTTTCTAGTAGTGGTTTTGCGGGATGCCACAATTCGACACCACTAACAAGGGATCTCGCCCTCGAGATCCGCCTCATGGTACCGGAAGAAAGGTCGGCGGTCTGATCCTTCGCGCTTCGTGTAGGTCCTCACGACACCACTAACAAGAGGTCGTTGTCCGTGATCGTCGAGAGAACACTCCGGAACAAAAGGTCGAAGATGGAGGTATCAACAAATAAAGCCACCTCTAGCTTCGATGGAAAGAGGGAACCGATGCATTCTCGTCCACTTCAATGTACAAAAGCGAATAGAAGGGGTAGTCGGCATGGGGGCCAATCCATCACGCACCCAAACTATTACTCCGCACAATCAGTAGAAGAGCGTGCAACCATTCTCGGAATCAGACTGAAGATCTCGACAAGCGAGGTTCGGAACAAAGGAGTGATGCGGAATCTGCATCGGATCTGGCGTAGAGGATATCGTCGCGTCGGAAAACACCGGAAAACACGTCAATGAACAAAGGAGGGTACCACAGACGAAGGATTCCTCGGATAGCATGAAGACCGGATGGTAGAACACCGTTACCAAAGGAGGAAGCGAAACCCTAAAGGTACAACGGAAACCCAACCACGAGAATTCCTAGACTTGAAGAAAGAGACGAGAGCGGATTCAAAACACGTAGGGGTAAGAAGAGAATAGAAGAGGGGTAAGGAGTAAAATCAGACCTAACCAGAACTATCCAACGGATTTTCAAAAATAGTTGTGACACTCTACTGCGGCCGTTAGCTAGGTTATCCTACAGGCTGGACTTGTGGGGTATCGCAACTGCTGAGCTCTGATACCACTCTGTAACACCCTCAGAATCGGACCTATGCATGTTTGGGCAAAATTCACCAAACCCGCATAGAAACGATTCAAAGGTGCCCACCAGGCACTTTCGTGCGGGTGGGAAACGAAGTAATAACATTACACAACAGCCCTCGATGGGATCCACAGAACCGATACATATAACAGCGACTCAAAGAGTCAAAAATACAGATATAATATACAAAGATCCAAATCACCTTGAAACGATATAGCGTCCAGCTACGGACAAGATGCAAATGGGGCTAAGAGCCCTGAAGAATAACCAATGGCGTCCATAACCCTGCCCAGGCCAAGCCGGAAGGGTAACCCTGCTAACGGCGTCGATCTCAAAACCTGCTTAAACAAAAGGGGTTCCGACAAAGGGCAAAGGAAAAAGAGGAGCGTCAGTACTGAGGCCAGTACACGGCGAGGCTAGAATTCGGCGGTCCTCGCCTACATAGGTATGGTGGACTAAAGCGGCAGCGGCAGCATGCACTAAACAACCTATAGAGACTCGATACAACTGGCGGCAAACAGAGAGGGGTAAGAAAGACCTATTCGGATCCAACCTGAAGCTAACACCAAACAAACCCATCCTGGTGTTTCCCCCTCGAGACCAAACGAGGAAGTCAACCGAGGAACTCACACAGTTGGCAGTTTTACTTATTCAGTTATAGTTGCGGCACTTTACTAGTCAGGTTTAGATAATCATCCTGATAAGGTAAGCAGTGGGCACTTTTAGTTAACCATTTCGTGATAGTTGTAACTCTTACTAATCAGATAGGAATATCATGAGATAACCCTTAAATCCAGCAGTTGTTGGTACTTTTATTCAGCCATTCCGTTGTAGTTGCCATACTTACTAGTCAGGTACAATGGTCGCAAGCGACACTCCAAACAAGCAATTGTGGGCAGTATTAATTAGCCATTCCATTATAGTGAAGCTGATTACTAGTCATTATAAAGTCAAATTTATAGCAGTAAACTTTAGTTATGCTTGTCTATGATCGAGATACTGTGCTCCAAGTCGTCCATATCTGTGGACACGGCTTTCAGAAAGTTTTACCCGGCCGGGGTGCACCAATAGCAACACACGCTCGATCAACCTCGGAAAAACCAAATCAAAACCCAACGAGGCTTTCAGGACTGAACAATCACAGGATTCAGAAATATTTCAGGGGGCCACCCCATTGAGTAGAACCCGCAACGAAGTAAGCTAGCTTCGAGACGGACTCAAGGTTAGCGCCAATGGCTGTAAGCGACTGGGAACCCGAAAACTCGGGGTGTCGATACCGCGTAATCACTCCGCCTTCCTAAACAGTACAGGTGCTATCTGTCGCACAATCGTAAATAAAGCAGTAAAACATGGCATAAGTACAAGATCGTAAATAAAACCTCAAACTAGTTTGTGGCCCCAAGAAATAAGAATGAATCAAGCTCTGGCTCAGGGGGGTCCCATATACCTCCCGGATGTGGATAGCGCGATAAATCAAGGAACAGGTATCAAGTACTCGGGGTCTTACGGGACACAAGTGGGCGTTCGGAAACCAAATATTATCTATCACCCACCGATGCCTCTGCTTATTTCAATTTTAGTTGTTAAACAGGAATTAAAGTGAACAATAAGTAAAACTATGATCAGCTCCAACATCAACATGCGGCAATACATCAGCAACTGTGGCATATGACGACACACATCAGCACTTGAGCAAGCAACTACGACGCGCAAGTCCAACTATCTACCAAACAACAGGGAATAGGGTGTGTCCAAGGCAATATATATGGCTGCAAGGGATATCACGGGTACGAAAACTAGAGCATCGCAACACAGATAGCAATAGATCAACAGGAGGGAAGTAAATACTATAAAAGTAAGATAGGTAGAAAGGGGGAGATGCTCGCCTGAAAATATTGTCGAGGGTTCAACCGAAGATCGGGACGAAGCTCACAACAACTCAACGGCCTTATCCGCGAAGAAGCAAAACACTAGAAGAAACACCGGATGCACTATTTAATACAACGGCAGAAGATCGGCATGATGCATGCATGATGGATGACATGGCAAGGGTGCGATGCAATTAGGTCAGATTAAGCGGAACCGGGGTCCCGACAATTGATTATATTGTTCCAGTTATTTAATTACCCCGCAAATTAAATGTTTTTTAGCAAGACAACAGATGGAACCGGTTCGCTACACATGTTTAAATGAAGCCAATATAAGGCTAGATTTGCCCGCATATGGGCCCCATATTTAATTAGAGGTGAATCGGCATAAGGCCCCCAAACCACAGATATGCATGCGAGTATGACAATTCAATATGCAACAAGTGGTTATTATGTTATCAAATAGGGTTTTCGGAAAGAGTTCACACTTTAGGGTCTCGACGGTCTTGGGGATCCGGGGGTTCGGGGTTCGACAGGGTCCAGGGTTCGACGGTTCGGTCTCGGCGGAAACGTTCTCGGTAGCGGGGTAGATCTTGTCGCATCGGGGTCTCGGTCATGTCGACGGTCGAGGCGTTCAGGGGGGAAGTTCTCGGTGTCCGTGAGGTAGACCTTGTCGTGCCTTAGCGTAGATCTTGGGGAGGTTCGGGGTTCCACGGGTTCGGCTCGACAACCGGACTCCGGGAACGGTTCTTGGTGAACTTGGCGTGTCGAGGTGTGGTCTTAGGGATCGTGTCGGCGCACTCGGTGTTCCGGGTTGGCGATCATGGCGTTCCGTGTCGAAGATCTTGCTCGGCCTCTTGTCGTTGGCGTTGTGGTACTTGTTCCGCTCCATGGCGATCTTGGGGTTCGGTCTTCGGATCTTGAAGATTCCGCCTTCGGCTCCGGGAACGAGGTCTTCACAATCTATGACGAAGTTCTTGCGGGTTCGCGGCCTCGGACAATGCTCCATGTACTAGATCTTGGCGCTTCGAGGGTGTCGAGTCCAAGGGTCTTGTGCAACTTGTCGGGGGCGCCCTTGTATGAAGATCTTGCGATTCCGAGAGACACCAAACTGGTACATGGCGGACGATGGAAACACTGTTGCGAGGCAAACATAACTACGGGAGCTCTTGGCAGCAAAGCGGTGCCTGACAGAAAACGGGAACATCCAAAACACACGCACAACCGGGGTACACGGTCACTGCAGGCGGGACACGCGATGCTGGGCCTGCAAGGTCATCGGTGGCCAGGCGCGGCGCAAGGAAGCTGTAGGGAAGGGCGCAGCCGCAGGTAGAGCAGAAGGGCGCCAGGGCCAGGGCGAGGAGCACAAGACCGATGGGGTCGGGGACAGCCGGGCGGAGGAGGGTGGTGCCAGCGGAGGTGAGGGGCAGGACGGCGTCGCGAGGGGTGAGGTGCGCCGGCGGGGCGCTGCCAAGCGCCGGAGCGGCGCCAAGCGGTGGCGGGGCGTCAACACGCGGAGGCGGCCGGCGAGCTTGGCGGGGCGGAGCGGGGTCGTCGGGGCAGATGCCACGGCGAGGCGGCGATGCCGGCCGGAGGGGCGGCGAGGGGAGGCGACGCGGTCCGAGGGGGAAGGGAGAGGCGGCCCGACGGAGCTCGGCGGCTGAGGCGGTGTGGAGCCGGGGCGGCGGGGCGCAGGCGAGCGCGGGGAGGAGAGGAGGCGAGGAGGAAAAGGGGCGGCGAGCGGCGACGCGGGTCGAGCGCACGCGGAGGGGCGGCGGAAGGCGAGGCGGCCGCCGGCGACGGGGAAAAGGCGGGGCGCTGCGGGGCGACTGCGGGGCGGCGGCGGAGGAGGGGCGGCGTGCTGAGGGAGCGGCGGCGAGCGAGCGTGCGGAGGCGGGACGGAAGAGAGGGAGAGGCAGGGCTGCAGACGCGCGGCAGCGGGAGGAGCGGCGGCGCGCCGGCGGAGCGAGGCGGCGGAGGGAGGGAGGCCGGAGAGGATGAGAGGAGAGAGGGACGCGGGGTGGGGGAGAGGTCGCGTGCGCGGAGAGGGAGCGTGTCGGGTGGGACCCAGAGGGAGGAAGGGCGGTTCTGGGGCAGGGGAGTGCGGGGCCACGGGGTGGGTCCCGCGTGCGTGCGTGCTGTGAGTTGTGAGTGGGTTGGGGCGGGGCCACGCGGCAGGGAGAGGGGGGGGCGCCGCGTGGGTGCAGTGTGTGCGTGTGTGGGCCAGGGGGGGACGGTGTGAGGGTGTGGGTGGCCAGGAGGTTGGTTGCGTGCGGGCCAAGCAGGGGTGGGGCCCGTCGGGGCAGGCGGGGGAAGGGAAAAAGGGGGTGGCGGCGGCTGAGTGAGGGAGTGGGTGTCCTGGGTGGGTCCCACACTCTACCGCCCCAGCCCTGTCTGTAACACCCTCAGAATCGGACCTATGCATGTTTGGGAAAAATTCACCAAACCCGCATAGAAACGATTCAAAGGTGCCCACCAGGCACTTTCGTGCGGGTGGGAAACGAAGTAATAACATTACACAACAGCCCTCGATGGGATCCACAGAACCGATACATATAACAGCGACTCAAAGAGTCAAAAATACAGATATAATATACAAAGATCCAAATCACCTTGAAACGATATAGCGTCCAGCTACGGACAAGATGCAAATGGGGCTAAGAGCCCTGAAGAATAACCAATGGCGTCCATAACCCTGCCCAGGCCAAGCCGGAAGGGTAACCCTGCTAACGGCGTCGATCTCAAAACCTGCTTAAACAAAAGGGGTTCCGACAAAGGGCAAAGGAAAAAGAGGAGCGTCAGTACTGAGGCCAGTACACGGCGAGGCTAGAATTCGGCGGTCCTCGCCTACATAGGTATGGTGGACTGAAGCGGCAGCGGCATGATGCACTAAACAACCTATAGAGACTCGATACAACTGGCGGCAAACAGAGAGGGGTAAGAAAGACCTATTCGGATCCAACCTGAAGCTAACACCAAACAAACCCATCCTGGTGTTTCCCCCTCGAGACCAAACGAGGAAGTCAACCGAGGAACTCACACAGTTGGCAGTTTTACTTATTCAGTTATAGTTGCGGCACTTTACTAGTCAGGTTTAGATAATCATCCTGATCAGGTAAGCAGTGGGCACTTTTAGTTAACCATTTCATGATAGTTGTAACTCTTACTAATTAGATAGGAATAGCATGAGATAACCCTTAAATCCAGCAGTTGTTGGTACTTTTATTCAGCCATTTCGTTGTAGTTGCCATACTTACTAGTCAGGTACAATGGTCGCAAGCGACACTCCAAACAAGCAATTGTGGGCAGTATTAATTAGCCATTCCATTATAGTGAAGCTGATTACTAGTCATTATAAAGTCAAATTTATAGCAGTAAACTTTAGTTATGCTTGTCTATGATCGAGATACTGTGCTCCAAGTCGTCCATATCCGCGGACACGGCTTTCAGAAAGTTTTACCCGGCCGGGGTGCACCAATAGCAACACACGCTCGATCAACCTCGGAAAAACCAAATCAAAACCCAACGAGGCTTTCAGGACTGAACAATCACAGGATTCAGAAACATTTCAGGGGGCCACCCCATTGAGTAGAACCCGCAACGAAGTAAGCTAGCTTCGAGACGGACTCAAGGTTAGCGCCAATGGCTGTAAGCGACTGGGAACCCGAAAACTCGGGGTGTCGATACCGCGTAATCACTCCGCCTTCCTAAACAGTACAGGTGCTATCTGTCGCACAATCGTAAATAAAGCAGTAAAACATGGCATAAGTACAGGATCGTAAATAAAACCTCAAACTAGTTTGTGGCCCCAAGAAATAAGAATGAATCAAGCTCTGGCTCAGGGGGGTCCCATATACCTCCCGGATGTGGATAGCGCGATAAATCAAGGAACAGGTATCAAGTACTCGGGGTCTTACGGGACACAAGTGGGCGTTCGGAAACCAAATATTATCTATCACCCACCGATGCCTCTGCTTATTTCAATTTTAGTTGTTAAACAGGAATTAAAGTGAACAATAAGTAAAACTATGATCAGCTCCAACATCAACATGCGGCAATACATCAGCAACTGTGGCATATGACGACACACATCAGCACTTGAGCAAGCAACTACGACGCGCAAGTCCAACTATCTACCAAACAACAGGGAATAGGGTGTGTCCAAGGCAATATATATGGCTGCAAGGGATATCACGGGTACGAAAACTAGAGCATCGCAACACAGATAGCAATAGATCAACAGGAGGGAAGTAAATACTATAAAAGTAAGATAGGTAGAAAGGGGGAGATGCTCGCCTGAAAACATTGTCGAGGGTTCAACCGAAGATCGGGACGAAGCTCACAACAACTCAACGGCCTTATCCGCGAAGAAGCAAAACACTAGAAGAAACACCAGATGCACTATTTAATACAACGGCAGAAGATCGGCATGATGCATGCATGATGGATGACATGGCAAGGGTGCGATGCAATTAGGTCAGATTAAGCGGAACCGAGGTCCCGACAATTGATTATATTGTTCCAGTTATTTAATTACCCCGCAAATTAAATGTTGTTTAGCAAGACAACAGATGGAACCGGTTCGCTACACATGTTTAAATGAGGCCAATATAAGGCTAGATTTGCCCGCATATGGGCCCCATATTTAATTAGAGGTGAATCGGCATAAGGCCCCCAAACCACAGATATGCATGCGAGTATGACAATTCAATATGCAACAAGTGGTTATTATGTTATCAAATAGGGTTTTCGGAAAGAGTTCACACTTTAGGGTCTCGACGGTCTTGGGGATCCGGGGGTTCGGGGTTCGACAGGGTCCAGGGTTCGACGGTTCGGTCTCGGCGGAAACGTTCTCGGTAGCGGGGTAGATCTTGTCGCATCGGGGTCTCGGTCATGTCGACGGTCGAGGCGTTCAGGGGGGAAGTTCTCGGTGTCCGTGAGGTAGACCTTGTCGTGCCTTAGCGTAGATCTTGGGGAGGTTCGGGGTTCCACGGGTTCGGCTCGACAACCGGACTCCGGGAACGGTTCTTGGTGAACTTGGCGTGTCGAGGTGTGGTCTTAGGGATCGTGTCGGCGCACTCGGTGTTCCGGGTTGGCGATCATGGCGTTCCGTGTCGAAGATCTTGCTCGGCCTCTTGTCATTGGCGTTGTGGTACTTGTTCCGCTCCATGGCGATCTTGGGGTTCGGTCTTCGGATCTTGAAGATTCCGCCTTCGGCTCCGGGAACGAGGTCTTCACAATCTATGACGAAGTTCTTGTGGGTTCGCGGCCTCGGACAATGCTCCGTGTAGTAGATCTTGGCGCTTCGAGGGTGTCGAGTCCAAGGGTCTTGTGCAACTTGTCGGGGGCGCCCTTGTATGAAGATCTTGCGATTCCGAGAGACACCAAACTGGTACATGGCGGACGATGGAAACACTGTTGCGAGGCAAACATAACTACGGGAGCTCTTGGCAGCAAAGCGGTGCCTGACAGAAAACAGGAACATCCAAAACACACGCACAACCGGGGTACACGGTCACTGCAGGCGGGACACGCGATGCTGGGCCTGCAAGGTCATCGGTGGCCAGGCGCGGCGCAAGGAAGCTGTAGGGAAGGGCGCAGCCGCAGGTAGAGCAGAAGGGCGCCAGGGCCAGGGCGAGGAGCACAAGACCGATGGGGTCGGGGACAGCCGGGCGGAGGAGGGTGGTGCCAGCGGAGGTGAGGGGCAGGACGGCGTCGCGAGGGGTGAGGTGCGCCGGCGGGGCGCTGCCAAGCGCCGGAGCGGCGCCAAGCGGTGGCGGGGCGTCAACACGCGGAGGCGGCCGGCGAGCTTGGCGGGGCGGAGTGGGGTCGTCGGGGTAGAGGCCACGGCGAGGCGGCGATGCCGGCCGGAGGGGCGGCGAGGGGAGGCGACGCGGTCCGAGGGGGAAGGGAGAGGCGGCCCGACGGAGCTCGGCGGCTGAGGCGGTGTGGAGCCGGGGCGGCGGGGCGCAGGCGAGCGCGGGGAGGAGAGGAGGCGAGGAGGAAAAGGGGCGGCGAGCGGCGACGCAGGTCGGGCGCACGCGGAGGGGCGGCGGAAGGCGAGGCGGCCGCCGGCGACGGGGAAAAGGCGGGGCGCTGCGGGGCGACTGCGGGGCGGCGGCGGAGGAGGGGCGGCGTGCTGAGGGAGCGGCGGCGAGCGAGCGTGCGGAGGCGGGACAGAAGAGAGGGAGAGGCAGGGCTGCAGACGCGCGGCAGCGGGAGGAGCGGCGGCGCGCCGGCGGAGCGAGGCGGCGGAGGGAGGGAGGCCGGAGAGGATGAGAGGAGAGAGGGACGCGGGGTGGGGGAGAGGTCACGTGCGCGGAGAGGGAGCGTGTCGGGTGGGACCCAGAGGGGGGAAGGGCGGTTCTGGGGCAGGGGAGTGCGGGGCCACGGGGTGGGTCCCGCGTGCGTGCGTGCTGTGAGTTGTGAGTGGGTTGGGGCGGGGCCACGCGGCAGGGAGAGGGGGGGGGGCGCCGCGTGGGTGCAGTGTGTGCGTGTGTGGGCCAGGGGGGGACGGTGTGAGGGTGTGGGTGGCCAGGAGGTTGGTTGCGTGCGGGCCAAGCAGGGGTGGGGCCCGTCGGGGCAGGCGGGGGAAGGGAAAAAGGGGGTGGCGGCGGCTGAGTGAGGGAGTGGGTGTCCTGGGTGGGTCGCGCGGGCAGGGACCAGGGCTGGGGCGGTAGAGTGTGGGACCCGTGGGGTAGGGAGAGAGGGGGAGAGAGGGTAGAAGAGGATTGGGTGAGAAAAGAGAGAGGGGTGGGAAGAGGAGAGGGATTGGTGAGGTGGCAGGTGGGTAGGTTTTGGGTGAGAGGGGGAGGTGGCAGCCTGTGAGAGGAGGGTAGGATAGGATTTGGTAGGAATAGGATTTAAGGGGGGCTGTTTATAAAAGGTGTGTTTGTTCTGTCTTGTTTAATTTAAAAACTAGGCCATTTTGCAACAGTTTTTAGACAAATAAAATCTCCGATGCGATCGGGGTTTTGTGTTTGAAAGTAAGAGGGGTATTTGTATAAATCAAAACTAGGCTTTTCAAATAATGCAGTCAAACAATGCATGATGATGACGATGCAATGCACAAATTCAACGCGATTTTCTAGTAGTGGTTTTGCTGGATGCCACATAGGGTTACGAATTGGCTTCAAGGCAACTAGGGTACTACCACCCTTAAAATTTTCCAACTAGATTACTTCTTGGCTTGCTTGGGATCTTGATGAAACTTCTCTAGGCAAACATCTGCATAGTGTCCTTTGTTTCCACACTTGAAACATGTGACAAGGCTGAGATCCTTCATAGGCTTGTTTATCTTGTGCTTCATCTTTTCTAGACAATTGCTTGCATAATGTCCTTGGTCACCACAATTGTAACATGTGACAAGATTGAGTTCTTCACGTATCTTCTGTGGACAAGTTGATACATAATGGCCTAGCTCTTTGTAGTTATTGCACCACACTTGGCTAATTTCCTTATACTTTTTCTTCTTCTCTGGACATTCATTGGCATAGTGTCCCATCTCTTTGCAATGGCAACACTGCACTTGGCTTTTGTCCTTCTTCTTCTTGGATTTCTCCAAAGCTAGGAGTTCTTCTAGTTCATGCTCTTCATATCTTATCTCAAAGGTGGGAAAGTATCCTGGTCTCCTTAATCTTTTTCTTGGATAATACATATGTCTCCTCTTTTGTCCATCAAGGTGAGTCATATTGCATGGAGGTACAAGCTGAGATTTTCCTTTTTCTTCATCCTTCTTGGTAGAGGTTGTTCCCTCATGGGGGTTTATAATCTGTTGATGCACTCCACCTTGTTTCCTTTGTTGAACTATGTAACAGATGGGGCATTGGATAGGGACATGATTATTTCCTTCACATAGGAAACAAGTAGCTTGAGATGTGGGGCATTGATTAGTTGGATGTTTCTCTTCACAATTAGGGCACTGATCTTCATGCTCTTTGGAAGTGTGATCCATGTCTCCACAAATATTGCAAGCTTGGGTTCCTTCTAGAATATCATCCTTGACATCCTTGTTGTCATAAAATCCTTGGGAAGGGTTGTCTCTCATGTTGATCATTTGATTTGTCTTGGGTTTGCAAAAACCTTTGCATGGTTGGGTCTAACTCATTGTTGTTGGCTAAAAACTGAGTTGTCACTTGGTTCAACTGGGTTTGGGTTTCTATGAGTTCGCTCATGTGCATCTCTTGGTTGTTGTTGTCACTATTTTTTATTTTGGAGTTTCTTGGAGTAGTCATCTGTTTGGGTTGGATTGGGATTAGAATGGGCAAAATATTTCTAAGGAAATAATTCTAATCACACACAACAATTTCACACAAGCAATGTACAAGCAATCAAAAACAAACATTCCTATCAAACAACAAAGTTTCAAACACATTTTTAAGAAACAAAATATTTTGCTACACCACATAAGTTGGTGTGTTTGATTTAATCTAAATATGGTGGTCCAACTATATGGTTCACTTGAGATCATTCCATCCTTATTAGTTGATTCCTCATGAACAAGATCTTTGTATCCTTGGAGAATTTCTTGAATCTTGGTCACAAAACTTCAAAGGTGATGATGGTTCCTTCTAATTTGTGTTTCCTTAGTCTTCAAGTCTTGAGTAATATTTCTTGTCTCACTTGTCGTCCTTAGTGATATCCAAGTTGAAGTCCTTGGTGAAACTAAAGTTAAAGTCATTGAGGATGTTGAAGTTGAAGTCATTTGAGTTGGTGAAGTCCTTTGCTCATGGTGGAGGCTTTATCCATTAAGTTGAAAATAGAAGAGATGTAGAGTTCAAACCAAAAAGGTTGAGGAGAGAGTTTACAAGATTGTTTGTAAATAAGTTTTGAACAAATACCACTCCTATTTTTCTAAGGAGTTTTGTCCAATCCTAGGGTTAAAATCCTACAGGCAACACAGTGCTATGATACCATCTGTAGAGGTCCCAAACTTTAATAAGGTAGAGATCCCTGTGTTTACAATGCTAGTCCCTGGATCAATAGCTAGCATCCACAGTTAAGATGTAATATCAAGAAACAAAGGTCATAATACAAATTTATAACCAGGAATAAAATAATTCATTACATCTTACATAGCTCATTTGGCTATCTCATTACAATGCAGCAGAAATAACTATAGCATGGAGTCCTTCATCTTCAAAATGCCACAGGCAAACATGTTGGTTGTAGACTGTAATCCTAATCAACACACTTCACTAACATCAAACAAACCTACAACATAATAAGTTACAGCCACAAGGGTCAATACATTTGAATTGTATTGGCAAGTGATACTATGGTATTATAGTGGAGTCTATCATCTATATGCAATTGTCTAGGTGGAGCTTAGGCTTGCTTTGCTCAAAATAATTTTTCCTTATCCTTTGAAAACACTAGGTTTTTGCTTGTCAAAAACACCCAAGGAACCACCAATAGAAATTGGTGAACCTTCACCCTTTTTCAACCACAAGTTTTAACTTAGAAATTTGGATGAGGAGATTCTTGATAGCTTCCATGTCTTGATGCTCAAATTTTCCTTTGCCAGGGACATGGATAAGTACTTAGATTTTTCACTCTGCAGAGGTGGTGCACTTTCCCCACAAGACTTGGTTTCACCAAGACAAGATCTTTAAGAAGCCTTCCCTTAGACCAGAATGGACACGTTCCAACCTATCATCCCCTACCACCAACTGTCCATTTGGCTAAGTTATTGCAACCTATATGATCCAGGCAGAGCCCATAATGCCAAGTGGCTTCACTTGAAGCTTCTCAACATTTGACATCTCAAATCTCTTTGTTCCTGGGTGGCATTCCACAAGTGTGATACACAAGGTAAACCATAGAAATGGGCCTTGTTAACCACTCAACACAAACCATTCTTTCCATTCCACCCAGGTGTTTCATTCACTTAGTTGTTTTATTAAGCAAAACACAAGTCCTTGACTTAGAAATATTCCATAGCATGAATATAATCCACCCTTGTTTTCTACTAGCTAAGCTAAGCATGATAGTAGTAGGAATCTTAACATAGGAAAATTCTACTAAGGTTTCATCTACTAGGATTTCCCATGGCATAGTTTGTACTCAGCAAAATTTCCATGCAAGTCCTACTTAGAAATATCACTAATGCATAGTGAAAATAATGGGACAAAAGTATGTAGCACCACTTGCCTTTCTGGTAGAGAATTATAAGTTCACTCCATGATCTTGCAATATTCACACTCTTCAAATTCAAGCAAGCAAATATTCAATCTACCATTCAAGCAAACATCACATAAAATAATAGAAACAAAGCAATGCATGCAAGCATGCAAAATATTGTTTTATTTGGAAAAGTGGTTTCTAATGGGTTATAAACATTTGAAAACACCTATTGGTCATTTTATAAAAGTGGCAAAACCATTTGCAAAAGATTTTACCTATAAACCCTTTTTAAACCAAAACATTATTTTATGTGGTTGAAAATGCTTTTTAGCAAAGTAATAATCTATAGGGTTCATCAAATATATTTTAAATCATAAAACCTTGTGTTTAGGGTCAGAGAGTTTAATTCAAACCATTTATCAAGGGTTTTACTCAAAATTCATTTTAAACCATAAGCAATATTTTTATTTGGCTAGAAATGCTTTAATTCAAAGATTTATTCTTTAGCTTCACAAAATACATTTTTAAATCCATAAGTTGGTTTCTATAGTTAGTAGGTTCAAAACAATCCATTTTCCAAAGATTTTATCCAAAAAACATTGCTAGAATAATTTTTATATCCATAATATGCCTACACAAGTTTCTGCAAAACAACCAATTTAACAGAAGCAATGTACTAAACAAAGTGCATGGTTGGATAGTACTTGTTCTTCTGATTCCATTGATATGAAGTTTGCAAAATTTGGAAGCGTGGATCAAAAGTTATGAATTTTACAAACTTGAACATCTAATAGATCAATTCTGTTTTTGTAACAATAGACAGGGCCACGCGTCATGTTTTGACTCGTCGGTACCGGTTCACACGGATCGGCCTACGCGGTGCGTTGGATCTAAGCTGCAACGCATGGTTCAGATCAAAACGTACCTCTTCGTTTAAGTTCTATCGTGTGCATTGGATCTAAATCCTACGGCGCATAAGCACTGGCCATTTACTATCGGCGCTGGCGGCAGCACGCTTGGCAAGCGAAGTCGCCGGCAACACAGGGGGTTAGAGAGAGATAGGGGTAGCTCACCAGGTTCAGGGGATCGTTGCGATGCTCAACGTGTTCGAGAGGAGGCAGGGGGCACACGAGGACAAAGGGAATTTCTCGCCGGATCTAGCGTCGGTGTTGGGTGCATCCTATTCGTCGATGGGGCGAGGCTACACGACACGGGAAAACCAGATAAAGGCCGCGTTAGACGCGCAAGAGAGTGGCGAAGACACGAGCGTCAAAGAGAGGAGGAGGCATGGTCAGAAACTACCAGAGGGATTCGTCGGAGCTGCTGCAGACCGTGGTGGCGCTCGGTGTTGACGTTGCCGACGATGTGGAGCACGCGCGGGCGAGTGGAGGATACAGAGAGGTTCGCCGGGTGATGGGGAGTGTGCTTGTGTGGTTGAGGGGGCGAGGGGCGACGGCGGCTGGCCGGAATCCGACGGTGAGTTCGTCGGAGCAGTGAGGGTGCGAGCTCGAATTGTGGCAGCTTGGTGGCTCTCGAGGTGTGGTGTCTGGGGGAAAATGGAGAGGGGAGGGAGGCGTTTAACAGGGCATGATCACTGTGAGTAATGTCCTCTGTGTTAAAGCGAATTGAAGCTGCGAAGATCAAGCTAAAAACGGGAGGGAGAGAGGAAGAACTGGTCGCTTGGGTGGAAACGAGGACTGACGTGTGGGCCTGGTTAGTCAGTGAGGGGGAGAGAGGAGAGGTGGGGCCAGTAGTCAGCGAGGGGGTGGGTCTGTTTTGCGGTGAGAAAAATGTTTCGGGGAGAGGGGAGACTGGGTTCGCTGGGCTTAGATGGGCTGGGTTAGCTGGGCTGGCCTTGTTCATATTTTTTTATTCTTCTTCCCTTTTTCTTTTTCCAATTCTAATATTCTGTTTTGATTTTGTTTAATCATTTCAAACAATTATTTGAATTCAAACTTCAACCAAACTTTGTGTATAATCAAATACTGATTAATAATACATTCTAAAGTCAATTTTAAAATAATTCTTTTATTCTTTTTAGGGTATATTAATTATTTAAAATAGGCCTTTGTCTTAATTC
The DNA here is from genome assembly GCA_910589765.1 of Avena atlantica. Taxonomy (NCBI): domain Eukaryota; kingdom Viridiplantae; phylum Streptophyta; class Magnoliopsida; order Poales; family Poaceae; genus Avena; species Avena atlantica. Next base: position 399,265,891 of record OU342734.1, on the reverse strand, counting down.
AAACAAGTTTTTAAATATAATTTCAATTCTTATTTGAATTTAAATTCTTATCAAACCTTTTTCAGTAGGTTTTTTATTTATTAGGGTGTCAAATAATTCACCTTGAATTAGTTGGAATATTTTTAATATGATTTATTAATCATTTAAATTGGGTATTTGTCTTTATTCCAATGAAATCAATTATAGTTTTAATTCCATAAATTTTATTTAGGTGATTTCCTTGATTCATTTAAGTTAATTAAATAACTTTTAATCCACTTGGGTAAATTCCAAATACTATTTTCCCATGATTTAATTAATCATTCTTATTAGGGAATTTGTCTTAATCCAATGGAATAGAATTTGGTTAAGGTCATATTATTTTATTTCAATATTATTTATCCGTTTATTTCATTTGAACTTGGATTATGTTTATTCCATTTGTTTATGGTCTTGGCCAAGTTTTTATTTGGCTCTTATCAAATAGTCCTTATTTATTATTTCCTTCTTTATCTTATAAAGTCCATATCTTTTTATTTAAAGGTGCAAACTTGGTGACTCCAATTTGTAAAATCTTACTTAATATTTGTTCATCCTTTTAAATGTCTTTAGGACTATTTGCTCACCATTTGGTATGGATTTCTAGATAGGTGCTTTATTAGCTTTGGAAATTCAATTTCCTTATCTTATTAAATTTCATAAGATTTTATCTATGGCTCCAAATTAAGTGAAACCAATTCATATGGTTTTATAATATTTGTATTTGTCATTCTTGATCATTTGTAAATGTTTGTTGACAAATTTTTATATGGATCAAATCCATAGTCTTAGAGATATCTTGGAAAACTCCCATTAGGGTTTTAGGGTTTTGATTTATTTTCCAAGTGTTTAAATTTCAATATGCATTTCACTTGTTGACAAATGTTTGTTGACAAATTTTTATATGGATCAAATCCATAGTCTTAATGAAGAATGCATTTCACTTGTGTTGAATTTAGTTGGATTCAAACATTACTCAAGTTTGTTCAAGATGGGATTTTAAGTTTCCATTTAGAAACAAAAAGTTTCTTTTCACCCTAAAATTTCAACAATTATTTATTTAGTTTATTTATTTTTCACATTACAAAATTTGGAAAATTTTGGGATGTGACAGCTTGGCGCGGTGCAGGTGCTTCGGTGCCCACCGTGCCGCCGTGATGCTACACCCGCGGCCTCTGCCTCCTCTTCGGCGAGATAGGACTCGCCCTAGGTAGGTTGCTCCTTCTACCCTCTCTATAACTGGTACGACTACCCTATCTACTGAAGATTGTAGATCCCTAGTATCATGTGCTGAAGATTTATGTGGTGACAATCCCCCTTATCTTTGATCTGTAAGATCTGTTTAGAGTGTGTCAATGATGATTCACTATTGTCAAGTGCTTGTGTTTAGATTTCTAGTAATTCTTGTGAGAAAGAGATCATGTGATACTCAAAGGGTCCTCTTTGAATGCTCTCTCCTGACTAGTCGATAAACCAAGCATGTATAATTGTGCCTGGACTGTCACTGTTGTGCTCAGCTGTGTGAGAAATATGATTAGTTCGATAATACTTTGACTTCCTGTTATTTTAGGCATTGAGTACATATGTGCTTAATTCTATAATTTACAGTTATGTTCTATACTGACCAACTGGTTCAGTGATCATGCTCTGTCCTATATTGACAGTTAGCAATTTTCTAACTGATTCCTGGGTAGAATGCTTAAGAAAATGATGTGTTCTATATTGGTTAGTGTTTATGGATGGAATGCTATATCATCTATGGCTGGTCCATATGACAGTGATGCTTTTAGAATGATTCCTAATGTTCATACTTAGGAAAATGATTTGAATGCTTAATAAGTGAGGAAGTGACCAATTATGTATACTATCAACATGATAGTCAGATAATTATAAATGATTCCTAGGATTTGGCTAGGAAGATGATTTTCTTTCATTTGGGCTGATGTGATTGTCTCATTTAGCAAGGCTTATTCTTAATAGCTACCACTGTGGTGCCTCCATTGGAGTGTGCATATTGGTTTCCTATTTGCATGAACTGCTGTGAGCTTGATTGACTAAAACTTGATAAGATCCTATACCTGGCCTATGATGCAAAGGCTGAGGACAAACTCTTAATAAGAACAGATACTAAAGTTTGACTACCAAACTCTCAATGATGACTCAACATAGCATTACTATGTGGATCTGAGAGAAATCTCTCCTCACAACCCATAGTCGTGAAGGATGTGGTTGCTAGTTTTTTGATTTCTGGACATGATCTATTTGTTGGCTTTGACTGCTTGACTAGCTAAAAAGAGACTCATGTGGGGCTGCCAATGATGCATGGTCTGAGGCTTGATTATGTTTGTATATACAAATAGATGCTTGAATGGTTTTTCCTAGCTCAATGATGATACTGGTGTAGCATTTCTACACCAGTCTGAGAGCCTCCAATTTTCCCCACTAAAACTTATGCTCTAAAAGATGAAATGAGCATGTGCTATTACTATTATAAGTTGGCAACCTGATATGCCAAGTAGATCAACTCGACTTGGTGAGATTGTGGATAAGCTACAGCTGCTCTTGATCTACTGCTGTTGTTGTCTTGTCCTTGTGATGGATCTTGATTGATTCATGCCCATTATGTTGGATATTATTCTTGCCTTGGTACATCTGGCCTTGATTTCCCCTTGTCCTAGCTCTAGGATGGCTCCTGGGAGCAACCAGAGCTAAGGTGTGATGGTTTGGTCTAGATTGGTGATCTTGTGGTTGTTTATGTGTGGGCTTGGGATAAAAATAGAGGTGTGAGACTTGGTCTGGCTGTGGATGTGAAGAGAGAAGATAGTAGTAGTTCTACTATGGCTGGTGCTTTTCCTCTACTTGTTGTTGCCTTGTGGGGTTGACAACACATATGCCTGCATGCATGTGTGAGCTGCTTGTTTGTGTGCTGCTGGTACAGATACACCCCCCTGTCTAGGTTTCATCTGTGAGATCTTTGTGCTATGGTTGTGCTCGGATGGTTTCGTATTATCTCAAGTTTGGCTTTATTTTTGGGTTGCCAAATGGAATGGACTCCTTTACTATTCTACCAAGGTGAAACTTGCCCCTTTTAGACCCATGATGATGTGCTGAGGTCATTTGATATAAAAGAATAGATCCTACACTTGTTCTATTTCTGAACACTCTGTGATGAGCTTAAGCATATCATCAGTATGCTAAATTTGAGAGTAAGTTAATACACCAACCCCTTGTTTATTATTTATTTTGTTTGTCTCTTCTTGTTTATTGTTTTATGTTGCAGGGATCAAGAAGAGATGAAGATGTTGGGAGTGAAGACATGTAGTTAGGAAATAGTTTTAGGTTTTCTTTTATATATATGTGTAATTTCTTTTCTGATTGAATAATGTTGAGACATTGTAATTTATATTTTGTTTGAAAATTTTAAAAACATTGTACTGTTGTATTTTATTCAATAAACTTTACTTATTTCCTTATTATTTTACAATTCTTTTGTAAAGACAAAGTCATATATATATTTTCTTGTAATAAAGAATTCTTTTAGTTATTTCAGTAATGTAATTCCTTTTTCTACTTATTTGTTTCCTAATACTTTACTTTTATTTATTCATTGTAAAAATTCAATACAATACTATATCTATATAATATAAAGAATCCTTTTTATATAATTTTCTGTAATCATTTCATTTCAAGTTATTAAATATTTCCAAATCCTATTTATGAATTTTATAAATTCATTTGAATTTATATTTGAAATTCAAATACATGTTTGAATAAAATTTCCTTGAAACAAAGAATTCTACAAAGGTGATGTCGAAATCTATCGCACTTGCTCTGAAGTTTCCTTCAATACAAGAGAGATCCCGATCCCTCTATAGCTCTTTTAGTTTTGCGCGAAAATTCCCCGGATTTTCTATGCATGAATGGAATGCACAAACATGTGTCCTCTATATTTCTATGTGCTAATCCTAGGATTTTATAGACTCTCCCCCTTAAAATAAACTTTGTCCTCGAAGTTCACACCCTCTTATGTTTCCGAAGATAAAATTGACTTCTTCAAATCCCGGTGACTTGTTTAAATCCGGGAGGAAGATAATTGTGGTATCTTCATTCAAGCTTTTCCTTGGATCCTCTTCTGATTTGAAATGAGCCAACTAAATCCATTTGATGTATAAACTAGTTTTGAATCTAGCACTCCTACCCTGATCAGATCCTTTTGAGTGTTTTCAGATTAGGACATCTATTCAAGAAGTGTCTAAGTTTTTAGAAAGTCTCCTTAAGGTAAGATTCTGGTTTATATTTTGGCTAAATATAGCTTGACTCTAATATTAATCTAGTTATGGTATACTTAGTCCTTATGGCTTACTTTTTAAGAATGTTTTGGCTTTCTCCTAAACCTTACTCCGTATATCAACTCTCGATGCTTCATTATTCACTCTCCCTCTTGAGATTTTCTAATGGTCTTTTGAGGAACAGATGGTACACCCTCATACTTGGGAAATAGTGGTGCAAAATCTCTAACTCCTTAAATGTATGTATAAGGTAACTTATATCATAATAATGCCTTGACTTACCACTTGCTTTGTTGTGGTTGTCGCTGTTATTGACTTCATTTATGGTTTCATACTTCCGCTTTCCTGAGGATGTACCTTCTTCACCCACACCCTCCTTTGATGGTGATTTGGTGGATGTTGTGTCTCTTCCCACTGATGTTCCATAAACCTCCTGATGAGCCGGATAACATGATTTCTTGTGTCCTAGGGTTCCACACTTTCTACATCCCCCCCCGAAATTCTCCTACATTACTTTCTCCATTTGGATTAGGCTGAATATTTTGGGTAGATGGTAACCCCATTATTGGTTCTATTACTCGGTTTTAAGCAGTTCTTCTTCATGTGTCCTGATTCTCCACATTGGTAACATACTATCTTAGGTTTTGGACACTCCTTCAACACGTGGCCCCGAATTCCACAGTTGTGACATATCTTCTCTGTTTTGTATGTCATATGTGGATCCAGATAATTCTTCGTCATATGTCCTCGGACCTGACATGTTGTGGTCTGTTTTTGAATTCTCTTTTTCTTTCCTTTAGGTGCATCAATCTCATCATCTCCTGATATATGTGCACTATCCACCAATTCCTGGAACTCCTTTGCACGCATAATCCTGAGTTGCATCTTCATAATTGCTTGTAGTCCTTTCATGAACTTCTTTTGTCGTTTCGCCTCCTTGTTTACTTTCTCACTAATGTACTTGGATAAACGGTTAAACTCTCGTACATGTTTCAGGACTGGGAGATTCTTGTTCTCTAAGGCTTCATTATCTTTCCTTTTCCCATTGTTCTGATGAACAAATTCTTCCCGAAACTTCTTTTTGAACTTAGCCCAGGTACTGACACTTCCTTTCGGTATCACGAACTTGGACTTCTCCCAACACGTGGCTACGGTTCTGGTCAGTAGATAAGTTGCATAATGCAGCTTTTCTTCATCCTTGCATCCCACACGTTTAAGCTTACGAAATGTATCCATTAACCAATTCTCCGCATCCATAGGTTTTTCAACCATGGAAAAACTCCAGGGTTTGGTTTCAAAGAATTCCACCAGTTTAACCCTTGGATGTAATTCCTTGAATTGCTTCTCTTGCCTAACCTTTAATGTCTCCTAATAAAACTGGTTCTGCCTCTCTGTTTCAACCTTTCTTCCTTCTTCCATACACCTTATATATTGAAGAACTTCTTCATTGGTGGTTAAATACGGCTTTTGACTTGATCCTTCCTTCAGACTTGCCTGGTTAGCCTCCTTTTGTTGTATCACCAACATCTCATGAGCCTTCATCTTTCCAACATTAAAGTGATAATTCGCCTCTCCCTCATGCGAACCCATTTTCCTTTCTAGTCATGTACATCAAGTAAGGACTCCATGAAACATCATGCATATGCCCATAAAGTTCAAACTTCATGCATAGACCTAGTCACACAATAAAATCCAATAAAATACAACAAATCCAAATATTACCTCTAGCAAACATACATCCAAAGCATGTAGAAATAGTACTTCGAGTAAAACATCTCTTGTACTTAGGCTTTGATGTTATACACTACAATTTTTTTTGATACATATAGTGTATGGATTTCTATAGTTATATACCTATTTGTACGGCTCATAATGTTCGTTTTCTATGAAATTACACCATTTGCCCATTTGCAAAGGGATAACTTTTGGTAAAATTTGATCCGACTCTAGAGATAGTTGGTTAAATCACTCTATAATTGGTTATAACTTAATTATCCTTGGAGTTACATACTAAACATCATCCTCACATTTCTACCCTTTGTTTCTAATCTAAATTCCCTAAGCACATTTATTATAACAACGAATAATTCTCAAATTTTAACCAGTTTCATAATCTATATAGGTCTACTTGTACTACAAGAATACTGCCTTTTTGTTAATGCCACTATGGATTTGGCATATTCCATGGGGTTATATAAGCATAACCCTATTTGTTACTCTCCATAAGATTCTATTCTTCATATTATAGCTTTTAGTTAAACAAAACATTAGTTACTTCCCCTACCATAACATGTTGTTTAAGGTTTTGGGGCATACTCCCCAGGTATTTACCACTAGTATAAAGATAATAACAAAGTTTTACTTAATTTCATGGCTTCTCTTAGTAAGATAGCACCTTGATTAACTACTCCCTTATGAGGTACTCTGACTTGGTGATATATTATTCTAGTTTAGTTATAGTATGGAATAGTTTAGTAGAAGATATATTGCCTACTTATGAAATACTAGATAGGTACTTCCTATATTAAATAGTAGATAAGTATCATTAATAAGAAAAGAAGTAACCAAAAAAATCCACTAAGGTGTGACAAGGTTATCCTCAAGTGAATATTCATCACTTGTATAAGGAAATATGGTGTAGATAAGATGGCTTCCTATAGTCACTATCCAACCTACAGGTTCTACCCATTTACTAGGTTTCCAACCTAAGGTTAAAGCATATGCTCTGATACCAACTGCGGTGACCCAGCGTACCACTGCATGATGTAGTACACTATAGTCGTTGACATAACACCAATGGAACACCGTTCCATCCGCATTATATCCCTCAGAGTGGTACAACAGAAACATCGCGGGTCCAAGACAACACCTTAGATTACATATAACATATTACAAAAGATCCAGAGAACTTCCTCGAACAGTGAGGAATATTATATAGAAAGAACCAGAAAGATCCATTCGGAGTTACTTTAGCAGTACTACTATTAATATATGTATAAGGCTTGAAAGTACTACAATAGTATTGTTCTATAGAAGTAGGTTTTAGATTCTAGGAGTTTTATTTATATTCTATGCTTCAGCTTGTCTTTGATAGGTTCCGGTAAGGTCTTCGACTCCGTTGATCTCCCTCAGATATCTTCAACTCTTCAAGTAACTTATTTCTTAGGAACGCCATTGGTTTCTCCGAGATCTAGCAAGGGTTAAGAGGATACGTTGAGTACGAGCGTACTCGGCAAGTTCACTAAAGAGAAGTGTTTGATGCACTATTTATAGCCATAGACCATAGGTCGTAGGCAATGCAAGTTTTTGTAAATATTTCTTCAAAGGTTAATTTATACTGAAAAGCTATGTCCATCAGCCTTCACGGGTTTACCAGAACTTTCATGGAGTTCCTTTCCCACAGCGTTTGGAGCTCCTTCCCAGAACAGGGAGTAACAAGTTACAGTTCTTACACTCTGCAGAGGTGCGTTGCTTTACCCATGAGAGATCTTAGCTTTGTTGCACATTCGAGTTATAGGCTAGTTCAGACTTCCTTGGTGTGAGGCCCAGACTAAAATCCAAGCTAATCACTGTCCTTCTCCGCGACCCCGCATACAACGCAATTATTGTATGCCCAAACTCAAGGTATACTTTCCCCCGTATAAAACGGCTATACCTTAGTTGGATACACACAACAACCATTAACACTAGTAATCTGCCTTTTGTAAGCCCAGATCCACGGTAGACTTCCCTCGTATAAAACGACTATACCCATGATCTGCAACTTACAAATGCCCAGAACAGTGTCCGATGCATGCGAGAGGGAGCCGATCCAGCTGACTTCTCCGTCCCATTCCAAATCTCATGGTTAACGCGTAATATACGGCGCAAGAATCACTGACAACATTGGTTGTTAAGTCCTAGATGATATACTCCTGAGTAGTGGTATTCCAACTACCAGGTTTAATAGATTAGCTGATCACCCTGGATCAGTAACCAATAGTTCACATTATTATCAAAAATAATGTTTTCTGACCCTTTTGAAATGCAGGTGATGACAACACTAGATTTGCAAAATACTTTATAGAAAATAACCAAAAGACATGAGCAAGTGTGAACTTGCCTTTTGTGATTGCAAGATTATGCACTCACGGTCTTCGAGTCAGTATAAGATCCAAAATCTGAAATCAAAGGACTAATGTTTAAAGAAGCAAGATGCCATTATGCATAAATAATGCTATGCAATTTTATAATTCCCAAAGTGAAACCCTTAGTATTTTAACTAAATTGATCCTAGGTATCTTATTTAAGATTGGGTTTATCTTTAAGTTTATTTCATAAGAGATGGCATTGATAAGGAACTTAAGTGTTAGCAATCCAAAATATACAAGTACGGATATAGTAATGTGATTATGATTAATTGTTATCTGGTGACTAGGATAAGAAGTTCTTGGGTTGAGTTCTTAAGAGCTGAAGGAACTATTATAGACTTGTTTATGTGAAGTGGCAAAAATAAAAACATTTGGAGAAACTAGTGTTTAGTTAAAGTTAATCAGTCTTGAGGTTATTAGGTTTTACCTTAGGGTTTGTCAGGGTTACGAATGATGTTGAGTTATCATGTTTCAATTGATGATACAAGTGACCAATTAACTTTATAAAACATGAATAAACTTCAAATGAGATGTTTATGATTGTTTAGACCAAAGTTAACTATAAAAATAGAAATTAATTTTAAGATATAACGAGTTTTAGAATATCATCTAGTTTTAGGCTTTTGACAAATATGATTATGGATGATCCCTTTTAGTTTAAGTGAAAGATGAGTTTACAACATGCATCTTATTCATGGGAGCATAATTAGATGATCTTATAATTTTGTTAGAGTTTAGAATCATTTTAAGAGTGATTAAGAGATGAAGATTATTCACCATCTTGTACATGAGTGATATATAATATTTACTTAAAAGGAATTTTATTAGAATTTAAGATTTAATAAGAGTATTTAAAAGTTAATAGTTATACTTAAGTTTTATTATGAATTATGATTATGGAATTAGACTTAATAATTAAATTTAAAGGATTTAGTGTTTTTACTAAGAAAGGTGATTATTTCTTTCTTAGTAAATAATTTTGGAGAATTAACAAAGTGGGTATTTTATTTTAGTAAAATAAGTAAATGAGTTTTATTATCTAATGTTATTTAAATGTTATAGAATAATATATATAGTATTTTTCTAGTAAAATATATTCATTCAAGATCTTAAAAATGAATTTTTTTTATTTTTAAGTCTTACCTTTATTTTTATAAATTTCTTCAAAGGATTAAGTGTCTTTTAATATTTGCTTTATATTTTATTTTTAAAACTCTAAGTTAGTGTTTTTATAAAATAGTAGAGTTATTTTTATACACAAAAATGATTTTTATTTATTTTTAGGAGTTTTTATTGTTTTATGAAAGTTTACTCAGTATTTAATGATGTTAATATTATGTGCTCTATATTTATTTTAAATGAATAAAGTTATATTTTTATTAGATAGATCTTACTTTTATGATAATTTTAACATATTAAATGTATTTTTATGATTTTTCTCTAATTTTCTTGTCAACACCCGGATTTTTAATCTCAGATGCCTGTTATGCCATACATCGCAACCCCAGGATTACCATTTTTGCGAGACATAACAGAATTGGATACCATAGTACATCATCCATTACAAACCGTACTTAAGGTCTTACACAAATAGTGATCTCATGATCCAGTTCTTAATACAACATCAAGCAGCGGAATACGTAATAATAGCGGTAGCATAGGCGAAGCTCCATCTTCGGGGTCACATGCAATGCTGACGATGGGAGATGATCCTAGTTGTTGTAACCTTCCTGGGGTCCATCCTCCAGGTACTCCTCTTCATAGTCTGGCCACCGGAATAGCCGGGGACAAAGCCATGAGTACTCTTTAAGTACTCGCAAACTAAAACTAACAAGTGAAAGGGGGTTTTGATAATAGGACACTAGGCTCTAGGGTTATTTTGCAAAAGCCAGATTTATCTCTACTAAGTTTAGAAGCAACGAATGCTAGTTGAATGTTTATAACACCTAAGTGGGAACTTGTAGTTCATATCACAACCCTGTTGTAGTCAAGTCAAAGTCTCAGTTCATTTCACAAGTCTTTTGAAAACATCTGACGGGGGAACAGTATGGCCACTCCAACTGTCCATAACCACGGACGCGGCTATTCTAATAGTCTGACACTCTGCAGAGATTGTACACTTTCACCACAACATTCGATACATCCGTCAGGAACAAATCCTGAATTCACCATACTCAGTATGTGGATAATCAATCCTAACCTTTCAATTACACGCCCTAGTATAAGGACCTCTCCTGTGAGTTTGGCCTCCCAACCATGACCAACTGTCATCTTGGGTACTGCACAGTGGACAATCTTCACAAGGTAGCCTCAGCTCAGACCTTGGCCGTGAGGGAACTAATACTAAGGTATATAAGTTTCCAGTCAAGCCCTACCCAATCTTCGGGAATTGTGGCTGTACGATAAAATTGGAATGGTATCGCATCCAGACAACCATCAGTTTTATAAAGGGATAAGGCTCATGCCTCAACATTTTCATCACCAAAATCATCAGGTGTTTCGGAAACACATGTCCAAAACATTTCAATAGAATGATCCATCATTCCAAGGTTTTCATAACCATTTTTCCACCAAGTATTCCCATCTAAAGTTGATCAAGTTTTATGCTTAGCACTAGCATCTACAAGTGGGGGTAAGCTCTAATGAGGGGTGGTAAACTAGTGAAGTTTTAACTAAGTTCGATCTCATGCCTTAGGATGACATCAAGATTATCTATCTTAGGCCAAATTTTATGCTCTTTATGCAACCTTCACATATTTTTCTAGTATCTAGCATTCTCTTAGGTAAACTCTAAGTAAGAGCTTTGATAAAGAAATAAAGTAAGAAGCTTGCAAGTAAAACTAGGATGGGTTTATCAAGTGGATATGATCACATATGCTTAAGGCATATAGTGGGCATAGTAACAAGTAGTGGTTTGTTGCATCAGTAGAGTATCTTGCAAGTGTTAGCTTGCACATTAACTAGTAGTATTAGGCTTGCCTTGTGCATAGCAGTGGTTGAAGTTCTCCTCGGCTTCTTCTTCGTAGTATCCTCCTTCCTCCTCGTATCCTTGGTCGGGACTAGCGTCTATAAATACATACGATGTACACAATCACCAAACAATACTTAACTACTTGCAATCATCACACACAAGGGTCCTATAGATGATCTAGCATCATCACTAACATTACAAGATTAAAGCTTGGTTTAATTCCTTTTAGTTTTAGAAAATAATTTCTACTCATTGAAAAACTACTTAAGATTTAATATTCTCCAAACCAAATATGGGATCATGTTGACACATGTCATCACCACATATTGTAGTTCGTGGGAATGTGTTTTAAAGTGGTGTCACAATTTAATAAGGTGTTTCCCTTTTATTTTAATTAATTAAAGTGGCTAGAAATGCCTATGGGGCATTCTTTTATTACTTGAACATTATTTCTGTAAGTAAACCTATATATTTTTATATAATCTGAAAGGTATGGTTAAATGTGATTTTTGAGAGTTGGAATCAACTCAAAAGCTATTATGGTTTAAATTTGAAAAATGTTTGAATGCATAAAAGCTTCTGCCTTGTTATTTTTAGAATGGGCGATCTATAGATCCAAATGAATTGAATCCAACGGGCTTGGATTCAGCATTCCCAGACCTTTCTAACAAAATTGGTTTCATTCAATTTGGTGCACTGAATCGATCTAGGTTGATTTCTGAAACTGGGTACAGAAGTGTGTTTGAAATAAAATGGAAAAGGTTTAATTCAAATAACTAGGCTGCGCGGGAAAAGTTAACGAGCCGGCCTGCTAAGCGTAGCGCTTCCGCGGGCTGTTTAAGTGGTTATCCCCACTTGTCAGTGAGACAGGGGGGGCGAAGCGGTACGGGGCAACGTGGTGCGTTCGATCTGGTTCTAATCCAACGACTGGGAGTCATCGTCGACGTTGGGCAACGCCGGCGAGACAGAAACCTAGCGTGGCCAGTGGGGGTTGCTGGGGTGTCACATCCCAAAGTTTTCCAAATTTTGAAATGTGAAAAAAATAAACAAAATAAATAATTGTCGAATTTTAGGGTGAGATAGCAAATGAGCTATGTAAGATGTAATAAATTATTTTATTCCTGGTTATAAAGTTGTATTATGACCTTTGTTTCTTGATATTACATCTTGACTGTGGGTGCTAGCTATTGATCCAGGGACTAGCATTGTAAACATAGGGATCTCTACCTTATTAAAGGTTGGGAACCTTACATAGGGGCTCACCGGGGTGCAGGCGAGGGTCGGAGAGGTGGGCGAACGACGAAGTCGACGACGACGAATCTCCTGGTACCGGTGGCTCCTCCTAGGGCGGCTCCAATCGCTGGCTTCCTTCTTCTCCAGAGGCGACGGGCTCCGGTGAAATTCCGGCGATGCGCTGCTCGCCTTGCTCCGGGAACGGTGTGGCACGATCAGTGATGAGAGGGGAGTAGAATGGTGTGCTCAATTCGGCTGGGGGTAGCCTCTATTTATAGTCGAGCGAGGGGACCGACGGGACGCACGGTGAGCTCGTCGGGGGTGATGGTACATACGGCTATTGGCATGGGTGAAGGTAGGGGACGGTGCGGTGTTCCCTGGCGATGATCAACGATACGGTGGTGGGACGTGGGGCGGTGCGGGTTGGTCTGGAACACGCGACGCTCTGCGTGGCAGAGGCGGCCTCTTCAACGGCGAGCGGTGGCTGTACGGCATGGGGCGGCGAACGGGGATGTCTGGCGGTCTCCTGGGTCGGTGGCGATCGTGTATGCACGCGGCGAGGGCGGCGCGCGGTCCGTGGGCTTTGGTCGAGGGTGGCGCTCTGGCGCATGCTTGGCACGGTTGGCAGAGGCGCGGGCGCGGTGTTCCTGGGTGCTCTGGTCGGTATCTTCGAGGCAGGGCTGGTCGAGAGGGGGCGGTGAAGCATGGGTGATCTCCCAGACAAGGTTGGCACGGCTAGTCTCCTCCCTAGCTTGCTGTCGACATGTGGGTGGCAAGGGTGGCTTCGGCTGTTCACCATTGATGATATTGGCAAGCTCACAGTGGTGCTAGTTCTTGGTTAATCTTGCTAGATGATCTACTGAGCTGGTTGTGAGCTAGATAGGGAACCAGTTAGGCTCAAAACACTGCACACTATAGTGTTTTGATTTTGTTTGATTTGTGTCTGCCAAGTGTTTGATGAAATGGCCGCATGAATTCAAGTTTTGAATTTGGAAAAGATTTTTGGTGGGTGTGCTAGATTGGTGCTGGTGAGTCTGCAGATGCTTGGGTTTTGAAAGTTGAGCTTGTTTGAGTGGTTTTTGAAAAAGTGGGGTCTTCCCATATGATAAAGATTCAATTTTGAATTGCCATTTAAACTATGCATTTGAAAGTTTCTGGATGATCACAAAGTGGGCCTTGATACTTTGTTATGAGTACAATCAAGGGGTGCAAAGATCTAGAAAAGTTTCTGTTAGGTTCTGAAAGTTTGAGACAACCAAAGTAGGTATGGGAGTTAAATTGGTCAAAATGACCATTCCTTTATTTTATTTGTTTTGCTTCACTTGTCTTTGGGAAAGGTGTGGGAAATGTTTAGATGATGTTTATTTCACCTAAGAAACATTTTACAAGCAAAGAAACACACAAACAAGGTGGTTCAAAAGAATTTCAAATTAAATGCATACACATATGCATGCTTTCATAATTTTATTTAGAAAAGTTTTTGTTAACCCTAATTTTGATGATTAGAGTTTGATGATTTAAGTTTAGTATTTTTGGGATGTTACAAAACTTCCCCCCTTAAACAAAATCTCGTCCCGAGATTTGAAAAAGGACGAAAAGATTACCTAGGATTTGAAGAGATCGAGAAACTCCGTCGTGATGTGATCTTCGCGCTCCCAGGTAGCTTCCTCTTGTGTGTGGTTGCTCCACTAAATCTTGAGAAACTTGATGCTTCGGGTTCGGGTAGTTCGAAAAGCTTCTTACAAAATACGGATGGGTACTTCGGGATAGGTCAGTTCATCGTTGATCTCTTTGGTCCGGTGATCGATATTTTTGAACACTTCGGTCTTCTCTGGGACTTCGAGACACTTGCGAAGTAACAAGATATGGAACACATTGTGCACGGCGGACATCTCTTCCGGTAGTTCCAATTGATACGATACTTCTCCTCGACGGTTCAGAATCTTGAAAGGTCCAATATATCTGGGGGCTAACTTTCCTTTGAGTTGGAAACGCTGCATTCCTTTCAATGGAGACACCTTCAGATAAACGAAGTATCCTATGTTGAAGGCGAGGTCTCGACGTCTCTTGTCGGTGTAACTCTTTTGTCTGGATTGGGCTGTCTTGAGGTGCTCAAGAATCTTGTGAACCTTCTCTTCTGCTTCTCGTAGGATGCCGGGTCCGAAAATCTGACTCTCTCCTACTTCCGACCAGTTCAAAGGGGTGCGACACTTCCTTCCGTACATGAATTCAAATGGGGCCATTTTGCAAACTGGCTTGGTAACTGTTATTGTAGGAAAATTCTGCAAACGGCAGACAGTCTTCCCACTTGGATCCATATTCTAACACACACGCTCTCAGCATATCTTCGATTATTTGGTTTACTCGCTCCGTTTGTCCATCGGTCTGAGGGTGATATGCGGTGCTGAAATCTAGGCGGGTTCCTAAACCTTCTTGGACTTTCTTCCAGAATCTCGAGGTAAACTAAGTTCCTCGATCCGATACAATGTTCTTGGGAACTCCATGCAAACTAACGATTCTAGCGATGTACAACTCTGCTAGTTTCGAACTTTGATATGTGGTCTTGACGGGTACGAAATGGGCGACTTTGGACAATCTATCCACTATGACCCAGATAGAGTCATTTCCCCTACTAGAAGTAGGCAGTCCAGTGATAAAGTCCATTCCAACAGAATCCCATTTCCATTCCGGAATCTGCAAGGGTTGCAACAATCCAGTGGGTCTTTGATGTCCTGCCTTGACTCGCTGACATATATCACACTTGGCGATATAGCTTCCGATTTCTCTCTTCATCTTATGGCACCAAAATTGCTCTTTTAAATCTGGATACATCTCAGTTCCTCCGGGATGGATAGAATAAAGAGTATCATGAGCCTCCTTCAAAATAACTTCTTTCAACTCAGAATCTGCTGGTACACAAAGGCGTCCTTTGTACCACAGAACTCCTTCTTCGTCTTCGGTGAATCCGGGTACTTTGCCTGTACCGATACGACGCTTGATTCCGTCGATACTAGATTTTCCTTTCTGCGCCTCTTTAATCTGACTGATCAAAGTGGGCTGGAGTTCTATGCTAGCCAAAAATCCTTCACTGACTAATTCCATTCGAAAATCTTCCATCTCTTTGTGCAAACTTGGTTGCTCCTTAAAAATCATAGAGTTCAAGCGGCACGGTAATCTGCTAAGGGCATATGCTACCACATTGGCTTTACTAGGGTGATAGTGAATGTCCAGGTCGTAATCCTTGATTAGCTCAATCCATCTTCTATGTCTCATATTCAGCTCCTTCTGAGTGAATATATACTTCAGGCTCTTGTGATCCGAATATATCTCACAACGGTTTCCCATCAGGTAATGCCTGCATGTTTTCAAGGCTAGAACTGAGGCTGCGAGTTCGAGGTCATGGGTTGGGTAATTTTTGCTCATGTTGTTTCAGTTGTCGAGATAGATAAGATATAACTTTGCCTTCTTGCATTAGCACACATCCGAGACCGATCTTGGATGCATCACAATACACATCGAAGGGCTTCGTGATATCTGGCATGATCAAGATTGGGGCTGAAATCAGTCTCCTCTTGAGTTCTTGAAAACTCGCTTCACATTTGTCTGTCCATTCAAATTTCTTGTCCTTCTTCAGCAATTGGGTCATGGGTCTGGCGATACTAGAGAATCCTTCTACGAATTTGCGGTAATATCCCGCCAATCCGAGAAATGCACGAATTTGGGTTTGAGTGGTTGGGGCTTGCCAATCTTCTACATCTTTCACTTTGGCAGGGTCAACGGAAATTCCTCCGGCGGATACAATGTGACCGAGGAATCCTACCTCCTGTAACCAGAATTCACATTTGCTAAACTTGGCATACAACTAATGCTCTCTAAGGGTTCCAAGAATGGTCCTTAGGTGTAGCTCATGTTCTTCTTCTGAGTTGGAATAAATTAGAATGTCATCAATGAAAACAACGACAAACTTATCCAGGAAGTCCATAAAAATCTTATTCACGAGATTCATGAAATAAGCGGGGGCATTGTTTAGTTCGAAAGACATGACTGTATACTCATACAATACATATCTGGTGGTAAAGGCAGTCTTTGGAATATCCTCTGCACGAATTTTGAGTTGATGATAGCCAGTTCTAAGATCAATCTTAGAAAGCACCTTGGCACCGGTCAACTGATCAAAAAAATCTTCTATCTTGGGCAAGGGGTACTTGTTCTTGATGGTGACATCATTCAATTTCCGATAATCCGTACACAAACGGTTACCTCCATCCTTCTTGTCCACAAACAAGACAGGTGATCTCCAAGGTGACGCACTTGGTTGAATTAATCCGATTTCCAACATGGAATCCAGTTGCTTCTTCAGTTCTGCGAGCTCTGACGGGTTCATACTATAGGGTCTCTGGGCTATGGGTCCGGTTCCAGGAATTAGTTCGATGATAAACTCGATATCCCGATCTGGGGGCATACCAGGCAAAACATCTGGAAATACATCGGGGTATTCACAGACTATCCGGACTTGGTCAATGGTAGGTTGGGCTATACTCTTGTTGCATTTGAATTGTCAAGGTAAGGTTTCAGATATATTCTCGACTGATATTCCGGCTGTACCGGTCATGGTTATGGATTTCTTGGCACACTCAATCAATCCTTTATGTTTGGACATCCAATCCATTCCTAGTACTACTTCCAATCCTTTAGTTCTGAGTACGATCAGTATTGCATAAAAATCTATGCCATGGATTCAGATAGGGAAGGCTTTGCAAATTTGCCTAGCCTTGGTGGTTGATCCGGGAATTTGAACAATCATAACATGCTTCAGTTTGGTTGGTTGAATTTTACTAGTGCATGCAAATTCTTCGGTGACAAATGAATGCGATGCACCAGAATCAAACAACACTCTAGCAAGTACTGAATTAATAGAAAACATAGCCAGCATGACGTCTGGCGCTTCCTGAGCTTCTTCAGCATGCATGAGGAAAAGACGGTCGTTGCGATTGAGCGAATTCCCTAGGGCAAATCTTCTCCCTGGCTGAACACGACACTACTGCTGAGCTGGGACATTGGCATTGGGGGCTGCGGCATTCTTCTTGTTGGGGCACTCGTTGGAATAGTGACCTTTATTTCCACAGTCATAACAAGTCACTTGCGACTTGTCCTTTGCTGCTACGGGCACAACATTGCTTCCAGTCCTAGGGGCAGTGTTGGGGTTGGCGGTAGCATTGTTGTTGTTGAACTTGGGTGGGGCACGATTGAAATTGCTAGCGTTGCCGGGCTTGTTGTGATTTCCTCCGGGCCTAGGGTTTCCACGGTTGGGATAGGTCGGACGGTTCATCGGGGGTCTGTTGGTTCTTGGGGCAAATCCTGGAGATGGGTTGGGGCGATACTTTGGGGTCTGATGGGTTCCTGGTTGATGCATCATGCGACTCTTGCGGTTCTCATTGGCCTGGTTGATCTTTCCTTCCATCTGGATAGCTGAGTCAACAAGGGCTTCAATATCCACAAAGGGGATATTGACTAACACAGTCTGCATCTCGTCATGCAGACCATTCAGAAATCTTTATTTCTTCTTGGCTTCGGTGTCTATCTCATCGGTAATGACAAGAATTTGTCACGGTATTCCACTACGGTCATCCTTCCTTGCTTCAGCTCTCTGAATTCGTCTCTCATCCTCTTGATCAAACCCGGTGGCACATGGGTTCTGCTAAACTTGACCTTGAATTCCTCCGAGGTCATCATCTGGCCTCCGGTCATTGCGCGAACACTATTCCACCATGCCCTGGCATCTCCGGCTAGATAGTGGGTGGCGAACAGCACTTTGTCGTTGGCTTCTACTCCGGCGACTTCTAGGTTATTTTCCATGGTTTGCAGCCAATCATCGGCGTCTAGGGGTTCTTCTGACTTAGTGAAAACAGGTGGGTTGGTATTCTGGAAATTCTTGAGCTTAGATCCATGGTTGTCCTGATTTTCGTGGCCTTGGTTGTTGTGGGCAAGCTAGGCTACCTGTTGCAGGGTGGCTAGGTTGGCTTGACGTTCTGCTCTTTCAGCTTCGCGGTCAGAAGTCAATATTTGCAGAATCTGCAACATCGGGTCCGGGGATGAACCACTTCCTCCACGTGGCATCTGAAGATTGAGATAGATCGTGAGAAAAGAGGGAAATTTCTAAGGTTTTGGGTCTTTGAAAAGTTTTTAAAGTTTGACTCAAATTTTTCTAGCAACTTGCTTTTCATTCATTCATTCATAGCACACAGTACAATACACACCACAACAAAGAAAAACAGATGGTTTTAAGAACCAGTCTGGAAACTACGATACAAGGGGACCGAATACTACTCACTACGCTAGTGCTCAAGTGCTACTACTCCTCGAAATCGGTGGCTTCATCATCCTCATCATCATCGATGAAGGCGAAATCATCCTCATCGGTGAAGAAGTCCATAGCCTGATACTCCAGAAAATCATCATCATCGCTGAGATAGGAGTAGGGGTCTCCACGAAGATCCTCTCCTGCATTCTCCCTTTCTTCCAACTGCATGTCTCTCTCGTGGATGGTCTCCTCCAAAGATGAGATGCGGTGGCGAAGACGGGCAATGATGCGCTCCTTCTTGTCGAGCTGACGGCGGCAAGACTTGCGATCCTTTGCTAGCATGGCGATGGTTTGGTCCTTCGTCTTGATGATTGCAGACTTGTGGTTGCAGTAGTCATGACAGTTGTCCAACTCCTGTTGACGATCGTACATCATGAAGCTAAGGTGGTCCAATTGAGTCTTCAGCTCGGGGTGGTATGGGGCTTCCAGTGGTTATCCATTTGCATCACGCCTTGGGCAAAACTCAAAGCGAGTACCCTTGATCTGATTGATGCTCTGCCCACATAGACGGGAAAGAGCTTCCTGCATGGCCCTGGCAAGTCCATCGAGCCAGTTTTTTTCTCTCAAGATAAACTGAATTCCCTCCGTAGTGGGAGGTTCAATCTTTCCTTCGAGACTTGCAACAATTAGCCACTGCAGATATTCTCCTCCTTGATCATTGAGCTGAGCTCCGAAGAACTCGGGGTGTGGACGCTCCAGAAGTTTCGAAAGCTGGTCCAAATCCCTCTCGAAGATAAGGTCTCCTCCATTCCCCAACTGATAAAACTTGATGTACTTCACGTCCATCTATAAGAATATAGGATGAGTAAGTTAGTAGAGTGATTAAGTGTGTCAATATTTTATGTATATTGCAAAAGTTTTTGAGGAACATGAATTTTCATGAAAGAATCAAAGGGATAAGAATGAGAATAAGTTTTTGTAAATATTTGTTTTCTTTGGTTTTGAAACTAAGTTTTTGATTCAACCTCCAATCTAAATGGGGTCTCCTATGGTCAGGATGGCTCTGATACCAACTTGTCAACACCCGGATTTTTAATCTCAGATGTCTGTTATGCCATACATCGCAATCCCAGGATTACCATTTTTGCGAGACATAACAAAATTGGATACCATAGTACATCATCCATTACAAACTGTACTTAAGGTCTTACACAAATAGGCATCTCATGATCCAGTTCTTAATACAACATCAAGCAGCGGAATACGTAATAATAACGGTAGCGTAGGCGAAGCTCCATCTTCGGGGTCACAGGCAATGCTGACGATGGGAGATGATCCTAGTTGTCATAACTTTCCTGGGGTCCATCCTCCAGGTACTCCTCTTCATAGTCTGGCCATGGGAATAGCCAGGGACAAAGACATGAGTACTCTTTAAGTACTCGCAAACTAAAACTAACAAGTGAAAGGGGGTTTTGATAATAGGACACTAGGCTCTAGGGTTATTTTGCAAAAGCCAGATTTATCTCTACTAAGTTTAGAAGCAACGAATTCTAGTTAAAGGTTTATAACACCTAAGTGGGAACTTGTAGTTCATATCACAACCCTGTTGTAGTCAAGTCAAAGTCTCAGTTCATTTCACAAGTCTTTTGAAAACATCTGACGGGGGAACAGTATGGCCACTCCAACTGTCCATAACCGCGAACGCGGCTATTCGAATAGTTTGACACTCTGCACAGATTGTACACTTTCACCACAACATTCGATACATCCGTCAAGAACAAATCCTGAATTCACCATACTCAGTATGCGGATAATCAATCCTAACCTTTCAATTACACGCCCTAGTATAAGCACCTCCCCTGTGAGTTTGGCCTCCCAACCATGACCAACTGTCATCTTGGGTACTGCACAGGTGGACAATCTTCAAAAGGTAGCCTCAGCTCAGACCTTGGCCGTGAGGGAACTAATACTAAGGTATATAAGTTTCCAGTCAAGCCCTACCCAATCTTCGGGTATTGTGGTTGTACGATAAAATTGGAATGGTATCGCATCCAGACAACCATCAGTTTTATAAAGGGCTAAGGCTCATGCCTCATCATTTTCATCACCAAAATCATTAGGTGTTTCGGAAACACATGTCCAAAACATTTCAATAGAATGATCCATCATTCCAAGGTTTTCATAAGCATTTTCCACCAAGTATTCCCATCTAAAGTTGATCAAGTTTTATGCTTAGCACTAGCATCTACAAGTGGGGGTAAGCACTAATGAGGGGTGGTAAACTAGTGGAGTTTTAACTAAGTTTGATCTCATGCCTTAGGATGACATCAAGATTATCTAGATTAGGCGAAATTTTATGATCTTTATGCAACCTTCACATATTTTTCTAGTATATAACATTCTCTTAGGTATACTCTAAGTAAGAGCTTTGATGAAGAAATAAAGTAAGAAGCTTGCAAGTAAAACTAGGATGGGTTTATCAAGTGGATATGATCACATATGCTTAAGGCATATAGTGGGCATAGTAACAAGTAGTGGTTTGTTGCATCAGTAGAGTATCTTGCAAGTGTTAGCTTGCACATTCACTAGTAGTATTAGGCTTGCCTTGTGCAGAGAAGTGGTTGAAGTTCTCCTCGTCTTCTTCTTCGTAGTATCCTCCTTCCTCCTCGTATCCTTGGTCGGTACTAGCGTCTATAAATACATACGATGTACACAATCACCAAAAAATACTTAACTACTTGCAATCATCACACACAAGGGTCCTATAGATGATCTAGCATCATCACTAACATTACAAGATTAAAGCTTGGTTTAATTCCTTTTATTTTTAGAAAAGTAATTTCTACTCATTGAAAAACTACTTAAGATTTACTATTCTCCAAACCAAATATGGGATCATGTTGACACATGTCATCACCACATATTGTAGTTCGTGGGAATGTGTTTTAAAGTGGTGTCACAATTTAATAAGGTGTTTCCCTTTTATTTTAATTAATTAAAGTGGCTAGAAATGCCTATGGGGCATTCTTTTATTACTTGAACATTATTTCTATAAGTAAACCTATATATTTTTATATAATATGAAAGGTATGGTTAAATGTGATTTTTGAGAGTTGGAATCAACTCAAAAGCTATTATGGTTTAAATTTGAAAAATGTTTGAATGCAGAAAAGCTTCTGCCTTGTTATTTTTACCATGGGTGATCTATAGATCCAAATGACTTGAATCCAACGGGCTTGGATTTAGCATTCCCAGACCTTTCTAACAAAATTGGTTTCATTCAATTTGGTGCATTGAATCGATCTAGGTTGATTTTTGAAACTGGGTACAGAAGTGTGTTTGAAATAAAATGGAAAAGGTTTAATTCAAATAACTGGGCTGCGCGGGGAAAGTTAACGGGCCGGCCTGCTAAGCGTGGCGCTTCCGCGGGCTATTTAAGTGGTTGTCCCCACTTTTCAGTGAGACATGAGGGAGGGGGCGAAGCGGTACGGGGCAACGTGGTGCGTTCGATCTGGTTCTAATCCAACGGCTGGGAGTCAATGTCGACGTTGGGCAACGCCGGCGAGACAGAAACCTAGCGCGGCCAGTGGGGTTTGCTGGGGGATCACCGAGGTGCAGGCGAGGGTCGGCGAGGCGGGCGAACGACGAAGTCGACGACAGCGAATCTCCTGGTACCGGTGGCTCCTCCTGGGGCGGCTCTAATCGCTGGCTTCCTTCTTCTCCAGAGGCGGCGGGCTCCGGTGAAATTCCAGCGATGCGCTGCTCGCCTTGCTCCGGGAACGGTGTGGCACGATCAGTGATGAGAGGGGAGTAGAATGGTGTGCTCAATTTGGCTGGGGGTGGCCTCTATTTATAGTCGAGCGAGGGGACCGACGGGGCGCACAGTGAGCTCGTCGGGGGTGATGGTATAGACGGCTATTGGCATGGGCGAAGGTAGGGGACGGTGCGGTGTTCCCTGGCGATGCTCAACGATATGGTGGCGAGACGTGGGGCGGTGCGGGTTGGTCTGGAACACGCGACGCTCTACACGGCAGAGGCGGCGTCTTCAACGGGGAGCGGTGGCTGTACGGCATGGGGCGACGAACGGGGATGTCTGGAGGTCTCCTGGGTCGGTGGCGATCGTGTATGCACGCGGCGAGGGCGGCGCGCGGTCTGTGGGCTTTGATCGAGGGTGGCGCTCTGGCGCATGCTCGGCACGGTTGGCAGAGGCGCAGGCGCAGCATTCCTGGGTGCTCTGGTCGGTGTCTTCGAGGCAGGGCTGGTCGAGAGGGGGCGGTGAATCATGGGTGATCTCCTAGACAAGGTTGGCACGGCTAGTATCCTCCCTAACTTGCTGTCGACATGTGGGTGGCAAGGGTGGCTTCGGCTGTTCACCATTGATGATATTGGCAAGCTCACAGTGGTGCTAGTGCTTGGTTAATCTTGCTAGATGATCTACTGAGCTGGTTGTGAGCTAGATAGGGAACCAGTTAGGCTCAAAACACTGCACACTGTCGTGTTTTGATTTTGTTTGATTTGTGTCTGCCAAGTGTTTGATGAAATGGCCGCATGAATTCAAGTTTTGAATTTTGAAAATAGTTTTGGTGGGTGTGCTAGATTGGTGCTGGTGAGTCTGCAGATGCTTGGGTTTTGAAAGTTGAGCTTGTTTGAGTGGTTTTTGAAAAAGTGGGATCTTCCCATAAGATAAAGATTCAATTTTGAATTGTCATTTAAACTATGCATTTGAAAGTTTCTGGATGATCACAAAGTGGGCCTTGATACTTTGTTATGAGTACAATCAAGGTGTGCAAAGATCTAGAAAAGTTTCTGTTAGGTTCTGAAAGTTTGAGACAGCCAAAGTAGGTATGGGAGTTAAATTGGTCAAAATGACCATTCCTTTATTTTATTTGTTTTGCTTCACTTGTCTTTTGGAAAGGTGTGGGAAATGTTTAGATGATGTTTATTTCAGCTAAGAAACATTTTACAAGCAAAGAAACACACAAACAAGGTGGTTCAAAAGAATTTCAAATTAAATGCATACACATATGCATGCTTTCATAATTTTATTTAGAAAAGTTTTTGTTAACCCTAATTTTGATGATTAGAGTTTGATGATTTAAGTTTAGTATTTTTGGGATGTTACATTTCTATACCTGAAAATGTTTAAATGTTATTTTGGTAATTTATTTGTTTTACTTTTATTTTATTTCTTATCCTAACTATCTTGGGCTGTTTGGGTTGGGTACATGGGCCAGCTTGGCCCATTTAGGTTGGCCTAGTTTGGGATTTGGCCCAACCATCTCACCCCTAGCCCCTTCTCTCTTCATCCTTGCACCCAGGCACTCCACGCACGTCCCTGACCTCGACTCCCCTCTCGCGATGCAGCGAGGTGCCCTCCAGTTCAATTCCGGTGAGGCAGGCCGTTGCGGCCGCCCCCGTTGGTCGCCGAAGCTCTGCCTCCCCTAGACTGACCTTGCCCTCCAACTCGATTTGCGAATCTTTCCTCTACCAGGTCGTATCTAACCCTCTCTGGTGCTAGGGTTCTGATGCCCGCGGCGCCGCCGTTCACCGGTGATGTGCTGGATGCTGCGGTTTGACTACGACACTCGCCGCGCTGTAGCTGTTGCTGGGATGGCTTGGTGCGGTGCAGGTGCTTCGGTGCCCACCATGTTGCCGTGATGCTACACCCGCGGCCTCTGCCTCCTCTTCGGCGAGCTAGGACTCCCTCTAGGTAGGTTGCTCCTTCTACCCTCTCTATAGCTGGTACGGCTACCCTCTCTACTGAAGATTGTAGATCCCTAGTATCATCTGCTGAAGATTTATGTGGTGACAATCCCCCTTATCTTTGATCTGTAAGATCTGTTTAGAGTGTGTCAATGATGATTCACTATTGTCAAGTGCTTGTGTTTAGATTTCTAGTAATGCTTGTGAGACAGAGATCATGGGATACTCAAAGGGTCCTCTTTGAATGCTCTCTCCTGACTAGTAGATAAACCAAGCATGTATAATTGTGCCTAGACTGTCACTCTTGTGCTCAGCTGTGTGAGAAATATGATTAGTTGGATAATACTTTGACTTCCTGTTATTTTAGGCATTGAGTACATATGTGCTTAATTCCAGAATTTACAGTTATGTTCTATACTGACCAACTGGTTCAGTATAGGTTGAGGTTGATCATGCTCTGTCCTATATTGACAGTTAGCAATTTTCTAACTGATTCCTGGGTAGAATGCTTAAGAAAATGATGTGTTCTATATTGGTTAGTGTTTATGGATGGAATGGTATATCATCTATGGCTGGTCCATAAGGCAGTGATGCTTTTAGAATGATTCCTAATGTTCATACTTAGGAAAATGATTTGAATGCTTAATAAGTGAGGAAGTGACCAATTATGTATACTATCAACATGATAGTCAGATAATTATAAATGATTCCTATGATTTGGCTAGGAAGATGATTTTCTTTCATTTGGGCTGATGTGATTGTCTCATTTAGCAAGGTTTATGCTTAATAGCTACCACTGTGGTGCCTCCATTGGAGTGTGCATATTGGTTTCCTATTTGCATGAACTGCTGTGAGGTTGATTGACTAAAACTTGATAAGATCCTATATCTGGCCTATGATGCAAAGGCTGAGGACAAACTCTTAATAAGAACAGATACTAAAGTTTAACTATCAAACTCTCTATGATGACTCAACATAGCATTACTATGTGGATCTGAGAGAAATCTCTCCTCACAACCCATAGTCGTGAAGGATGTGGTTGCTAGTTGTTTGATTTGTGGACATGATCTATTTCTTGGCTTTGACTGCTTGACTAGCTAAAAAGAGACTCAGGTGGGGCTGCCAATGATGCATGGTCTGAGGCTTGATTATGTTTGTATATACAAATAGATGCTTGAATGTTTTTTCCTAGCTCAATGATGATACTGGTGTAGCATTTCTACACCAGTCTGAGAGCCTCCAATTTTCCCCACTAAAAATTATGCTCTAAAAGATGAAATGAGCATGTGATATTACTATTATAAGTTGGCAACCTGATATGCCAAGTAGATCAGCTCGACTTGGTGAGATTATGGATAAGCTGCAGCTGCTCTTGATCTACTGCTGTTGTTGTCTTGTCCTTGTGATGGATCTTGATTGATTCATGTCCATTCTGCTGGATATTATTCTTGCCTTGGTACATCTGGCCTTGATTTCCCCTTGTCCTAGCTCTAGGATGGCTCCTGGGAGCAACCAGAGCTCAGGTGTGATGGTTTGGTCTAGATTGGTGATCTTGTGGTTGTTTATGTGTGGGCTTGGGATAAAAATAGAGGTGTGAGACTTGGTCTGGTTGTGGATGTGAAGAGAGAAGATAGTAGTAGTTCTACTATGGCTGGTGCTTTTCCTCTACTTGTTGCCTTATGGGGTTGATAGCACATATGCCTGCATGCATGTGTGTAGGGGTTCGTAGCATGGAAAACAAAAAAATTCTACCGCATGCACACAAACAAGCCAAGATCTATCTACTAGATTTAGCAACGAGTCGATTAGAGTACTCACCCTCGAAGATTCCAAAGCGGTTAACGAGAGCAGATTATCGTGGGTGATGTATTCATACACTTGCTGATCTCAAGATCGCTTAGACGATCCTTCCGGCGCTGCGTTCCGCCAGCTCTTCCGCAGTTGGTCACACGTTCGGTAATCGATGAAGACCTTCCTCTCCCTTGTTCCAGCAGGCAGCGGAGGTTGTAGTTCTTCCCTCGTGATTCCGGCAGCACGACGGCATGGTGTCGGAAGTAGAGGGAAGATCCCACAGAGCTTCGCCTAAGCCGGTTTAGAAGGCCGAAGTGGAGGAGGAGGAGTCAGTGACGGCTAGGGTGACGGCGACGGGCCGGCGGCGGCTAGGCGGCGGTGCACGGGGTGGGTAGGGCTAGCTTGGTTGTTGTTTGGGGCAGCCCTCTCCCTATATTTATGATAGGGGGCATCCTTGGGAGGGGAGGGTTTGAATCCAAACCCAAACCCAAGTTGGATTGAAGGAAGGACTCTTTCCTTCTTCCACTAGGAAACCATTGTTCCAGTTTGACTTTTCAAACCTCCCTTTTGACTTTCAATTTAGAGCTTTAATTCTCTCTCGCAAATGCCCAAACCAAGTGACCTAGGATATGATCCTATCATTCCACTTACCCATGACACATTCATGGACCATTCCCCTTCCGCTCCGGTGAACCTTCCAGACCCTTCTAGAACCTCTCCGATGAAAACATTGAAATCATTCCCGAACTCCGGAATCAGACTTTCCATATATGAATCTTATTCTCTGGACCATTACGGATCTCCTCGTGATATAGCGGATCCCATCCAAGACTCCAAACAACATTCGGTATCCCTACTTACATTCCATATCGACTAAACAACATTGAATCCTTAAGTGTGTCTCCCTACGGTTCGTGAATTATGCGTACATGACCGAGACACTTCTTTGATCAATAACCAATAGAGGAATATGGAATTTCACATGGCTCCCACATATTTCTACGATTACTTTGCGATCGAATGAACCACTTACATACGATACCAATTTCCCTTTGTCTCGCGATTTTTTACTTATCCGAGGTTTGATCGTCGGTATCTCTGCATACCTAGTTCAACATCGTTAGCGATAAGTACTCTTTTCTCGTTCCCGTGATATGTGATCCCTTGTGATCTAGTCACATGCTTGCAAGCTAATTGGATGACATTCCACTGAGAGGGCCCAGAGTATATCTATCCGTCATATGGATGGACAAATCCCACTCTTGATCCATGTGCCTCAACACATACTTTCCGAACACTCAATGCCACCTTTATAGCCACCCAGTTATGGTGCGGTGTTTGATGTCATCAAAGCATCCTTCCGATGATGGTGTTTGATTCCACGAGTCCTGCAAGAACTGGCAGCGAACTTACTTCTACGGTCCAGATATCCCTCTGGCTAACCGAGAAGTAACGTACCCGGACTTCGTCGATGGAGCCGCCGCGGAAGCCTCGACATGGAGATCCTAGGACTCCCTTCCCTTCGACATCGAAGCTTCCCGCGCCATAAGGTGGATAGAGTGGTTCGTAGAGACGAGTTTGACCGGCTTGGACCTAGCCATGTGCTGGTTCATCAGGCGAATCCAGCCTCTGCAGCACTGCCCAAAGCTGATGCACGAGTATACCAACGATAGAAGGGATAGCCTCCGCATCTCCGTGGACAAATTCTCGAGCGACTCCATCAAGCTTCGGCTCAAGGACATCGTCAAGGTGAAGGACAAGAAGCGTGGCCTACCATCACCTACGACATGTTTGTAGAGAGCAAGTGCCCAAAGGTAACTGCTTATTTTCTGTGTATGACATATACTTCAGTTCTTCCGTCTAGCCATTTCCATCTCATATAACACGGTTACTTCTCACTTAATAGCTTAGCGATCTAGACGAGGATAGCATGGCTGTCCAAATCTATGATCCAAAGATGAAGGAAGTCACGGTCATGTCCGACGATGATGTCCCGTTGTCGCGAAAGCGGAAGAGCTCCACCTCTGACGCTGCTGATGGAGGCAAGAAGAAGAAGATGGAGGGTGGAGCCTCCAAAAAGACTACCGCCGCCCTAGAGGCGGAGAAAATAAATATTACTGGGATCCCCTTTTCCAAAGCACCCCCACTTGTGTAAGCTTCTTTATCTTCGACATTGTCTATTTGTCTGTCTTATTCCCATACTTATGCATTTTGCATGTTTCAGGAAGAAAGCCACGACCAGCTTGAAGAAGACCTCCAAAACATTGGGGGCTTCTAGAACCATCAAGGACATGTTGCATCGTGACGCGTCTCCCGCCATCGCCCCTTTCACTCCCATCGTCAAGCCCTCATCCACGCCGACAAGCTCACAAGCCAAGGAAGCATCTGGCCCTTCCACCATGGAAGTGGACTCAGGTGCCTCTACCGAGATTGCTATCGTCGGCGATTAGGCGACGCAGGAGAGTGCCGCACACCAAATGGCTGAAGCTCCGGCTAAGGATGCCATCGGTAGCAGTAAGGCGGTGGTGGAAGCTGGTACTTCTGCCGAAGGCGGCGCCCCCGCACCCAAGAAAACCATAGAGTATCCAAAAATAGTCTATCCAGTACTTATACCAGGTAGCACTGCTCTGGTTCCTGGTGCGGCGCCAACATCTCCGACGTGCGGTCTAGAGGAGCTTCTTCGACAAGCAGAGATCTTGCAAGGAAACAGCGTATCCTTCGACAAGCTGCTGGCTGAGAGTGCTACCAGCCTCAAGATCATTGCACTTGTAAGTTATTTTTGCCTTTTTGCATTTCATATGAATATCAAACTGTAGCCCCCGAGGATTTAGACGGAAAACCATAGGTCTTTGCGTCTGAATTCTCTAAGAGTGACTAAAGTAGAAAACTTCTCACTGTAGCCCCCAAGCATGTAGGTGGAATGAATTATTCCGACTAGATGCTTTAAGAGTAGCATACGCAGTGGTTATAAATTTCAATACTGTAGCCCCCAAGCCTCTAGTTGTAACTGAATTAATTCCGACTAGATGCTTAAAGAGAAGCTAATCATATATCCAAGTTAAAAACTTTATACTATAGCCCCCAAGCTTCTAATCAAAAATTGAATTAGTTCCGACTAGATGCTTAAAGAAAGACTAAGCATATTGCTAAGTTAAAAACTCTCGCTGTAGCCCCCGAGCGTCTAGGTGGAAAATTTTCGGCTAGATGCTCCAAGTAGACCAAACAACGTGTAATTCTTCTTTTTTCCATAGAACGAGAATGCTCGGAGGGGCATGGCCAACGACAAGTACCAGAAGATGCGCGCGGATTTGGAAGCCGAAAAGGGTAAAACTCCTTCTTGAAGGAACAGATCATCAAGATCAAGCATCTGTTTTTCCTTTCTTTTTCGTATTCCGACTTGAACTTGTGTATTCTCCGAGTACTCATTGTGTACTTTGCTTTCTCCGACTTGCAAAAACTATTGCCAAGGCTAAGGACATTGTCGAGCAATCCATGCACATTCAAGAGCTGGATAGCGAGAACAAAATCCTTAAGTAGGAGAGGAAGGACATGCTGAAAATGCATGAGGAATCAAGGAAACCCTTGCAAGACTCCGCCACCGAGGAGATGAACCGCTTGAAGGAGGAAATCGCTATCTTGAAAGAGCAGAAGAAAGATGCTGATGGGGAAAATCAACGCCATCATGAAGCATACAAACTCCTCCGACAAGAACGTGACTCCATGGTGGATACTCTCTGGCAAGCTGAGGCTAGCATCTTCAGTAAGTGATTCTCCGTCTTGGATTTCTATAAGCTGGATACTTTGAATTTTTGAACTCATGTGCTCCTTGTCAGAATTTGTAGCTCCTATGGGTTTAAACCGGTCGCCTCCTCCAGCAAAGGAATGCATGGTTCTTGCCGGCAACTTCATCAACACCGCCATCGCGCAAGCCAAAGAGATTGCCAAGCCCCTCCAAATCAATATCAAGGCATCAGACTCTGTGACGAAGTTTTTGGAGATCCGGCGCCGAGCCCCCGAGCGTATCACAAGCTGGAAAGCTTCATGTGCATGGGCTGGTGCAGGGATGGCGCTGTCCATGGTAAAGGCACACTACGAAGATGCCGACATCGACACGGTAACCTCTGGCATTCCCGACGTGGATGAAGATGGAAAGGAGATAAGCCATGAGTCCATATTGTCGCCACTCGTGGGTTATGACACCAGGGTTGCCGAGTTAGTCGACGTCAACGTCTTCGTGCCGATGAATACCATCGATGGTGGCAACCAAAGCTCCTCCGAGTCTCTTCACACTGCCGACTTCGAGGGTGATTCTCCTGCTGCCGATGATGCTGTTTCCAAGTCGCCTGCGCCAAAGGAATGAAAAACAACTTGTAATATTTGTTTCATCTTTGATGCGTATACAGAAAAAACTATGTATTAACTTAAGGCGAAAAATAATGATGTATGTCCTGCTACTTAAGAACTAGTTCCAGCATGTATATATTTTTTAAGCAAGTGTTGGCTTATCCATTACTTTGGTTCTTATGCTTGAATTTTTGTGAGTCGGAAGACTCATTGTCGGAACCATGCGCTAAGGTGATGATGCCCAATGGCACCGTCAATAACCTAAGAACAAAATCACCGACAATAAGTGCCAAAAGTCACTACTCCAGAATCCACATAAAAACGACAAAGAACGTGTAGACCAGAAAAGTTAAGCTAACGCCCGTAGGCGGAATTTTCACAAGTGCAATAGAAAAGCTTCTGCATAACGGTTTTATATGATCCAAAAATGAATACTAAAGGAGGTAAAAGACTCAGAAATATGAGTGAACCAGAGAGCTTTATTTCATTGATCATATAAGAGGTACACAATTAGATAAAAAATGCTAAGTGTAAAAAGGACATAGCTGTGCTATGTTCCATGGCCGATCAAGCTCCGGGTAGTCATCATCCGGGTCACGTCGCTTATGCTTATGATCCTCATTGGGTCTATCCTTCAGTTCATGATTGTCAACGAGGTAGTAACACCCATTGAGTAGCGCCTTGCTTATGATGAACGGTCCTTCCCATGGCGGGGATAATTTGTGCGACTTCTTCTGCTTAAGTCGGAGCACCAAATCCCCCTCTTTAAACGAGTGATGCTGAACGCGGCGACTATGGTAGCTGTGTAGCTTCTGCTGGTAGATAGCGGATCTTCGGCATGCCAAAATGCGCTCCTCCTCGAGAAGATCCACATCTAGGCGTCTGGATTGTTCAGCATCATCTTCGTCGTAGGCGGCGACTCTTGGTGCATAGTGAAGTATGTCGGAAGGTAGGATGGCTTCTGCTCCATATACCATGAAATAAGGGGTGTAGCCGGTGGATCTATTGGGTGTAGTTCGTAAACTCCACAGCACAGATGGCAATTCTTCCGCCCAGGCTCCAGCTGCTCTATGTAGCGGTGCCTCAAGACGTGGATTGATTCCCTGCAGAATTAATCCATTGGCTCGCTCAATCTGACCATTGGATTGTGGATGTGCCACAGATGCAAGGTCAAGTCGTATGCCCTTCTCCCAACAATAAGCCTCCACTTCTCCGAGTGATAAGTTGCTTCCGTTATCGGTGATAATGCTATGTGGGAGACCAAATCTCACCACTAGATCTCAGATAAACCTGAGGGCAGTTGCCCCATCAAGCTTTCTAATGGGTTTAGCTTCTATCCATTTAGTGAATTTATCAACTGCTACTAGCAGATGCGTAAACCCACATGGTGCCGTCTGTAACGGTCCCACCATGTCTAGACCCTAGACTGCAAACGGCCAAGTTATTGGTATTGTTCGCAATTCTTCAGCAGGAACATGTGGTTGTCGGGCATAATACAGGCATCCCATGCATGTCTCAACCAGCTTGTCGGCGTCCGCCTTCGCGGTCAGCCAGTAGAATCCTTGCCGGAAGGCTTTCGCGACCAACGATCGAGGAGTGGCGTGATGCCCGCAATCTCCGAGATGGATTTCACGTAGGATTTCAATACCTTCTATCTGGGAAACACACTTTAGGTAGACACCAGTAGTGCTCCTTTTGTAGAGTTGTCCATTGATTATGGTATAACCCTTTGCTCGTCGTACTATTTGCCATCTTTCGACCTCGTCGTCAGGCAAAGTTCTGCGTTCGAGATATTCCATGAACGGTTTTGTCCAAGCCGGAGGGACCTTTTCCACCATGTGGACAAAAGAGTCAGCTCTATCCGGGTTGTCGATGTCGTCTCCCTTCACGGATGGTGTTCGCAGATGCTCTAGGAAAACTCCTCGCGAAATTTGTTTGCGCCCTGATCCAAGCTTAGATAGTAGGTCAGCCGCCTCATTTATGCTCTAGGAAAACTCCTGCATGGCGGAGTCTAGTTCCTCTGGACTGAAATCTATCTCCTCTGAGTCTGCACTGAAGTCGACGTAAAGCGCGTCAATCACAGAGTCAGAGGGTGCCAGGACTTCCTCGATGACGGGGGGGTGGAGGTGCAATAGGTGCGACGGTGACTGGAGGTGGTGGTGTGGCCGCGGCGATGACGGCAGGAGGTTGTGGAGGCGTCTGCTGAGGTGGCAGCGCTCCGCCAATGAGCGCGAGATCCGCCTGAGCTGCCCCTTCGGCCTCCGCGTAGTAGTTGACGGCGTTCACCATGCTTTCGAAGGTGAGACATCCTGAAGCCTACTTCCGCCTTAGAGAATGCCGGAGGAGCGTTCCCTGGTCCAGTCCTTCCACAAAGTGATACATAGGATCATCATTGGGGTAGTGGGCCAGATCGGATCGTATACGGAGCCACCTGGCAAGGTAATCGCGGGGGTTTTCGCCCTCTCTCTGAACGCAACGCGCCAGATCAAAGATGGTAACCATGCCGACAAACTTGTATCTCTGCTGTCCAGACGCACGGACGAAGCCGGCGGACTTGCAGTGATCTTCCACCGTTATATCCTGCACAGGGGCGGTTTGGGTGGGCCTTGAATTTTCTGATCTTTGCCAGCAAACTCCAAAGAGAGATCCGACATTGATCCTTCCGCGAACATATCCTGCCTGTAGGCGGTCCGTATGGGCCTTGATGCTCCTCCGACTCCCAGGGAACTAGTGCCTGAGTCGGTTTCGCCAATAAAGAGGTGGATGTCTCCGATAGGAACGAACGAACACCGCGTACGGCTCGTCTTCGCCGGGATCCAGAACTCGTCGGGAGGGACTATCAGAACATTGTCGGAGAAGAGAACGCGACTGTAGAGGTCCCAACCTTTAATAAGGTAGAGATCCATGTGTTTACAATGCTAGTCCCTGGATCAATAGCTAGCATCCACAGTTAAGATGTAATATCAAGAAACAAAGGTCATAATACAACTTTATAACCAGGAATAAAATAATTCATTACATCTTACATAGCTCATTTGTCTATCTCATTACAATGCAGCATAAATAACTATAGCATGGAGTCCTTCATCTTCAAAGTGCCACAGGCAATCATGTTGGGTGTAGACTTGTAATCCTATTCAACACACTTTACTAACATCAAACAAACCTGCAACATAATAAGTTACCACCACAAGGGTCAATACATTTGATTTGTATTGGCAAGTGATACTATGGTAGTATAGTGGTAACTATCATCTATATGCATTTGGCTAAGTGGAGCTTAGGCTTGCTTTGCTCAAAATAGATTTTCCTTACCTTTTGAAAAACACTAAGTTTTTGTTTAGCAAAAACACCCAAGGAACCACCAATAGAAATTGGTGAACCTTCACCCTTGTTCAACCACAAGTTTTAACTTAGAAAATTGGGATGGGGAGATTCTTGATAGCTTCCATGTCTTGATGCTCAAATTGTCCATTGCCGGGGGCACGGCTAAGTACTTAGATTTTTCACTCTGCAGAGGTGGTGCACTTTCCCCACAAGACTCGACATGCATCGAGACAAGATCTTTCAGAAGCCTTCCCTTAGACCAGAATGGACGTGCTCCAAACCTATCAAACCCCTACCACCAACTGTCCATTTGGCTAAGTTATTGCAACCTATATGATCCAGGCCGAGCCCATAATGCAAAGTGGTTGCACTTGAAGCTTCTCAACATTTGACATCTCAAATCTCTTTATTCCTGGGTGGCATTCCACAAGTGAGATACACAAGGTAAACCATAGAAATGGTCCTTGTGTAACCACTCAACCAAAAACCACCAAGCAATTACCAATCAACCCAGGTGTTTCATTCACTTAGTTTTTTTATTAAACAAAAACATAAGTCCTTGACCTAGAAATATTCCATAGCATGAATATAATCCACCCTTGTTTTCTACTAGCTAAGCTAAGCATGATAGTAGTAGGAATCTTAACTTAGGAAAATTCTACTAAGGTTCCATCTACTAGGATTTCCCATGGCATAGTTTATACTTAGCAAAAATTCCATGCAAGTCCTACTTAGAAAATATCACTAATGCATAGTGAAAATAATGGGACAAAAGTATGAGAATCACTTTCCTTTTTGGTAGATAATATAGGTTCACTTCTTGATCTTGCAATAGTCACACTCTCCAAAGTTCACTGCAATTCAATCAATCAAGGCACAATTCAATCTACCATTCAAGCAATTCATCACATAGAATAATAAAAACAAAGCAATGCATGCAAGCATGCATGCCAAAGATTGTTTTATTTGGAAAGGCGGTTTCTAATAGGTTATACACACTTTAAAACACCTATTGGTCATTTATAAAAGTGGAAAAAACCATTTGATGTCAAGTTAGTGAAAATGGCCATTTAAATCATTTTTGTTTTGCTAGAATTTATTTAAATCAAAGTAATGATTTCTAGTGTTTGACAAATATATTTGTAAACACAAATGTTAGTGTTTTAAGGTCAAGTGTTTAATATTGAAACCATTTTCAAAAGGTTTTACTTATAAACCATTTTTAAATCAAACAACATTTTATTTCATTAGAAAATGTCTTTAAACAAAGTAATAATTTTCTAGGGTTCACCAAATATGTTTTTAAATCTCAAAGCTTGGTGTTTAGGGTCAGTGAGTTTAAATCCAATCATTTTCCAGAGGTTTTACTCAAAAAGCATTTTTAACACATAAACAATATTTTTATTTGACTAGAAATGTTCTAATTCAAAGATTTATTCTTTGGCTTCACAAAATATGTTTTTCAATCCAAAAGTTGGGTTATAAGGTCAGTAGGTTCAAAACAATCCATTTACCAAAGATCTTACCTTAAAAATATTTCTAGGATAATTTTTATATTCAAATTATGCCTACACAAGTTTCTATAAAAACAACCAATTTAACAGAAGCAATTTAATAAAAAAAAGTACATGGTTGAAAGTGTTTGTTTTGCTGATTACATTGATATAAAGTTTGTAAAATTTGGACATGTGGATCAAAAGTTATGAATTTTACAAGTTTGAACATCTAATAGATCAATTCTGTTTTTAAAACAATAGACATGGCCACGTGTTGTGTTCTGATTGGCCGAAAACGATTCATGCGGATCACGCAGTGTGGTGCGTTGGATCTAATGACAATCGTGCGGTACAGCTCAGTGCTTACCCTTTCGTTTAATGAATCTATCGTAGCCACGCGATCTAGATCTAGCGGCCGCGGTGCGAGTGACCACGAATGGGCGGCGCTGGCGTCGAGTGGCGGCGGAGCGATCAGATGGTGCAGTTTCCGGTGATTCAGGAGGCTATTGAGAGAGAGGAGTAGCTTACAGTGATCGCATGAGTGTGGCGAAGCTCAAGGCATGCTTGGTTGGCAAAGGGGCGCACGGAGTCAAAGTGGATTGCTCGTCGGAGATCGAGACGACGTCGAGTGCCCTCTGTTGGAGACGGTGGCGGGGCTACGGTGCACGCCAGAGAGAAAGGTGTCAACACCCGGATTTTTAATCCTAGATGCCTGTTATGCCATTCATCGCAATCCCAGGATTACCATTTTTGCGAGACATAACAGATTTGGATACCACAGTACATCATACATTACAAACCATACATAAGGTCTTACACAAACAAGGATCTCATGATCCAGTTCTTAATACAACTCAAGCAACGGAAATACGTAATAATAACGGTAGCGTAGGCGAAGCTCCATCTTCGGGGTCACAGGCAATGCTGGCGATGGGAGATGATCCTAGTTGTCGTAACCTTCCTGGGGTCCATCCTCCTGGTACTCCTCTTCATACTCTGGCCGCGGGAATAGCCAGGGACAAAGCCATGAGTACTCTTTAAGTACTCGCAAACTAATACTAACAAGTGAAGGGGTTTTTTGTAGTAGGACACTAAGCTCTAGGTTTGTTTTGCAAAAAGCCATATTTACCTCTTCTAAGTTTAGAAACGAAGAAAGCTAGTTGAAGTTTTATAACACCTAAGTGGTAACTTGTATTTCATATCACAACTCTGTTGTGGTCAAGTCAAAGTCTCAATTTATTTCATAAGTCATTTTGAAAACATCTGACGGGGGAACAGTATGGACACTCCAACTGTCCATAACCGCGGATGCGGCTATTCGAATAGTTTGACACTCTGCAGAGATTGTACACTTTTTCCACAACATTCGATACATCTGTCAGGAACAAATCCTGAATTCACCATACTAAGTATGCGGATAATCAATCCTAACCTTTCAATTACAAGCCCTAGTATAAGGACCTCTCCTGTGAGTTTGGCCTCCCAACCATGACCAACTGTCATCTTGGGTACTGCACAGGTGGACAATCTTCACAAGGTAGCCTCAGCTCAGACCTTGGCCGTGAGGGAACCCATACTAAGGTATATAAGTTTCCAGTCAAGCCCTACCCAATTCTCGGGTATTGTGGTTGTACGGTAAAATTGGAATGGTATCGCATCCAGACAACCATCAGTTTTATAAAGGGCTAAGGCTCATGCCTCAACATTTTCATCATCGAAATCATCTGGTGTTCGGAAACACCTGTCAAAACATCTCAATAGAATGATCCATCATTCCAAGGTTTTCACAACCATTTTTACCAAGTATTCCCATCTAAAGTTGATCAATTTTTATGCTTAGCACTAGCATCTACAATTGGGAGTGAGTACTAATGAGGGGTGGTAAACAAGTGGAGTTTCAACTAAGTACAATCTCATGCATTAGGATGACATAAAGATTATCTAGCTTAGGCCAAGTTTTATGCTCTTTATGCAACCTTCTATTATCTTTCTAGTATCTACAATTTTCTCAAGTAAACTCTAAGTAATAGCTTTGATAAAGAAATAAAGTAGAAAACTTGCAAGTAAAACTAGGATTGGGTTATCAAGTGGGTATGATCACATATGCTTAGGGCATATAGTTGGCATGGTAACAAGCAAGTATTAGCTTGCATAGGTCAACTTGATTAGTAAGCCTTGCATCAGTATCATTATAAGCTTGCCTTGTGAAGAGCAGTGGTTGAAGTTCTCCTCGGCTTCTTCTTCGTAGTATCCTCCTTCCTCCTCGTATCCTTGGTCGGTACTAGCGTCTATAAATAAATACGAGGTACACAATCACCAAACAATACTTAACTACTTTCAATCATCACACACAAGGGTTCTATAGATGATCTAGCATCATCACTAATATTACAAGATTATTTCTTTTATTTTTAGAAAAGTAATTTCTACTCATTGAAGAACTACTTAAGATTTAATATTCTCCAACTCAAACATGGGATCATGTTGACACATGTCATCACCACATATTTCAGTCCATGGGAATGTGATTTAAAGTGGTGTCACAATTTAATAAGGTTTAACCTTTTATTTTAATTAAATAAAGTGACTAGAAATGCCTATGTGGCATTCTTTTATTACTTGAACATTATTTCTGTAAGTAAACTCATATGTTTTTATATATTCTGAAAGGTATGATCAAATTTGATTTTTGAGAGTTAGAATCAACTCAAAACCTATTATGGTTGAAATTTGAAAAATGTTTGAATGCAGAAAAGCTTCCGACTTGTTATTTTTACCAAGGTTGATCTACATATCCAAATGATTTGAATCCAACGGGCTTGGATTAAGCATTTCAAAACCTTTCTAACAAAATTGGTTTCATTCAATTTGGTTCACTGAATCGAGGTGGTTTGATTTTTGAAACTAGATACAGAACTATGTTTGAATTAAAATGGAAAAAAGCTAAATTCAAACGAGTGGGCTGCGCGGGAACTGCAAATGTGCCAGCCCAGTGTCACTCCGCGGCGCGGGGCGCAACTGATAGGGGTGGTCTACTGGTCAGTGACTCTTTAAACGTGAAGCGGTACGGGGCAATGTCAACCGCAAGATCTAAGTCTAATCGAACGGCTGCTACTCATCGTCCACGTCGGGCGGCGCCGGCGAGACAGAAACCTAACGCGGCAGGTGTGGGTCATCGGGGGCTCACCGGGCCTCATGCAAAGGTCGGCGATGTGGGCGAACGACAAAGTCGACGATGGCGAACCTCCTGGTACTGGCAGTTCCTCTTGGGGTGGACGAAATCGACGGCGCCCTTCTTCTCCAGGTGGCCTGCTCCAGCGCAATTCCGGCGATGCGCTGCTCGCCTTGCTCCGGTAATGGGGTGGAATGATCAGTGAGGCGAGGGGAGTGAAATGGTGTGCTCAATTCGGCTGGGGGTCGTGTCCTTTTATAGGCTCGACGGTGAGACCGAGAGGGATGGGCAGACGACGGTGGCGACACGGCTACGGGTGGCTAGAGGCATGGCCGAGGGTGGCGATCGATCAGTGGTCTCCTGGTGATGCTCTATGGTTTAAATGCGCATGTAGGGGTGGTGGCAAACGGTCGGGAACACGCGGCGAAATGGGCATGTCTGGCGGTCTCCTGGGACGGTGGGGTGCATGCTGGCGGGCGGCGAGGGCTCGAGGTGGTCGGGTTGCGTGGGAACGGCGCATGCTCTGCGGTGCACGTCGGCATGGTCGACAGCGGCACGGGCGCGGAGTTCCTGGCGGTTTTGGGCGTTGTCTTCGAGCTAGGTCTGGTCGAGAGGGGGCGGTGAGGCATGGGATACCTCCCAGGCAAGGTTGGCACAGCTAGTTCTTCTCCTAGCTTGCTGTCTACACTGGGGTGACATGAGTGCTCTCGACCTGTTCACCATTGATGACATTGGCGAGTTCACAGTGGTGCTAGAGCTTAGTTAAGTTTGCTAGATGATCTACTGAGGCTAGTGTAACCAGAGAGGGAACAAGGTTGCCTCAAATCACTGCTCCAAATAGTGTTTTGATTTTGTTTGATTTGCATCTGCAACCTGTTTGATGAAATGGCCGCATGAACTCAAGTTTTGAATTTTGAAAAGATTTTTGGTGGGTGTGCTAGGCATGTGCTGGTGAGTCTGTAGATGCTTGGGTTTTTAAAGTTGAGTTGGTTTGAGGGGTATTTGAAAAAGTGGGATCTTCCCATATGAAATAGATTCAATTTTAAACTGACATTTAAACTATGCATTTGAATGTTTCTAGATGATCACAAGGTGGGACTTGATACTTTTTTATGAGTACTATCAAGGGGTGTAAAGATCCAAACAAGTTTCTGTTAAGTTCTGAAAGTTAGATATGGCCAAAGTAGGCATGGGAGTTAAATTGACCAAAATGACCATTCACTTAATTTGTTTGTTTTGATTTTTTTATCTTTGGGAAAAGTGTGGGGATTGTTTAGATGATGTTTATTTCACCTAAGAATCATTTTACAAGCAAAGAAACACATAATCATGGCAATTCAAAAGAATCCAAATTTCAATGCACAGTCATTTGAATACTTTCATATTTTAATTGGAAACGTTTTTGTTAACCCTAAATTTGGTGATTAGAGTTTGATGATTCTAGTTTAATATTTTTGGGATGTTACAAACCTTACCCCCTTAAACAAAATCTCGTCCCGAGATTTGAAAATGGACGAAAAGATTACCTAGGATTTGAAGAGATCGAGAAACTCCGTCCTGATGTGATATTCGCGCTCCCAGGTAGCTTCTTCTTCTGTGTGGTTGCTCCATTGAATCTTGAGAAACTTGATGCTTCTGGTTCTGGTAGTTATGAAGGCTTCTTCCAAAATACGGATGGGCACTTTGGGATAGGTCAGGTCATCGTTGATCTCTATGGTCCGGTGATCGATATTCTTGAACACTTCCGTCTTCTTCGGAACTTCAAGGCACTTTCGATGTAATGAGATATGGAACACATTGTGCACGGCTGACATCTCTTCGGGTAGTTCCAATTGATACGACACTTCTCCTTGACGGTTCAGAATCTTGAAGGGTCTGATATATCTGGGGGCTAACTTTCCCTTAAGTTGGAAACGCTGCATTCCTTTCAGCGGCGACACTTTTAGATATACGAAATCTCCGATATTGAAAGCGAGGTCTCGACGTCTCTTGTCGGCATAACTCTTCTGTATGGATTGGGCGGTCTTGAGGTGCTCACGAATCCTGTGAACCTTCTCCTCCGCTTCTCATAGGATATCGGGTCCAAAAATCTGACTCTCTCCTACTTCCGACCAGTTCAAAGGGGTGCGGCACTTCCTTCCATACATGAATTCAAATGGGGCCATTTGCAAACTGGCTTGGTAATTGTTGTTGTATGAAAATTCTGCGAACGGCAGACAGTCTTCCCATTTAGATCCATACTCTAGCACACATGCTCAAAACATATCTTCGAGTATTTGATTTACTCGCTCCAATTGTCCATCGGTCTAAGGGTGATAAGCTGTACTGAAATCTAGTCGGGTTCCTAAACCTTCTTGGACTTTCTTCCAAAATCTTGAGGTAAACTGAGTTCCTCGAGCGAATACGATGTTCTTGGGGACTCCATGTAAATTCTAGCGATGTATAACTCCGCTAGCTTCGAACTCTGATATGTGGTCTTGACTGGTAAGAAATGGGCGACTTTGGACAATCTATCCACTATGACCCAAATAGAGTCATTTCCCCTACTAGAAGTAGGCAATCCGGTGATGAAGTCCATTCCAACAGAATCCCATTTCCATTCCAGAATCTGCAATGGTTGCAATAATCCAGCGGGTCTTTGATGTCCCGCCTTGACTCTCTGACATATATCACACTTGGCGATATAGCTTCCGATTTCTCTCTTCATCTTATGACACCAAAATTGTTCCTTCAAATCTTGATACATCTTCGTTCCTCCGGGGTGGATAGAATAAAGAGTATCATGAGCTTCCTTCAAAATAACTTCTTTCAACTCAGAATCTGCTGGTACACAAAGGCGTCCTTTGTACCAAAAAACTCCTTCTTCGTCTTCGGTGAATCCGGGTACTTTGCCTGTACCGATACGACGCTTGATTCCATCGATACTAGCATTTCCTTTCTGCGCCTCTTTGATCTGGCTGATCAAAGTGGGTTGAAGTTCTATGCTAGCCAAAAATCCTTCACTCACTAATTCCATTCGAAAATCTTCCATCTCTTTGTGCAAGCTTGGTTGCTTCTTCAAAATCATGGAGTTCAAGCGGCACGGCAATCTGCTAAGGGCATCTGCTACCACGTTGGCTTTACCGGGGTGATAGTGAATGTCCAGATCGTAATCCTTGATTAGCTCAATCCATCTTATCTGTCTCATATTCAGCTCCTTCTGAGTGAATATATAATTCAAGATCTTGTGATCCGAATAAATCTCATAACGGTTTCCCATCAGGTAGTTCCTCCATGTCTTCAGGGCTAGAACTACGGCTGCGAGTTCGAGGTCATGGGTTGGGTAATTTTGCTCATGTTGTTTCAGTTGTCGAGATAGATAAGAGATAACTTTGCCTTCTTGCATTAGCACACATCCGAGACCGATCTTGGATGCGTCACAATACATGTCAAAGGGCTTCGTGATATCCGGCATGATTAAGATTGGGGCTGAAATCAATCTTCTCTTGAGTTCTTGAAAACTCATTTCACATTTATCCGTCCATTCAAACTTCTTGTCCTTCTTCAGCAATTGGGTCATGGCTCTAGCGATACTCGATAATCCTTCTACGAACTTGCGGTAGTATCCCGCCAATCCGAGAAATGCACGAATTTGGGTTTGAGTGGTTGGGGCTTGCCAATCCTCGACATCTTTTACCTTGGCAGGGTCAACGGCAATTCCTCCGGCTGATACAATGTGTAGGGGTCCCAATCTTAGATAAGATAGAGCCTCCTGTGTTTACAATGCTAGTCCCTGGATCAATAGCTAGCATCCACAGTTAAGATGTAATATCAAGAAACAAAGGTCATAATATAACTTTATAACCAGGAATAACATAAGTTTATTACATCAAACATAGCTCATTAGGCTATTACATTACATTGCAGCGGAATAACTATGGTCAAGTGGTCCTTCATCTTCAAAGTGCCACAGGCAGATGTTGGTTGTAGACTTTGTAATCCTAAACAATCAATCTTCACTAAAATCAAACAAACCTGCAACATACAAGTTACAGCCACAAGGGTCAATACATTTGAATTGTATTGGCAAGTGATACTATGGTAGTATAGTGGAATCTATCATCTATATGCATTTGGATAAGTGGAGTTGAGGCTTGCATTGCTCAAAATAGATTTTTCTTATCATTTTGAAAATACTAAGTTTTTGCTTGACAAAATCATTTTCCTCAATCAAAGATTTCAAGATCCTTGTACCAATCCATCTCTCCATCAACGATTGAAGAATTCAATCAACCCTTGTTCAAACCACAAGATTTTAATTTAGAAATTTGAATGATGAGATTCTTGATTGCTTCCATGTCTTGATGCTCGAATTGTCCTTTACCCGGGACATGGCTAAGTACTTAGGTTTTACACTCTGCAGAGGTGGTGCACTTTCCCCACAAGACTTGATTTCCCAAGACAAGATCTTTCAGAATCTTTCCCTTAGACCAAAATGGACGCGCTCCAACCTATCAAACACTACCACCCACTGTCCATATGGCTAAGTTCTTGCAACCTATATGATCATGGCAGAGCCCATATTGCCAAGTGGTTGCACTTGAAGCTTCTCAACATTTGACATCTCAAATCCCTTTGTTTCCTGGGTGGCATTCCACAAGTGAGATACACAACCCAAGTCCATGGCCTTGTGTAACCACTCAACATATCCCAATCCTTCCATTCCACCCAGGAGGTTCATTAACTTAGTTGTTTTATTAGACAAAATCACAAGTCCTCGGACTTAGAATATTTTTCCATAGTGTGAATATATATTCCACCCATGTTTTCTATTAGCTAGGCTAAGCTTGGTAGTAATAGGAAACTTAACTTAGAAAATCCTACTAAGGATTCATCTACTAGGTTTTCCTATAGCAAGAGCTATACTTAGCAAAATCCATGCAAGTTTACTTAGCGAAATCACTAATGCATAGAAAAAATAATGGGACAAAAAGTATGAAGCATCACTTGCCTTTTTGGTAGAGAATGGTGGTTCACTCCTTGATCTTTCTAGTCTCACACTTCACTACAAATCAATCAAGCAAACACAAATTCAATTCACATTCCAAACCAAAGT
The DNA here is from genome assembly GCA_910589765.1 of Avena atlantica. NCBI lineage: Eukaryota > Viridiplantae > Streptophyta > Magnoliopsida > Poales > Poaceae > Avena > Avena atlantica. Next base: position 399,222,021 of record OU342734.1, on the reverse strand, counting down.
CAAACAAACAATTCTTCACACACACAAAGTAATGGAATCTAAGTCATGCATGGGAGCATACACAAGATAGTTTTATTTTGCAAAGGGGTCTCTATGGGGATTCTAAACTTTGTAAGATACAAATTGGTCATTTACCAAAGTGGCAAAGTCATTAGCAAGAGGGTTTTGTCCAAAAACTATTTTAAATCCATTTATCATTTCATGTGGTGAAAAATGTTTTTATTAAGGCAAAACTCTTAAGTTGTTCACCAAATGAGTTGCTAATTTGCAAAACTTGGTGTTTTTAGGTTAGTGGGTTTGGTCCAAAACATTTCCTTAAGTTTTCTTTTCATAAACATTTTTATAACAAAAACCATTCTTTTTATTTGGCTAGAAAATGACTAAGTCAAGTAATCCAACCTAAATCTTTCCATAATCATTTTTAACACCAAGGGTTGGTTCCTAGGGTCAGTAAGGTCACAACAAATCAATTTGCAAAGGTTTTACTTCCAAATTATTTTCAATTAAATAAATTACATTTCTATTTGACTAGAAATGGTTTTAAATTAAAGAATCATTTCTTAATTTCTCCAAATACATTTTTGTGTCCACAAAGTGTTTCCTAGGGTCAGTAGGTTCAAATCAATCCAATTGCCAAAGGTTTTAACCCTAAACTCAATTTTAAACAATTTTTACATTCATAATAAGCATACAAATGTTTCTGCAATTTCAAACAAGCTAACAGCTACTATTTGCTAAACTAAGGGCATGGTTGGCTAGGGCTTGTTCTCCTGAATTCATTGATATAAAATTTGCAAAATTTGGACGTGTGGTTTGAAAGTTACAGCAATTACAAATTTGTATTCTATTCAGATCAAAATTCTGTTTTAAATCGAATCCTGTACACGTGGCTGCTTCTGATTGGACAATAACGGTTCGCTCGGATCGGCTACTGGGGTGCGTTGGATCTAACTGGAAACATGCGGCACAGATGGATGCGTACCTTTTCGATCAGATCTAATCCTAGCCAGACGTTTCTCATCCTACGGTTCAAAGCAACTAGGCCAAGGATGGGCGGCGCTTGACAGCTGCGCGCGGCGGCGACGGTCAGACGACGGAGGGTTCGATGCTACAGGAAGCGAGGGAGGAAAAGAATGTGCTCAATGTGTTCGCAGACGCCTAGGGAAGCTCAAGGAGGCACTGGCTGGCGAAGGGGCGCACGGAGGTGAGAGTAATGGCTCGCCGGAGTTGCTCCTGGCGTCGGATGCGTTCAGGCGTCGCTACTGGCGTTGTTTAGGACCGCGCTAAGACAAAATAGAGGCATGGTTAGGTGCATACGAGGGTCGTGAGTAAGGGAGCATCATCGGGATGGAGAGGGGAGGTCGGGTTTTACCTCGGGAGGTCGTCGGAGTAGCAAACAGACAATGGCGACGGCGGTAGTTGTTGTTGCCGAGCCTGCAGGGCACTCGCGGGCGAGCTGATACTACGAGGGGGTTTGCCAGGATATGGGGAACTTGTCTGTGTGCTTAGGAAGGCAAGGGGCGATGCGAGGCCGCCAGAATTTAGCCAAGAACTCGTCGGAGACGGCGACGGTGCAGTGAAGATTGGCGACAGCCTGGTGGCTCTCGAGGCATGGGGTTTGGGGGGAATGAAAGAGGAGGAAGGGGGGATTTAACTCATGTGATCACTGCGAGGTTTAATCGTGGCATTAAGTCGAATTGACGACGCGAAATTTACTGTCAGGAACGGGGAGGAACGGTCGAGCGGGGTGGAGAGGAAGAACAGTGGAGTGGGGCCGTTGCGTCAGTGGGAAAAGAGACGAGGAGGAGGTCCACTAGTCAGTGAGGGTGCAGGTTTCTTCTGCGGTGAAGAAAACGTTTCAGTGGCGTGAGAACATGTGGGCTAGGTGGGCTGCTGCAGGGTTAGCTGGGCCAGATGGTGGGCTGCTCTATTTTTTTCTGTCTGAAACTTTTTCCTTTTCTATTTTCAATTTACTGATTTGAAATTCAAACAAATGATTCATTCAACCAAATCAACTCAAACAAACACCACTCTTCACAATTTTGAACTTGGTTCTGTTTATCAGCATAAACCTAAATTCCAAAATAAAATAATATTTTTTTATTCATTTAAGATCCATTCATTAATTAAATAAAATGGTCCTTTATTTATTTAATATGGTTTGATTTATTAAATAAAATCTTCATTTGAAATCCAAATATTTTCAAGACCAAATCAGTAGGTTTTATTTTAAATAAAAGATACTTGGAAATCTTGTTTAAAATAAAATAACATTTTTATTTTAGGCTCCATTAATAATTAATTAAAGTGGATCTTAGTTATTAAATCAAATAGGATTTGTTTTATTATAATATTTATTTTGAAATCTAAAATAAAACCAAAACACTTCTGTAGGTTTTAATTAAGAAAATAAAATACTTAGAAAACTTATTTAAAATAATTTAACAAGTTTTGATGTTTTAATTAAAATGGTAAAACCTTTTATTTGAACAAAATTTGGATATTAATTCCTTATTATTTTATTTAATCAATCCTTTATTATTTTTATCAAAACAAAACATTTTATTTCAAAAGCTTGGCCAAGTTTTAATTTGGCTTTATAAAATAACCTTTATTTATAAATCCTCCTTTTGAAAACCAAATCCTTTTATTTTAAAGATCCTAAATAGTAATTTCCAAAATATTTTATTTTCCTTTATTAAATGTTTATTTTTATAAATCCCTTTAGGATTTATTTGATTCAAATTGGTTTGAGGTTCCAATTGAATTCAAAAAGTTTCTTCTGGCCTTGAAAATCAAACAAAGTTTTATTTTATTCATTTATTTTCACATTACAAGATTTGGAAAATCTTGGGATGTGACACAATGTGGCCGAGGAATCCTACCTCCTGTAACCAGAATTCACATTTGCTAAACTTGGCATACAACTGATGCTCTCTAAGGGTTCCAAGAATGGTCCTTAGGTGTAGCTCATGTTCTTCTTCTGATTTGGAATAAATCAGAATGTCATCGATGAAAACAACGACAAACTTATCCAAGAAGTCCATAAAAATCTTATTCATGATATTCATGAAATAAGCAGGGGCATTGGTTAATCCAAAAGACATGACGGTATACTCGTATAATCCATATATGGTGGTAAAGGCAGTCTTGGGAATATCCTCTGCGCAAATCTTGAGTTGATGATAGCCTGTTCTAAGATCAATCCTAGAAAACACTTTGGCACCGGTCAACTGATCAAACAAATCTTCTATCTTGGGCAATGGATACTTGTTCTTGATAGTGACATCATTCAACTTCCGATAATCCGTACACAAACGATTACCTCCATCCTTCTTATCCACAAACAATACAGGTGATCTCCAAGGTGACGCACTTGGTTGAATCAATCCAATTTCCAACATGGCATCTAGTTGCTTCTTCAGTTCTGCTAGTTCAGACGGGTTCATACTATATGGTCTCTGGGCTATGGGTCATGTTCCGGGGATTAGTTCAATGATAAACTCGATATCCTGATCTGGGGGCATACCGGGCAAAACATTTGGAAATACATCGGGGTATTCACAGACTATCCGAACTTGGTCAATGGTAGGTTGGGCTATACTCTTGTTGCACTTGAATTGACGAGGTAAGGTTTCAGATACATGCTCGACTGATATTCCGGCTGTACTGGTCATGGTTATGGCTTTCTTGGCATAGTCGATTAATCCTTTATGTTTGGACATCCAATCCATTCCTAGTACTACTTCCAAACCTTTAGTTCCAAGTACTATAAGATTAGCATAAAAATCTATGCCATGGATTCGGATAGGAACGGCTTTGAAATTTGCCTAGCCTTGGTGGTTGAACCGGGGATTTGAACAATCAAAACATGCTTCAGTTTGGTTGGTTGAATCTTACTAGTGCAGGCAAATTCTTCGGTGACAAATGAATGTGATGCACCAGAATCAAACAACACTCTAGCAAGTACTGAATTAACAGAAAACATACCCAGCACAACGTCTAGCGCTTCCTGAGCTTCTTCAGCATGCATGAGAAAAAGACGGCCGTTGCGGTTGAGCAAGTTCCGTGGGGCAAACCTTCTTCCAGGCTGAACACGACGCTGCTGCTGAGCTGGAGCATTTGCATTGGGGGTTGCGGCATTCTTCTTCTTGGGGCACTCGTTGGAGTAGTGACCCTTATTTCCACAGTCATAACAAGTCACTTGCGACTTGTCCTTTGCTGCAACAGGCACAACATTGCTTCCAGTCCTCGGGGCAGTGTTGGTGTTAGCGGCGGCATTGTTGTTGTTGAACTTGGGTGGGGCACGGTTGAAATTGTTAGAGTTGCCGGGGTTGTTGTGATTTCCTCCGGGCCTTAGGTTTCCACGGTTGGGATAGATCGGACGGTTCATCAGGGGTCTGTTGGTTCTTGGGGGAAATCCTGGAGATGGGTTAGGGCGATACTTTGGGCTCTGATGGGTTCCTGGCTGATGCATCATGCGATGCTTGCGGTTCTCGTTGGCTTGGTTGATCTTTACTTCCATCTGGATGGCAGAGTCGACAAGGGCTTCAATATCAGCAAAAGGGATATTGACTAATAACACCGTCTGCATCTCATCATGCAGACCATTCAGGAATCTTTCTTTCTTCTTGGCTTCAGTGTCGATCTCATCTGGGGCATACCTAGCTAATGAAAAGAATTTTTCACGGTATTCCACTATGGTCATCCTTCCTTGCTTCAGTTCTCTGAACTCATCTCTCATTCTCTTGATCAAACCCGAGGGCACATGGGTTCTGCTGAACTTGACCTTGAATTCCTCCCAGGTCATCATCTGTCCTCCGGTCATTGCACGAATGGTGTTCCACCATGCTCTTGCATCTCCGGCTAGATAGTGGGTGGCGAACAGAACTTTCTCATTAGCTTCAACTCCGGCTACTTCTAGGTTGTTTTCCATGGTTTGAAGCCAATCATTGGCGTCTAGGGGCTCTTCTGACTTAGTGAAAACGGGTGGGTTAGAGTTCTGGAAATTCTTGAGCTTAGATCCATGGTTGTCCTGATTTCCGTGGCCTTGGTTGTTGTTGGCCATCTGAGCTATGTGCTGAAGGGTGGCTAAGTTGGCTTGACGTTCGGCTATTTCAGCTTCGCGGTCAGAAACCAACATTTGCAGGATCTGCAACATCGGGTCCGGGGATGAACCACTTCCTCCGCGTGGCAGCTGAAGATTGAGATAGATCATGAAAGAGGGGAATTTCTAAGGTTCAGGGACTTTGAAAAGTTTTTAAAGTTTGGCTCAGATTTTCTAGCAACTTGCTTTTCATTCATTCATTCATTCATAGCACACGATACAAACACACACCACAAAACAAGAAAATCAGATGGTTTTAAGAACCATTCTGGAAACTACGATACAGTGGGACCGAATACAACTCACTACGCTAGTGCTCAAGTGCTACTACTCCTTGGAGTCGGTGTACTCGTCATCCTCATCATCTTCATCGTCATTGATGAAGGCGAAATCATCCTCATCGGTGAAGAAGTCCATGGCATGATCCTCCAGGAAATCATCGTCATCGCTGAGATAGGAGTAGGGATCTCCACGAATATCCTCTCCGGCATTCTCCCTTTCCTCCAACTGCATGTCTCTCTCGTGGATGGTCTCCTCCAAATCCGAGATACGGTGGCGAAGACGGGCAATGATGCTCTCCTTCTTGTCGAGCTGACGGCGGCGAGACTTGCGATCCTTTGCTAGCATGGCGATGGTCTGATCCTTCGTCTTGATGATGGTAGACTTGTGGTTGCAGTAGTCATGGCAATTGTCCAATTCCTGCTGACGATCATACATCATGAAGCTGAGGTGGTCCAATTGAGTCTTCAGCTCGGGGTGGTATGGGGCTTCCAGTGGATGTCCCATAGCATCACGTCGTGGACAAAACTCAAAACAGGTACCCTTGATCTGGTTGATACTCTGCCCACACAGACGGGCAAGAGCTTCCAGCATGGCCCTGGCAAGTCCATCGAGCCAGTTGTTCTCTCTAAAGGTGAACTGAATTCCCTCAGGAGTGGGAGGTTCAATCTTCCCTCGGAGACTTGCAACAATTAGCCACTGCAGATCTTCTCCCCCTTGATCATTGAGCTGAGCTCCGAAGAACTCGGGGTGCGGACGCTCCAGAAGTTCCGAAAGCTGGTCCAAATCCCGCTCAAAGATAAGGTCTCCACCATTCCCCAACTGGTAAAACTTGCTGTACTTCACGTCCATATATAAGAATATAGGATGAGTAAGTTAGTAGAGGGATCAAGTGTGTCAATTTTTAGGTATTTTGTAAGAGTTTTTGAGGAACATGATTTTTTATGAAAGAAACAAGGTGGTAAGAATGGGAATAAGTTTTTGTAAATATTTGCTTCCTTTGGTTTTGAAACTAAGTTTTTGATTCAAACGTCCAGTCTAACTAGGGTCTCCTATGGTCAGGATGGCTCTGATACCAACTTTGAGCTACACCGGGATTTTTAATCCCAGATGCCTGTTATGCCATACATCGCAATCCCAGGATTACCATTTTTGCGAGACATAACATATTTGGATACCACAGTACATCATACATTACAAACCATACATAAGGTCTTACACAAATAAGAAACTCATGATCCAGTTCTTAATACAACTCAAGCAGCGGAAATACGTAATAATAACGGTAGAGTAGGCGAAGCTCCATCTTCGGGGTCACAGGTAATGCTGACGATGGGAGATGATCCTAGTTGTCGTAACCTTCCTGGGGTCCATCCTCCTGGTACTCCTCTTCAGAGTCTGGCCACAGGAATAGCCAGGGACAAAGCCATGAGTAATCTTTAAGTACTCGCAAACTAATACTAACAAGTGAAGGGGTTTTTTGTAGTAGGACACTAAGCTCTAGGGTTGTTTTGCAAAAAGCGGGATTGACCTCTACTAAGTTTAGAAATGAAGCACCTAAGTGGGAACTTGTATTTCATATCACAACTCTGTTGTGGTCAAGTCAAAGTCTCAATTTATTTCATAAGTCATTTTGAAAACATCTGACGGGGGAACAGTATGGCCACTCCAACTGTCCATAACCGCGGACGCGGCTATTCGAATAGTTTGACACTCTGCAGAGATTGTATACTTTCACCACAACATTCGATACATCCGTCAGGAACAAATCCTGAATTCACCATACTCAGTATGCGGATAATCAATCCTAACCTTTCAATTACAAGCCCTAGTATAAGCACCTCTCATGTGAGTTTGGCTTCCCAACCATGACCAACTGTCATCTTGGGTACTGCATAGGTGGACAATCTTCACAAGGTAGCCTCAGCTCAGAACTTGGCCGTGAGGGAACCCATACTAAGGTATATAAGTTTCCAGTCAAGCCCTACCCAATTCTCGGGTATTGTGGTTGTACGGTAAAATTGGAATGGTATCGCATCCAGACAACCATCAGTTTATAAAGGGCTAAGGCTCATGCCTCAACATTTTCATCATCGAAATCATCTGGTGTTCAGAAACACCTGTCAAAACATCTCAATAGAATGATCCATCATTCCAAGGTTTTCACAACCATTTTTACCAAGTATTCCCATCTAAAGTTGATCAATTTTTATGCTTAGCACTAGCATCTACAATTGGGAGTGAGTACTAATGAGGGGTGGTAAACAAGTGGAGTTTCAACTAAGTACAATCTCATGCGTTAGGATGACATAAAGATTATCTAGCTTAGGCCAAGTTTTATGCTCTTTATGCAACCTTCTATTATCTTTCTAGTATCTACAATTTTCTCAAGTAAACTCTAAGTAATAGCTTTGATAAAGAAATAAAGTAGAAAACTTGCAAGTAAAACTAGGATTGGGTTATCAAGTGGGTATGATCACATATGCTTAGGGCATATAGTTGGCATGGTAACAAGCAAGTATTAGTTTGGATAGGTCAACTTGATTAGTAAGGCTTGCATCAGTATCATTATAATCTTGCCTTGTGCAGAGCAGTGGTTGAAGTTCTCCTCGGCTTCTTCTTCGTAGTATCCTCCTTCCTCCTCGTATCCTTGGTCGGTACTAGCGTCTATAAATAAATACGAGGTACACAATCACTAAACAATACTTAACTACTTTCAATCATCACACACAAGGGTTCTATAGATGATCTAGCATCATCACTAATATTACAAGATTATTTCTTTTATTTTTAGAAAAGTAATTTCTACTCATTGAAAAACTACTTAAGATTTAATATTGTCCAACTCAAACATGGGATCATGTTGACACATGTCATCACCACATATTTCAGTCCATGGGAATGTGATTTAAAGTGGTGTCACAATTTAATAAGGTTTAACCTTTTATTTTAATTAAATAAAGTGACTAGAAATGCCTATGTGGCATTCTTTTATTACTTGAAAATTATTTCTGTAAGTAAACTCATATGTTTTTATATATTCTGAAAGGTATGATCAAATGTGACTTTTGAGAGTTAGAATGAACTCAAAAGCTATTATGGTTGAAATTTGAAAAATGTTTGAATGCAGAAAAGCTTCTGACTTGTTATTTTTACCAAGGTTGATCTACAGATCCAAATGATTTGAATACAACGGGCTTGGATTAAGCATTTCAAAACCTTTCTAACAAAATTGGTTTCATTCAATTTGGTTCACTGAATCGAGCTGGGTTGATTTTTGAAACTAGATATAGAACTATGTTTGAATTAAAATGGAAAAAGCTAAATTCAAACGAGTGGGCTGCGCGGGAACTGCTAATGGGCCGGCCCAGTGTCACTCCGCGGCGTGGGGGGAAACTTACAGGGGGTTCTACTGGTCAGTGACTCTTTAAACGCGAAGCGGTACGGGGCAATCTCAACCGCAAGATCTAAGTCTAATCGAACGGCTGCTACTCATCGTCCACGTCGGGCGGCGCAGGCGAGACAGAAATTTAACGCGACAGGTGGGGGTCGTCGGGGGCTCACCTGGGCTCAGGAGAAGGTCGGAGATGCGGGCGAACGACGAAGTCGACAACGGCGAACCTCCTGGTACTGGCAGCTCCTCCTAGGGTGGACGAAATCGACGGCGCCCTTCTTCTCCAGAGGCGGCCTGCTCCGGCACAATTCTGGCGATGCGTTGCTCGCCTTTCTCCGGGAATGGGGTGGAACGATCAGTGAGGTGAGGGGAGTAAAATGGTGTGCTCAATTCGGCTGGGGGTCGTCTCCTTTTATAGGCTCGACGGTGAGACCAAGAGGGATGGGCAGACGATGGTGGCGACACGGCTACGGGTGGCTAGAGGCATGGCCGAGGGTGGCGATCGATCAGTGGTCTCCTGGTGATGCTCTATGGTTTAAATGCGCATGTAGGGGCGGTGGCAAACGGTCAGGAACGCGTGGTGAAATGGGCATGTCTGGCGGTCTCCTGGGACGGTGGGGTGCATGCTGGAAGGCGGCGAGGGCTCGAGGTGGTCGGGTTGCGTGGGAACGGCGCGTGCTCTGTGGTTCACGTCGGCATGGTCGACACTGGCACGGGCGCGGCGTTCCTGGCGGTTCTAGGCGTTGTCTTCGAGCTAGGGCTGGTCGAGAGGGGGCGGTGAGACATGGGCTACCTCCCAGACAAGTTTGGCAGGACTAGTTCTTCTCCTAGCTTGTTGTTTACACTGGGGTGACATGGGTGATCTCGTCCTGTTCACCATTGATGACACTGGCGAGTTCACAGTGGTCCTAGAGCTTAGTTAACTTTGCTAGATGATCTACTGAGGCTAGTGTAACTAGAGAGGGAACAAGGTTGGATCAAATCACTGCTCCAAATAGTGTTTTGATTTTGTTTGATTTGCATCTCCAACCTGTTTGATGAAATGGCCGCATGAACTCAAGTTTTGAATTTTGAAAATATTTTTGGTGGGTGTGCTAGGCATGTGCTGGTGAGTCTGTAGATGCTTTGGTTTTGAAAGTTGAGTTGGTCTGAGGGTTTTTTGAAAAAGTGGGATCTTCCCATATGAAACAGATTCAATTTTAAACTGTCATTTAAATTATACATTTGAATGTTTCTGGATGATCACAAGGTGGACCTTGATACTTTGTTATGAGTACTATCAAGGGGTGCAAAGATCCAAACAAGTTTCTGTTAAGTTCTGAAAGTTAGAGATAGCCAAAGTAGGCATGGGAGTTAAATTGGCCAAAATGACCATTCACTTAATTTGTTTGTTTTGATTTGTTTATCTTTGGGAAAAGTGTGGGGATTGTTTAGATGATGTTTATTTCACCTAAGAATCATTTTACAAGCAAAGAAACACATAATCATGGCAATTCAAAAGAATCCAAATTTCAATGCACACTCATATGAATGCTTTCATATTTTAATTGGAAAAGTTTTTGTTAACCCTAAATTTGGTGATTAGAGTTTGATGATTCTAGTTTAATATTTTTGGGATGTTACAAAAGGAGGGTTCGGTTATATGCGCACTGACGTGGCGAGTGCAGGAGCATCCATGAGAAGGGGAGGCGCAGTCGGATGTTACCAGTAGAGGTCGCTGAAGTTGGAGCAGACGGCGGCGCTGCTTAGACGTGGTCGTTGCCGAGCCTATGGGGCGCGTGGGGGCAGATGAAGGGTGCTTGCTGATGCGCACGGTGATGGCGAGAAATCTCGTGGGGACTGGGAGGCAAGGGGCGGCCAGGAGTGGCCGGAATCGCTTGCGAAGCTCGTCGGAGCGGAGAGAGGTCTCGGGCGAAATCGGAGCGGCCTGGTGGCGGAGGGTGGGGTGAGCGAGGGGAAAGAGAGAGGAGAGGCATGCGCTTTAATGATCATGGCCGCGGGGAGTAATCGTCGCGGCATTGATGCGAATTGAATCGAGTTTTAAAAGGCAGAAACGGCCCGCGAGGTCAGCGGGAGGGGGTGAAGACGACGACTGACAGGTGGGGCCACAGTTTCAGAGTAAGAGAGAGAAAATAGGTGGGGTCCAGCGGTCAGTTGGTGTGCGGGTCGTTTCTCTGGTGCGAATTGTTTTCCTCTAGGGGTAGGGAGAGATGGGCTCGCTGGGCTTCCTGGGCCAGGTTGGGCTGGGCTGGGTCCTTTCCATTTTTTTTGTTCTGATTCATTTTTCTTTTTTTGTTTTGAATTTGTTTAAACATTTCAAACACCCAAATGAATTCAAATCTTTACCCATCTTTCAGAAATTTTGTATTTTGTTCAAACCTGTATTTTAATGGAAATTTTGGAATATTTCTTTTATTCCCACATGGTTCAATTATTTATTTAAAATGGCCCTTTTGTCGTTATTTAATTCAAAAAAATATGGTTTTTAATTCCATATAAATTTATTTAAATGATTCTTTTATTTCATTTAAGTTAATTAAATAACTTTTATTCCACTTGGGCAAATTCCCTTTATTGTTATCCCATGATTTAATTAATCATTTCTATTAGGGTTTTTGTCTTTATTTAATAGAGTGGAATTTGGTTAATGCCATATAATTTTATTTGAATATTCTTTATCCATTTATTTTATTTGGATTTGGATTATATTTATTCCATTTGCTTATGGATTAGGTCAAGTTTTAATTTGGCTTTTAAATATTCCTTATTTATTATTTCTTTCTTTCTTACAAAATCCATATATTTTTATTTAAAGATCCAAACTTGGTGATACCAATTTTGTATATTTTTATTTAATATTTTTTATCCTTTTAAATCTTTTAGGATTATTTTGCTCACCATTTGGTATGGATTTTAGATAGAAGCTTTATTAGCTTTGAAAATTATTTCCTTTCAACTTATTAAATTCATAAGTTTTTATCCATGGTTCCAAATTGAATGAAATCAATTTCTATGGTTTTATAATATTTTTAGTTATCATTCTTGATCATTAATAAATGCTTGTTGACAATTTTATATGGATCAAATCCATAGTCTTAGGGAGATCTTGGAATGATTTATTCCATTAGAGTTTTAGAGTTTTGGTTTAATTTCCAAGTGTTTAAATTTCAAGATGCATTTATGAAGAATGCATTTCACTTGATTTGAATTTAGATGGATTCAAATTTTTATTCAAAGTTTTTTCAAGATGGGTTTTGATGTTTACACTTCAAAACAAAAAGTTTCTTTTCACCCTAAATTTCAACAATTATTTATTTTGTTTATTTATTTTTCACATTTCAAAATTTGGAAAATTTTGGGATGTGACAGGCTACCACCCTTAAAAGAAATCTCGTCCCGAGATTTGGGGAGGCTAGAGGTTACAAGTTGGCCTCAAAACAACTAGGGTACTACCACCCTTAGAATGCTTTCAGCTAGATTACATCTTGGCTTGCTTGGGATCTTGATGAATCTTCTCTGGGCAGACATCTGCATAGTGTCCTTTGTTTCCACACTTGAAACATGTGACAAGGCTGAGATACTTCATAGGCTTGTTTGTCTTGTACTTCATCTTTTCTGGACAATTGCTTGCATAATGTCCTTGGTTACCACAATTGTAACATGTGACAAGGTTGAGTTCTTCATGAATCTTCTGTGGACAAGTTGATATATAATGGCCTAGCTTTTTATAGTTGTTGCACCACACTTGGCTAATTTCTTTATACTTATGCTTCTTTTCTGGACATTCATTGGCATAGTGTCCCATCTCTGTGCATGTGTAACATTGCTCTTGGGTAATATCCTTCTTGCTAGGGTTAGGCATTTCTTCTTCTTCTTGGGTTTCTCCAAAGCTAGGAGTTCTTCTAGTTCATGTTCTTCATATCTCACCTCAAAGGTGGGAAAATCTCCTGGTTTCCTTAATTGTTTCCTTGGATAATACATGTTTTTCTTCTTTTGTCCATCAAGGTGAGTCATAGTGCATGGAGGTGCAAGCTGAGATTTTCCTTTGTATTCATCCTTCTTGGTAGATGTTGTTTCCTCATGGGGGTTTCCAAAATTTTGTTGCACTCCACCTTGTTTCCTTTGTTGAACTACAGAATAGATGGGGCATTGGATAGGGACATGATTATTTCCTTCACATAGGAAACAAGTCACTTGAGATGTGGGGCATTGTTTAGTTGGATGTTTCTCTTCACAATTAGGGCATTGATCTTCATGCTCTTTGGAAGTGTGATCCATGTCTCCAAAAATATTGCAAGCTTGAGTTCCTTCCATAATATCCTCCTTGACATCATTGTTGTCACAAACTCCTTGGGAAAGGTTGTCTCCCATGTTGATCATTTGATTTGTCATCCTTTGCAATAATTGGGTTTGGTTTTCCATAAACCTTTGCATGGTTGGGTCTAACTAATTGTTGTTGGCCCAAAATTGGGTTGTCACTTGGTTTAATTGGGTTTGGGTTACTATGAGTTCTCTCATGTGCATCTCTTGGTTGTTGTTGTCACCATTCTTGATGTTGGAGTTTCTTGGAGTAGTCATCTGTTTGGGTTGGATTGGGATTAGAATAGGCAAAGATTTCTAAGGAAATAATTCTAATCACACACATCACAATTCACACAAGCAATGTGCAAGCAATCAAAAACAAACATTCCACTCAAACAACAAGTTTCAAGCACATTTTTAGGTAACAAAACATTTTTGCTACACCACATAAGTTGGCGGGTTTGATCTATTCACTACTATGGTGGTCCAACTATATGGTTCACTTGAGATCATTCCATCCTTCTTAGTTGATTCTTCATGAACAAGATCATTGTATTCTTGGAGAAATTCTTGTATCTTGGTCACAAAACTTCAAAGGTGATGATGGTTCCTTCTAAGTTGTGTTTCCCCAGTCTTCAAGTCTTGAGTAATATTTCTTGTCTCACTTGTAATCCTTAGTGATGTCCAAGTTGAAGTCCTTGGTGAAATTAAAGTTGAAGTCATTGGTGATGTTGAAGTTGAAGTCATTTAACTTGGTGAAGTCCTTTCCTCATGGTGAGGTCTTGTCCATCAAGTTTGAAAAGTAAGAGATGTAGAATCAAAACCAAAAAGGTTGAGGAAAGTGTTTACATGATTGTTTGTAAATAAGTTTTGGAACAAATACAACTCCTATATTTTTCTAAGGGGTTTTGTCCAATCCTAGGGTTACAATCCTACAGGCAACATAGTGCTCCGATACCATCTGTAGAGGTCCCAACCTTTAATAAGGTAAGATCCCTGTTATTACAATGCTAGTCCCTGGATCAATAGCTAGCATCCACAGTTAAGATGTAATATCAAGAAACAAAGGTCATAATACAACTTTATAACCAGGATTAAAATAATTCATTACATCTTACATAGCTCATTTGGCTATCTCATTACAATGCAGCAGAAATAACTATAGCATGGAGTCCTTCATCTTGAAAGTGCCACAGGCAATCATGTTGGATGTAGACTTGTAATCCTATTCAACACACTTTACTAACATCAAACAAACCTGCAACATAATAAGTTACAACCACAAGGGTCAATACATTTGATTTGTATTGTCAAGTGATACTATGGTAGTATAGTGGTAACTATCATCTTTATGCATTTGGCTAAGTGGAGCTTAGGCTTGCTTTTATCAAAATATATTTTCCTTACCTTTTGAAAAACACTAAGTTTTTGTTTAGCAAAAACTCCCAAGGAACCACCAATAGAAATTGGTGAACCTTCACCCTTGTTCAACCACAAGTTTTAACTAAGAAAATTGGGATGAGGAGATTCTTGGTAGCTGTAACATCCCTAAAATCATGTTTCAAAACTCATGCATATCATCCATGCATCCATGATCATTTAGGGTTCCATTTCAAAACCATTTCAAAAACAGGAGCATATGTTGCTCATTATTTTATGTAAGTATGCTCTAGCCTTAGTGCTACTTTCTAATGAGAAATATACTTATTTTATTCAGTAATGTTTTGAGTTCAAACTTAAGAGTTTTCCAAAGCTTGGGCAAAGATTTCAAAACAAAGTATGAATATAAAACAAATTTTTATGCCTATTATTTATATACCATAAAGGCATGGTTTTATTTTATTTTTCAATTGATCAAAGTGTTTCTGAGTAAACAGTGTTTGACACACATTTGAGTACAAAGTTCACTGTATAAAAATATAGAGAAGATTTGGATTCAAACTTATTTGAATTAGAGTTGAAAAATCATTTCTAGAAAATCAAACAGAAAAATAAAAGTGAAAGGTAGAAAAAAATAAAGCAAACAGCTAATCTGGCCCAACCCAGCCCAACTCGACCCATCTATCCCAGCAACTCCCTCTCGCGAAACGTTTTCTTTCACTCGCAACCACACCCACAGCGTCACTGACCGCCTGGACCCACCTCCTCTTCTTTTCTCTCGCTGACAACCGCGGCCCACACGGCAGTCATCGTCTCCACCCCAGCGACCAGTTCATCCCAAATCACTCTGGGCGTTTCGTGTTTAATTTCGCGGCTTCAATTCCCATTCAATGATCGAGTAATTCACGCCCACGTCCTCGCCTACTTAAGCACCATGCCGCCCTCCTCCTTTTCCCCCAAACCCCACCCCACCGGAGCCACCAGGCTGCTCGGATTTCTCTCTGGACGCCCCTCTGCTCCGACGAGCTCGTCGTCAACTTTCGTTTAGCACCACGTTCCCCTCTACCTATGGTTCAGACTAGCTGTTTCTGCATCCTCGTACGCATCTACTGACACCCTCCACTTTCTCGTGCATGCTCTGTAGCCTCGGCAACGTCATCGACTGAACTCTGCCATCGCATGCTCGAACTCCGGCGACCGTTCTCCGTAAGCCCCAGCTTCCCCTCTCCCTCTGTTTGATACGCGTGTGATCCCCAGCATCCTAAGCACCTAACGGCACCCTTTTCTCGTCTTAGCGTGGCCCAGAATGTCGTCTTCGTTGCCAACCGAGAACACCGTCGCCAGGGACTTCTCCGACGAGCAATCCACGACGACTCCGAGCGCCCCTTCGTCAACTGAGGCATCATTGAGCATCAGCACGTCGCGACGACCTCGGTGAGCCTTGCCACTACCCTTTTTGCTTCCTGTATCGCCGGCTCCACTGCTGTCTGAGCGCGCCGCCGCCTGTCGCCACCGCTAGCGCCGCCCATTTAGGATTAGATGCTTAGGGCCGTTGGATCTAGATCCACTGGACGCGATAGATTCAATCACCGAAGCGGTATGGATGCATCTGCACTGTGAGATCTAAATGAAATCCTACGTTCCGTGTTAGCTGATCCAACCGAAACGGTATGGACCAATAGGAAGCAGCCACGTGGCCTGTCTGTTTAATAAAAACCAGAAATTAGATCTATTAGATGTTTAAACTTGAATAATTCATAACTTTTGATTTCCACGTCCCAATTTGACAAATTTTATATCAATGGAATTAGGAGAGAAAATCCTTTCCATTTATGCAATGTGTTTAGTGTTTTGCCTCTGTTAAAAGGGTTGTTTTTGCAGAAACATGTGTAGGCCTAATATGTGTATATTAATTATTTGGAAAATGTTTTTCTATTCCAATAAAGTTTATTTACCTTGTTTTGTACTTTTTTATGATTCAGTACAGTGAAATTGTCTTGTTTGGTGTAGAAAATCATCACATGGCATATTGCATGCATTCATGTATTTTTGCTTGTATTAATTGTGTATGTGATTTTGTTCCATTATTTTATGTGTAGATTTTGGTGCAAATAGTGATTGTGATTGTGAGGATTGTAGCTACTATCCAAACTACAAAGAAAGTGGTGCTTCATGATTTTATACCTATGTTTTTCAACTATGCATAGAAATATTTTGCTAGTCTTGCATGGATATTTTTTATCTATATGATATGCTTGGGAAATCCTAGTAGTTGTAGAATTGCTAGAAATTTCTAAGTTAAGATTCTTATCAATGTCATGCTTAGCCTAGCTAGTAGAAACCAAGGGTGGTTATATATTCATGCTATGAGAAAATATTTCTAAGTCTTTGGACTTGTATTTTGTTTAATAAAACAACTAAGTGAATGAAACACCTGGGTGGAATGGAAGGAATGGTTTATGTTGAGTGGTTACACAAGGCCCATTTCTATGGTTTACCTTGTGTATCTCACTTGTGGAAAGCCACCCAGGAACAAAGGGATTTGAGAGGACAAATGTTAAGAAGCTTCTAGTGCAGCCACTTGGCAATATGGGCTCTGCATGGATCATATAGGTTGCAATAACTTAGCCATTTGGACAGTTGGTGGTAGTGGGATGATAGGTTGGAGCGCGTCCATTTGGTCTAAGGGAAGGCTTCTTAAAGGTCCTGTCTTGGTGAAAATCAAGTCTTGTGGGGAAAGTGCACAACCTCTGCAGATAGAAGAATCTAAGTACTTAGCCATGTCCCTGGTATTGGACAACTTGAGCATCAAGACATGGAAGCTATCAAGAATCTCCTCATCCCAATTTCTAAGTAAAAACTTTTGGTTGAACAAGGGTGAAGGTTCCCCAATGTCTATTGGTGGTTCCTTGGGAAAGTTTTTGACAAAGAAAAACTTAGTGTTTTCAACTAATAGGTAAACCTATTTTGAGCAAAGCAATCCTAAGCTACACTTAGCCAAAATGCATATAGTATTTAGTCTACCAAAATTCTACTAAGGTATCACTTGCCAATACTACCCACGGTGGCTGTAACTTGTGATGTTGAAGGTTATTCTGATGATGATTAGGAGTCATGAGTCTACACTCAACATGCTTGCCTGTGGCACATGAAGATGAAGACTTATTTATCTTATTACATATTTAAAACTCTTGTACTAGGCATGTGGCCATGAAGTTGTAAAATACTATGTTTGTCTCTGGAATGACTTGTAATAATGACCTTTGTTTCTGTGTACTTCATCTTAAACTGTGGATGCTAGCATTGATCCAGGGACTAGCATTGCAATCACAGGGCTCCTTACCTTTATAAAGGGAGGGATCTTACAGATGGTATCAGAGCACTATGTTGCCTGTAGGATTATGACCCTAGGATTGGAAACCACTAAGGAAAAAAATTTCAACAACTTCCACACTTGTCTTTTCTTCTCGTAAACTTTTCTAATCTTCTTTCTCATATCTATTTGTAGATGAACTCCATCAACGAAGCCGTGAAGAAGGGACCACTCATGACTGTGAATTTGGAATGTGAGACAGAATTCCCCAAGGCTCTCAAGGACCTCATGGTTGCCATGGGAATACATGGTGCAGCTGTGTACAAAGGTTTTCCTGTGATGGATGAAGGAGTTGAGTACTGGTGGGTGCAACTTCACTTGTATAAAAACAAGGAAGACAACCACAAGGACTCAGGATTCTGCATGATCACCAACTCAGTGATGCACACCACATTCTTTGATTCAGCAAGGGATGCAGCTTGGAAGGCCATCAAAGAACTTGGTGATAGAATCAAGTGCAGAATGCTTAACACCCATAATGACCTTAAGGAAGAAAAGAAGCATACCCAACAGTTATAGGCTACCAACCAAAGTTTAAGGAAGGGCATCATAGACTTAGCAATGGAGTCATGTGATCTAGATAAACAGATTGCCTCTAGGGATGCCCTGTTAGCCAACTTGGCAAGTGAGATGGGATTGTAACGTACTTCGTTAGTTGGACCACCACACTTATCATTTTATTTCCCAAACGTTGTTTAAAATAAGTTGAACCTTGGTTGTTTGTAATGGATCCATGTATGCCATGACTTGTGTGTTTGATTTCCAAAGATATGCATGTGATGCCTTGTCTTGTGATTTATCTTAAATTGTGTTGATTCTAACTTTTTCTATCTTTTTAAATAGATGCCTAATGTTACTATCAGCACGGCTGAAGAGTTCAAGGGAACTCGTTTTGGCACTCGTATTATTGAGCTCACTAGTCTTCTCAATCTCCCTCTTCCTACTATCATGATGCTTCCCCTCACCAAGTTTGAGAGGAAAGACCTTTGGGGCTTCAAGGTTAATCATCCAGGACGCCAGACTGAGCCTACCACGGAGGCAATCATCTTCAAGATCATGCATGATGACAAGGAGAGAGGCCTAGAGGTAGTCATGCAGGATTTGCTTGGACGTTTACTAGGGAGAAACTCTCGAGAGGTTAGAGGTACTCATTTCCACGCCTTTGGTAGACGTGATGAGGATGGTGAGGCCATTGACTTTGAGGATACATCGAGAGAGACGGCAGAGCCGATTCGTCTATACCTCCAGGACTTAGAGGTTCTTCTTAGGCACCTAGACACTGATAGGACCAACGTCATGCTCAGCAATGACGAACTCCAGGTGCAGCTTCGTGAGAAGGACAAGCTCATCGTGTAGAAAGATGAGATAGTCAAGGAGATGGAGGCCAAGTTTGAGAGTCAGGATAGAAAGTTCAAGAGTCAAGAGAAGCGAGTCCAAGATAGGAACAAGAGGATTCGAGACATGACTGCAGAAATAGAGGCCAGGGACTTCGAGTTGGAGCATCAGCAAGGTGTGATTGAGAGGCTTCGTGCATAGAAGAGGGCTCTCAAAGCCAAAGTAGAGACCTTGACCACCAATGTCAAGGAATACAAGACCACTATGGAGAATGCAGGTGTTAGACTTGTTGATGAGGAGGTTGATGCAGAGGAGTAGCGATGACTACTCATTTACCTTTATTTATCATGCCTTTGATTATTGAGTCGCAATGACCATCCAACATGTGGATGGCTTGCTATTGGTGTGTTTACTTTTCAGAACTTGTTGTTGAACTTTTATTATTATGATGCATGTTTGGTGATTATTTATGTGATGTATTGTGCATGTTAGCATCTATGGGTATCTCATTCTTATCCTTATTGAAAACCACAGATGCCTCCCCGACGTGCCAATCCCAACCCCAACAATAACAACATCACCCCTGAGATGCAACAGATGATGACAGCTCAGACTCAGTTGATGCAAATGATGACCATGTTCATCCAGAATTAGAACAACAACAACAATCAGAATAACCCACCGGGTTTTGACATGCTTACCAGGTTCTTAAGACTGAGGCCAGCAAAGTTCTCAGGAACTACGGATCCTATGGTGGCCAATGATTGGCTACGCTCTGTGAACAAGGACTTGGTAACTGTTGGTTGTACTGATGAAGAGAAATTCAGATTTGCAGCCCACTTGTTGGAAGGACCAGCAGCCACTTGGTGGGATAACTTCCAGATCACCACTCCCATTGAGGATGTGACATGGGCTATCTTTGAAGATGGTTTCCGTACTGCTCACATCTCATCCGGAGTGATGAGTTTGAAGAAGAAAGAGTTCCATAACTTGAAGCAGCGCCACCGCAGCGTGGCTGAATATATTGAGGAGTTCAACAATCTGGCGCGATATGCACCGGATGAAGTTGACACTTATGCTAAGAGGAAGGAAAAGTTCCTTGAAGGGTTGAATGATGAATTGAACCTGCAGTTAGCTGTGGCCTATGTTCCCACATACCAGTCTCTTTGTGACAAGGCTGATATTTTGGAGAGCAAGATGAAACAAGTGGAAAGCAGGAAGAGAAAGCACTCTGACAAGCACAGCTCGGGATCGTCTCACAAGCGTTCCCATTATGATGACAGTGGGAGTTCTGGATCCCACAAGCATGGGAAGTTCAACAAGCACCACAACCACAACCGCTATCATGACAACAAGAACCACCGTAGTCATGACAATGACAAATATAAGAATCACAAGGGTGGATATAAGAACCACCACAATGGAAGTGGAAATGGCAGTGGAAGCCAGCCTCTCAAGAAGGATCTTAGTCAGGTTGAATGCTTCAAGTGCAAGAAGATGGGGCATTATGCAAATGAATGCCCAGAAAATAAAGTTGAAGGACCCAACAAGCCCAACCCTTTCCAGAAAGGGCAAGTGAACCACATCAATGTGGAGGAAATCTATGAAGAGCCAGATGCTGTGGCTGGTAAGTTCAGACTCAATTCTATTCCAGCACTTGTTCTTTTTGATACTGGAGCATCGCATTCATTGATATCAAAAGCATTTGTTGATAGATATGGGTTTTCAACTGAAAACATTGGGTGTCCAATAAAAGTAAGTTCTCCAGGTGGAGATATGATAGTAAGTCTTGGATGCCGGGATCTAGTGATAGAGTTTGGAAAACATAAGTTTCCAGTGAGTCTGATAATCCTAGATTCCCAAGGACTGGATGTAATTTTGGGAATGGATTGGATGACCAAGTATGAAGAAGTACTAGATTGTGCCAATCGTACTGTTGCACTCACAACCCAGGAAAAGAAACGGATTAGATTCAAGTCTAACTTTGAATCAAAAGGAAGTAAGCTAAATTCTCTTAAGGGGGTTAGCATAGACAGTGTGCCAATTGTGAGTGAATATCCAGATGTGTTTCCGGAAGAATTGCCGGGAATGCCACCAGATAGAGATGTGGCATTTTTTATCGATTTGCTACCAGGTTCCGGAACAATAGCAAAAAGATCGTACAAGATGCCAGTTGATGAGTTGAAAGAACTCAAGAGGAAGCTTGGAGAACAGTTGCAGAAAGGTTTTATCCAACCAAGTTCTTCATCTTGGGGAGCACCAGTTTTGTTTGTGGAAAAGAAAGATAGAAGTCAAAGGTTATGCATTGATTACCGTTCACTCAATGAGGTGACTATCAAGAACAAATACCCTTTTCCAAGAATCAATGACTTGTTTGATCAGTTAGAAGGAGCTTATGTGTTCTCAAAGATTGATCTCCGATCAGGTTATTTCCAGCTCAAGATAAGGGAACAAGACATACCTAAGACAGCTTTCACCACTAGGTATGGATTGTATGAGTATACCGTGATGCCATTTGGTTTGACCAGTGCACCAACATACTTCATGAATATGATGAACAAGGTGTTCATGGAGTTCCTTGAAAAGTTTGTTGTCGTATTCATCGATGACATTTTGATCTACTCCAAGATCAAAGAAGAGCATGAGGGACACTTGCGTCAGATACTTGAGAAGCTTAGAGAGCATAAACTGTATGCCAAATTCAGCAAGTGTGAATTTTGGTTGAATGAAGTTGGATTTCTTGGACACGTTGTGTCAGGAGATGGTGTGGAAGTTGATCCTACTAAAGTTTCAGCTGTAACTGAATGGGAATCTCCTAAGACAGTGAAAGAGGTTCGTAGTTTCCTTGGCTTAGCAGGTTACTACAGAAGGTTCATAGAGAATTTCTCCAAGGTAGCTAAGCCTATGAAAGAATTGCTAACAAGAAATTTTCTTGGTCTGAAGGTTCTGAACTCAGCTTTCAAGAATTGAAGAAGAGACTAGTGACAGCACCAGTCTTATGTTTGCCAGATTTGGAGAAAGATTTCCAAGTGTATTGTGATGCATCTCATCATGGATTAGGTGTAGTACTTATGCAAGAAGGGAAAGTTGTGGCTTATGCCTCGAGACAACTCAAAACTCATGAGGTAAAATACCCTACTCATGATTTAGAGTTAGCCTTTGTTGTCCATGCACTTAAAACATGGAGACATTATCCTTTGGGAAAGCGATGTGAAGTGTTCACAGACCACAAGAGTTTGAAGTATATCTTCACCCAGAAAGAAATTAACATGAGACAAAGAAGATGGCTAGAACTCATCAAGGACTATGACTTGAGTTTGCAATACCACCCCGGTAAAGCAAATGTTGTAGCAGATGCTCTAAGCCGTAAAGTTTTTGTGAATGGACTTACTAAAGGAGAATTGCCAGATGATCTGTGTGCCCAATTTAGAGATCTCAGATTGGAGATTGTGCCTGAGGGACATCTCATGTCTTTGGATGTTCAAACCACTTTGTTGGACAAGATCAAAGAAGCCCAAAAGACAGATATGGAAATTGAAGAGATTAAGGAAAAGATTGGCAAGGGAAAAGCCAAAGGATTCCATGAAGATGAATAGGGTACTTTATGGTATGGAAAACGTATCTGTGTTCCACAAGATCCAGAGCTTCGGAAACTGATTTTACAAGAAGCCCACAACTCACCATATTCTATTCATCCGGGTGACACCAAAATGTACATGGATATGAAAGAAAGATTTTGGTGGAATAATATCAATAAGGACATCGCCGAACATATTGCTTTGTGTGATGTATGTAGTAGAGTGAAAGAGCAGCACCAGAAACCAGCAGGATTGTTACAACCACTGCCTATTTTTGATTGGAAGTGGGACAAGATCGGTATGGATTTCATCACCGGATTGCCAAGGACCAGGTCAGGATATGATTCTATTTGGGTAGTAGTGGATCACCTAACTAAAGTGGCTCATTTCATACCCGTGAAGACAACCTACACCAGTGCTAAGTTAGCCAAAATCTATATGAGCAGAATTGTATGTCGACATGGAGTACCCAAGAGTATTGTGTCTGATAGGGGAACTCAATTCACATCTCATCTTTGGAGGCAATTACATGAGTCATTGGGAACGAGGTTGGAATTCAGCACTGCTTTTCACCCTCAAACTGATGGACAGACAGAAAGGACTAATCAGATTCTTGAAGATATGTTGAGAGCTTGTGCTCTAGACTATGGAGACAGTTGGGATGAAAGTCTGCCTTACGCAGAATTCTCTTACAATAACAGCTATCAAGCAAGTATTGAGATGGCACCATTTGAGTTTCTCTATGGGAGAAAGTGTACCACCCCATTACTGTGGAATGGTGTGGGAGAAAGAAGTCTATTTGGACCAGAACTAATCAAAGAGGCGGAAGAGAAAGTCAAGCTGGTTAAGGACAGGATGAAGATTGCATAGTCCCGACAAAAGAGCTACGCAGATCCTAAGCGTAGAGAAGTCACCTATGAAGTGGGTGACAAAGCTTATCTTAGAGTGTCACCACTTCGTGGAGTAAAGAGATTTGGTGTCAAAGGTAAATTGGCCCCAAGATATGTTGGACCATTCAAGATTTTGAGTCGTAAAGGAGAAGTAGCTTATGAGATTGAATTGCTAGAGTCTTTGTCAGCTGTTCATAATGTGTTTCATGTGAGTCAGCTTAAGAAATGCCATCCAGAAATGGAAGAGACTTCTTTGAAGGATACTATACCTTTGGAAGAGGTCCAATTGGAAAGTGATCTCACTTATAAGGAGAAACCTATCAAGATTCTTGAGACTGCAGAAAGAGTTACTCGGACTAAGACTATCAAATTCTGCAAAGTTCAATGGAACCATCATTCCGAAGAAGAAGCAACATGGTAAAGAGAAGATGATCTTCGGAAAGACCACCCTCACCTATTTGCTAGCCAACCCGAATCTCGAGGGCGAGATTCACCTTAAGGGGGTTAGATTTGTAACATCCCTAAAATCATGTTTCAAAACTCATGCATACCATCCATGCATCCATGATCATTTAGGGTTCCATTTCAAAACCATTTCAAAAACAGGAGCATATGTTGCTCATTATTTTATGTAAGTATGCTCTAGCCTTAGTGCTACTTTCTAATGAGAAAGATACTTATTTTATTCAGTAATGTTTTGAGTTCAAACTTAAGAGTTTTCCAAAGCTTGGGCAAAGATTTCAAAACAAAGTATGAATATAAAACAAATTTTTATGCCTATTATTTATATCCCATAAAGGCATGATTTTATTTTATTTTTCAATTGATCAAAGTGTTTCTGAGTAAACAGAAGTGTTTGACACACATTTGAGTAAAAAGTTCACTGTATAAAAATCTAGAGAAGATTTGGATTCAAACTTATTTGAATTAGAGTTGAAAAATCATTTCTAGAAAATCAAACAGAAAAAGAAAAGTGAAAGGTAGAAAAAAAATAAAGCAAACAGCCAATCTGGCCCAACCCAGCCCAGCTCGACCCATCTAGCCCAGCAACTCCCTCCCGCGAAACGTTTTCTTTCACTCGCAACCACACCCACAACATCACTGACCGCCTGGACCCACCTCCTCTTCTTTTCTCTCGCTGACAACCGCGGCCAACACGGCAATCATCGTCTCCACCCTAGTGACCAGTTCATCCCCAAATCACTCCGGGCGTTTCCTGTTTAATTCCGCGGCTTCAATTCTCGTTCAATGCCCGAGTAATTCACGCCCACGTCCTCGCCTACTTAAGCACCATGCCGCCCTCCTCCTTTTCCCCCAAACCCCACCCCACCGGAGCCATCAGGCTGCTCGGATTTCTCTCTGGACGCCCCTCTGCTCCGACGAGCTCGTCGTCAAATTCCGGTAAGCACCGCGTTCCCCTCTGCCTATGGTTCAGACTAGCTATTTCTGCATCCTCGTCCGCATCTACTAACACCCTCCACTTGCTCGTGCATGCTCTGTAGCCTCGGCAACGTCATCGCCTGAACTCCGCCACCGTCTGCTCGAACTCCGGCGACCGTTCTCCGTAAGCCCCAGCTTCCCCTCTCCCTCTGTTTGATAAGCGTGTGATCCCCAGCATCCTACGCACCTAACGGCACCCTTTTCTCGTCTTAGCATGGCCCAGAACATCGTCTCTGTCGCCAACCGAGAACACCGTCGCCAGGGACTTCTCCGACGAGCAATCCACGACGACCCTGAGCGCCCCTTCGTAAACTGAGGCATCGTTGAGCATCAGCACGTCGCGACGACCTCGGTGAGCCTTGCCACTACCCTTTTTGCTTCCTGTATCACCGGCTCCGCCGCTGTCTGAGCGCGCCATCGCCTGTCACCGCCGCTAGCGCCGCCCGTTTAGGGTTAGCTGCTTAGGGCCGTTGGATCTAGATCCACTGGACGTGATAGATTCAATCACCGAAGCGGTATGGATGCATCTGCACTGTGAGATCTAAATGAAATCCTACGGTCTGTGTTAGCCAATCTAACCGAAACGGTATGGACCAATACGAAGCAGCCACGTGGCATGTCTGTTTAATAAAAACCAGAAATTAGATCTATTAGATGTTTAAACTTGAATAATTCATAACTTTTGATTTCCACGTCCAAATTTGACAAATTTTATATCAATGGAATCAGGAGAGAAAATCCTTTCCATTTATGCAATGTGTTTAGTGTTTTGCCTCTGCTAAAGGGTTGTTTTTGCAGAAACATGTGTAGGCCTAATATGTGTATATTAATTATTTGGAAAATGTTTTGCTATTCAAATAAAGTTTATTTAGCTTGTTTTGTAATTGTTTATGATTCAGTGCAGTGCACTTGTCTTGTTTGGTGTAGAAAATCATCACATGGCATATTGCATGCATTCATGTATTTTTGCTTGTATTAATTGTGTATGTGATTTTGTTCCATTATTTTATGTGTAGATTTTGGTGCAAATAGTGATTATGATTGTGAGGATTGTAGCTACTCTCCAAACTACCAAGGCAAGTGGTGCTTCATGATTTTATACCTATGTTTTTCAACTATGCATTAGAAATATTTTGCTAGTCTTGCATGGATATTTTTGATCTATATGCTATGCTTGGGAAATTTCACATCCCAAGATTTTCCAAATCTTGTAATGTGAAAATAAATTAATAAAATAAAACTTTGTTTGATTTTCAGAGCCAGAAGAAACTTTTTGAACTCAATTGGAACTTCAAACCCATTTGAATTAAATAAAATCATAAAGGGATTCTTAAAGATAAACATTTAATAAACGAAATTAAAATGTTTTGGAATTACTATTTTGGATCTTTTAATAAAAGGATTTGATATTCAAAAGAAAAGATGGATTTACAAATAAGGGTTATTTTATAAAACCAAAATAAAACTTGGCCAAGCTTTTGAATTAAAACAATTTATTTTAAATAAAATAGCAAAGGTTTAATTAAAAATAATAAAGGATTTCTTAAATAAAATAATTAATATCCAAACTCTTTTAAAAATAAAAGGTCTTACCAATTTAATTGAAACATCAAAACTTATTAAATTATTTAAAATAAGTTTTCTAAGTATTTTATATTCACAAATAAAATCTACTAAAATGTTTTGACTTTACTTTAGATTTTAAAATAAATATTCTCAATAAAACAAACCCTAGTGGATTTAACAATGAAAGTCTATTCTATATTAAATAGTGGACTCTAAAATAAAATGTTATCTTGTTTTAAAACAAATTTCTCAATATTATATATTCCCAGATTAAACCTACTAATTTTATATTTAGGTTTCAAATAAAGATTTTAATAATAAAATCAAACTCTAATTGATTTAATAACTAAGGCCCATTTTATATAATTATTATTGGACCCTAAAGTAAAATAATATTTTGTTTTAAACAAGTATCCAAGTACTATTTATTTCCAAATAAAACCTACTGATTTGTTCTGAAAATATTGAATTTAAAATAGTGATTTTATCAAATAAATCAAACCTTATTAAAAATAAAATAACTAAAAGTACATTTTATTTAATTAATGAATGGATCCTAAAATGAATTAAAATATTATTTTATTTTAGAATTTTGGTATGTGTTACTGAACAGAATCAAGTTCAAAAGTTGTGAAGTGTGATGTTGGTTTGAATTTATTTGGTAGATTGAATCATGTGTTTGAATAATCAATTCAGAAAATAAAATAGAAAAGAATAAAACAAATAGACAGAAAAAAAGAGAGGAAACAGACCAGCCCAACAAGGCCCAGCCCAACAATCCCACAGCCCAGATTCACCTCCCCCGAAGAGTTACTTTTCTCACCCCAAAAGCAACCCACATCCTCACTAGCAGGTGGACCTTCCCTCGATTCTTTTTCCCCACTGACCAGTGGACCCTTTCCACTGTTTGTCCTCCCCACCCGCACGACCCTTCTCCCCCACCCCTCGCCGGCCGTTGCAGGCGGATTAACTCCGGCGTAATACGCCTTAATCTCGCAATGAATCTGCCACTTGACCACGCAGGATAAATCGCCAGCACCCCTTCTTCATTTTCCCCCTGACCCCTTCCCCGAGCACGCCCCCAGGCCGTCGCAATTCGTCCTCGAACGGCTTCGTCTCCGACGAGCTTCCACCGACGAATCCGACCAGCACACACCACCCCGAGCCTTCCCGAGCACCCTGGCAGCCTCCCCACTCCCAGACCTTCCTCCCCGTACCACCCATTTGACCGCGGGCGCCCAGAGCACCGACCTCGACAACATCTGGCCGCGCCGCCGCGTCTGCCTCACTCCGGTGAGTACCCCAGATGGTTTCCGTCCGCCCTTTCCACTCTCGTTCACGCGCACAGCGTTGCCTTGACCTCACGCATCTGACCGCGCCTCCGTTTTGCCTTAGGGTGGTCTCCAGTGACGTCCTCGACCTCGACCAGAGCCGCCCGTCGCCAGTAGCAACTCCGGCGAGGGATTCTGCTCGTCCACGTGCGCCCCTTCATCAACCAGTGGCAAGTTGAGCATCCCCGTGCCACGACGAACACAGTGAGCCCCCTCTCCTCCTTCCTCGTTTCCAGTTTCGCTAGCGCCGCCGCCAACTGAACGCTCCGCCGCTCGCCTTTGTTATCACGCCGCCAGTTCGTGACCGTTTGATAGGAGTCGTCCGATATCAATCAAGTGGGTGAGATAGAACGACTTAAACGCGAAGGGGTACTCGATCTGAGCCACTCGATCTAACTAGATCCAACGCCCCACAGCCGCGATCCAACCGAAACGGTACCGACAAATAAGAAGCTGCCGCGTGTCACCAGACAGATTGAAATTGGAATTTGAAATCAGAATTATTTGCAAACTTCAAACCCTTATAACTTTTGATCCATACGTCCAAATTTGGCAAATTTTATATCAATGGATTCAGGAGAACAAGCCCTAGCCAACCCTACCCTTAGTTTAGCAAATAGTATTTGATAGATTGTTTGATTTTGCAGATTCTTTTGTGTGCTTGCTAACATTAGGAAAATCATTTAAAAATGAATTTTGAGATCAAACCTTTGCCAATTGGTTTGTTGTGACCCTACTGACCCTAGGAACCAACCCATAGTGTTAAAAATGATTTTTGTGAAATTTAAGTTGAATTATTTAACTTAGCCATTTTCTAGCCAAATAAACTCATTGATTTTATTATGGAAATGTTTATGGGAAGAAAACTTTGAGTAGATGGTTTGGACCAAACCTACTGACCAAAACACCAAGTTTTGCAATAGCAACTCATTTGGTGAACCCTATGGGCTAATGCCTTAGTAAAAATATTTCTACACCACATAAAATAACACTTTGTTTTGAAAATGGTTTTAAAGTGAAACCTTTGGCAAATGACTTGGCCACTTTAGGAAATGACCATTAGATATACCCAAATGACTATGACCCACTAGGAACCACTTTTTCAAACAAAACAAAGCTTGGCATGCTTGCATGCATTTCTTTGACTTTGTTATTTATGTGTGTTGTTTTGCTTGATTGGTAGATTGAGTTTGTGCCTTGCTTGATTGATTTGTAGTGACTTGAGGAGTGTGATTGTTGCAAAGATCAAGAAGTGAACCTATACTCTACCAAAAAGGCAAGTGATGCTTCATACTTTCTATCCCAATACTTTCACTATGCACTAGTGATTTTTGCTAAGTAAAACTTGCATGGATTTTGCTAAGTATAGATCTTGCTATAGGAAAACATAGTAATGAATCCTTAGTAGGATTTTCATAAGTTAAAGATTCCTAATACTACCAAGCTTAGCCTAGCTAATAGAAAACATGGGTGGAAATATATTCACACTATGGAAAAATATTCTAAGTCTAAAGGACTTGTGATTTTGTCTAATAAAACAACTAAGTTAATAAATCACCTGGGTGGAATGGGCTTGCTTGGTGGAGAATGGTTGAGTGGTTACACAAGGCCAGGGGACTGGTGAACCTTGTGTATCTCACTTGTGGATGGCCACCCAGGAAACAAAGAGATTTGAGATGTCAAATGTTGAGAAGCTTCAAGTGCAACCACTTGGCAATATGGGCTCTGCCATGATCATATAGGTTGCATGAACTTAGCCATATGGACAGTGGGTGGTAGTGTTTGATAGGTTGGAGCGCGTCCATTTTGGTCTAAGGGAAAGCTTCTGAAAGATCTTGTCTTGGGAAACCAAGTCTTGTGGGTAAAGTGCACCACCTCTGCAGAGTGTAAAATCTAAGTACTTAGCCATGTCCCTGGTAAAGGACAATTTGAGCATCAAGACATGGAAGCAATTAAGAATCTCATCATTCAAATTTCTAAAGTTAAAATCTTGTGGTTTGAACAAGGGTTGTTTGATTTCTTCAATCATTGATGGAGAGATGGCTTGGTACAAGGATCTTGAAATCTTTGATTGAGGAAAATGATTTTGTCAAGCAAAAACTTAGTATTTTCAAAATGATAAGAAAAGTCTATTTTGAGCAATGCAAGCCTCAACTCCACTTAGCCAAATGCATATAGATGATAGACTCCACTATACTACCATAGTATCACTTGCCAATACAATTCAAATGTATTGACCCTTTGTGGCTGTAACTTGTATGTTGCAGGTTTGATTGATTTAGTGAGGACTGATTGATTAGGATTACAAAGTCTACAACCAACATCTGCCTGTGGCACTTTGAAGATGAAGGACCCATGATTATAGTTATTCCGCTGCAATGTAATGTAATAGCCAAATGAGCTATGTTTGATGTAATAAAATTATGTTATTCCTGGTTATAAAGTTATATTATGACCCTTGTTTCTTGATATTACATCTTAACTGTGGATGCTAGCTATTGATCCAGGGACTAGCATTGTAAACACAGAGGGCTCTATCTTATTAAAGATTAGGACCCCTACAGATGGTATCAGAGCATTGTGTTGCCTGTAGGATTTGTAAACCCTAGGATTGGACAAAGACCCTTAGAAAAATAGGAGTTATACTTGTTCCAAAAACTTATTTACAAAACACTTGTAAACTCTTTCCTCAACCATTTTGTTTTCAACTCTACTTCTCTTCTACTTCAAACTTGATGGAAAAACCTACCCCATGACCAAAGACTACACCATATGCAAAGGACTTCTTCAACTTCTTCAACTCTAATGACTTCAACTTCTTCAACTCTAATGACTTCAACATCTTCAACTCTAATGACTTCAACATCTTCAGCATGTTCACCAAGGACTTCCAACCTGGAAACTACTAAGGACCACAAGTGAAACAAGGAAAACCTACTCAAGATTTAGAGACTAAGGAAATGCAAAATAAGAAGGAGCCATCAACAACTTTGAAGTATTGTGACCAAGAGTTTTTCTCAAAGAAACCAAGATCTCATACAAGAAGAATCAAGAAGGAAGGAAAGATCACAAGTAAACCATATAGATGGACCACCATAATTTAGTCAAGTCAAACCACCAACTTATGTGGTGTAACAAAACTATTTTGTTGTCTAAGTATGTGCTTGAACCTTGTTTGAGTGAAATGTTTGTTTGTGATTGCTTGCACATTGCTTGTGTGAATTGTGATGTGTGTGATTAGAAGTAATTCCTTAGAAATATCTTGCCTATTCTAATCCCTACCCAACCCAAACAGATGACTACTCCAAGAGACACCAACACCAACCAAGAAGACAACATGAGAGAACTTATAGTAACCCAAAACCAGTTGAGCCAAGAGACAACTCAGCTTTTAGCCTACAACAATGGACTAGACCCAGCCATACAAAGAATTTTGAAACTTCAATCCCAAATGTTGCAAGGACTAGTTACTCAAATGATCAACATGAGAGAAAACTTTTCCCAAAGAACTAATGACAGCAAGGATGACAAAGATGCTAATATAGAAGGAACCCAAGCTAGCAATGTTTTTAGAGACAAGGATCATGCATCCAAGGAACATGAAGATCAATGCCTCAAGAAGAGAGAAAGATCTCCGACCTGTGAAGAACATGAACTAGAAGAACTCCTAGCTTTGGAGAGACCCAAGAAGAAGAAGAAATGCCCCAACCCTAACAAGAAAGATATTACTCAAGAGCAATGTTACAATTGCAAAGAGATGGGACACTATGCTAATGAATGCCCAGAAAAGAAGAAGAACCAAAGAAACAAACAAAAGGCAATGATACCAAAGGAAAAGAAAGATATCAGCCAAGTGATGTGTTTCAAATGCAAGGAACTAGGCCACTATGCAAACAATTGTCCAGAAAGGATAGAGAACAAGTTAAACAAGTCTATGAAGGATCTCAACCTTGGCCCATGAGTCAAGTAAAGAAACCAAGGACACATGCAACTGTTTACTTAGAGAGATTTTTCCCAGAAACCCAAGAAGGCCAATATGTAATTTTGTTTGAAAAATTTTAAGGGTGGTAGTACCCTAGTTGTTTTGAACTTGCTTGTAACCCCAGCTTCCCCAAATCTCGGGACGAGATTTATTTTAAGGGTGGTAGCCTGTCACATCCCAAGATTTTCCAAATCTTGTAATGTGAAAATAAATTAATAAAATAAAACTTTGTTTGATTTTCAGAGCCAGAAGAAACTTTTTGAACTCAATTGGAACTTCAAACCCATTTGAATTAAATAAAATCATAAAGGGATTCTTAAAGATAAACATTTAATAAAGGAAATTAAAATGTTTTGGAATTACTATTTTGGATCTTTTAATAAAAGGATTTGATATTCAAAAGAAAAGATGGATTTACAAATAAGGGTTATTTTATAAAACCAAAATAAAACTTGGCCAAGCTTTTGAATTAAAACAATTTATTTTAAATAAAATAGCAAAGGTTTAATTAAAAATAATAAAGGATTTCTTAAATAAAATAATTAATATCCAAACTCTTTTAAAAATAAAAGGTCTTACCAATTTAATTGAAACATCAAAACTTATTAAATTATTTAAAATAAGTTTTCTAAGTATTTTATATTCACAAATAAAATCTACTAAAATGTTTTGACTTTACTTTAGATTTTAAAATAAATATTCTCAATAAAACAAACCCTAGTGGATTTAACAATGAAAGTCTATTCTATATTAAATAGTGGACTCTAAAATAAAATGTTATCTTGTTTTAAAACAAATTTCTCAATATTATATATTCCCAGATTAAACCTACTAATTTTATATTTAGGTTTCAAATAAAGATTTTAATAATAAAATTAAACTCTAATTGATTTAATAACTAAGGCCCATTTTATATAATTATTATTGGACCCTAAAGTAAAATAATATTTTGTTTTAAACAAGTATCCAAGTACTATTTATTTCCAAATAAAACCTACTGATTTGTTCTGAAAATATTGAATTTAAAATAGTGATTTTATCAAATAAATCAAACCTTATTAAAAATAAAATAACTAAAAGTACATTTTATTTAATTAATGAATGGATCCTAAAATGAATTAAAATATTATTTTATTTTAGAATTTTGGTATGTGTTACTGAACAGAATCAAGTTCAAAAGTTGTGAAGTGTGATGTTGGTTTGAATTTATTTGGTAGATTGAATCATGTGTTTGAATAATCAATTCAGAAAATAAAATAGAAAAGAATAAAACAAATAGACAGAAAAAAAGAGAGGAAACAGACCAGCCCAACAAGGCCCAGCCCAACAATCCCACAGCCCAGATTCACCTCCCCCGAAGAGTTACTTTTCTCACCCCAAAAGCAACCCACATCCTCACTAGCAGGTGGACCTTCCCTCGATTCTTTTTCCCCACTGACCAGTGGACCCTTTCCACTGTTTGTCCTCCCCACCCGCACGACCCTTCTCCCCCACCCCTCGCCGGCCGTTGCAGGCGGATTAACTCCGGCGTAATACGCCTTAATCTCGCAATGAATCTGCCACTTGACCACGCAGGATAAATCGCCAGCACCCCTTCTTCATTTTCCCCCTGACCCCTTCCCCGAGCACGCCCCCAGGCCGTCGCAATTCGTCCTCGAACGGCTTCGTCTCCGACGAGCTTCCACCGACGAATCCGACCAGCACACACCACCCCGAGCCTTCCCGAGCACCCTGGCAGCCTCCCCACTCCCAGACCTTCCTCCCCGTACCACCCATTTGACCGCGGGCGCCCAGAGCACCGACCTCGACAACATCTGGCCGCGCCGCCGCGTCTGCCTCACTCCGGTGAGTACCCCAGATGGTTTCCGTCCGCCCTTTCCACTCTCGTTCACGCGCACAGCGTTGCCTTGACCTCACGCATCTGACCGCGCCTCCGTTTTGCCTTAGGGTGGTCTCCAGTGACGTCCTCGACCTCGACCAGAGCCGCCCGTCGCCAGTAGCAACTCCGGCGAGGGATTCTGCTCGTCCCCGTGCGCCCCTTCATCAACCAGTGGCAAGTTGAGCATCCCCGTGCCACGACGAACACAGTGAGCCCCCTCTCCTCCTTCCTCGTTTCCAGTTTCGCTAGCGCCGCCGCCAACTGAACGCTCCGCCGCTCGCCTTTGTTATCACGCCGCCAGTTCGTGACCGTTTGATAGGAGTCGTCCGATATCAATCAAGTGGGTGAGATAGAACGACTTAAACGCGAAGGGGTACTCGATCTGAGCCACTCGATCTAACTAGATCCAACGCCCCACAGCCGCGATCCAACCGAAACGGTACCGACAAATAAGAAGCTGCCGCGTGTCACCAGACAGATTGAAATTGGAATTTGAAATCAGAATTATTTGCAAACTTCAAACCCTTATAACTTTTGATCCATACGTCCAAATTTGGCAAATTTTATATCAATGGATTCAGGAGAACAAGCCCTAGCCAACCCTACCCTTAGTTTAGCAAATAGTATTTGATAGATTGTTTGATTTTGCAGATTCTTTTGTGTGCTTGCTAACATTAGGAAAATCATTTAAAAATGAATTTTGAGATCAAACCTTTGCCAATTGGTTTGTTGTGACCCTACTGACCCTAGGAACCAACCCATAGTGTTAAAAATGATTTTTGTGAAATTTAAGTTGAATTATTTAACTTAGCCATTTTCTAGCCAAATAAACTCATTGATTTTATTATGGAAATGTTTATGGGAAGAAAACTTTGAGTAGATGGTTTGGACCAAACCTACTGACCAAAACACCAAGTTTTGCAATAGCAACTCATTTGGTGAACCCTATGGGCTAATGCCTTAGTAAAAATATTTCTACACCACATAAAATAACACTTTGTTTTGAAAATGGTTTTAAAGTGAAACCTTTGGCAAATGACTTGGCCACTTTAGGAAATGACCATTAGATATACCCAAATGACTATGACCCACTAGGAACCACTTTTTCAAACAAAACAAAGCTTGGCATGCTTGCATGCATTTCTTTGACTTTGTTATTTATGTGTGTTGTTTTGCTTGATTGGTAGATTGAGTTTGTGCCTTGCTTGATTGATTTGTAGTGACTTGAGGAGTGTGATTGTTGCAAAGATCAAGAAGTGAACCTATACTCTACCAAAAAGGCAAGTGATGCTTCATACTTTCTATCCCAATACTTTCACTATGCACTAGTGATTTTTGCTAAGTAAAACTTGCATGGATTTTGCTAAGTATAGATCTTGCTATAGGAAAACATAGTAATGAATCCTTAGTAGGATTTTCATAAGTTAAAGATTCCTAATACTACCAAGCTTAGCCTAGCTAATAGAAAACATGGGTGGAAATATATTCACACTATGGAAAAATATTCTAAGTCTAAAGGACTTGTGATTTTGTCTAATAAAACAACTAAGTTAATAAATCACCTGGGTGGAATGGGCTTGCTTGGTGGAGAATGGTTGAGTGGTTACACAAGGCCAGGGGACTGGTGAACCTTGTGTATCTCACTTGTGGATGGCCACCCAGGAAACAAAGAGATTTGAGATGTCAAATGTTGAGAAGCTTCAAGTGCAACCACTTGGCAATATGGGCTCTGCCATGATCATATAGGTTGCATGAACTTAGCCATATGGACAGTGGGTGGTAGTGTTTGATAGGTTGGAGCGCGTCCATTTTGGTCTAAGGGAAAGCTTCTGAAAGATCTTGTCTTGGGAAACCAAGTCTTGTGGGTAAAGTGCACCACCTCTGCAGAGTGTAAAATCTAAGTACTTAGCCATGTCCCTGGTAAAGGACAATTTGAGCATCAAGACATGGAAGCAATTAAGAATCTCATCATTCAAATTTCTAAAGTTAAAATCTTGTGGTTTGAACAAGGGTTGTTTGATTTCTTCAATCATTGATGGAGAGATGGCTTGGTACAAGGATCTTGAAATCTTTGATTGAGGAAAATGATTTTGTCAAGCAAAAACTTAGTATTTTCAAAATGATAAGAAAAGTCTATTTTGAGCAATGCAAGCCTCAACTCCACTTAGCCAAATGCATATAGATGATAGACTCCACTATACTACCATAGTATCACTTGCCAATACAATTCAAATGTATTGACCCTTTGTGGCTGTAACTTGTATGTTGCAGGTTTGATTGATTTAGTGAGGACTGATTGATTAGGATTACAAAGTCTACAACCAACATCTGCCTGTGGCACTTTGAAGATGAAGGACCCATGATTATAGTTATTCCGCTGCAATGTAATGTAATAGCCAAATGAGCTATGTTTGATGTAATAAAATTATGTTATTCCTGGTTATAAAGTTATATTATGACCCTTGTTTCTTGATATTACATCTTAACTGTGGATGCTAGCTATTGATCCAGGGACTAGCATTGTAAACACAGAGGGCTCTATCTTATTAAAGATTAGGACCCCTACAAGAAATCCTAGTATTTGTAGAATTGCTAGAAATTTCTAAATTAAAATTCTTATCAATGCCATGCTTAGCCTAGCTAGTATCAACCAAGGGTGGTTATATATTCATGCTATGAGAAAATATTTCTAAGTCTTTGGACTTGTATTCTGTTTAATAAAACAACTAAGTGAATGAAACACCTGGGTGGAATGGAAGGAATGGTTTATGTTGAGTGGTTACACAAGGCCCATTTCTATGGTTTACCTTGTGTATCTCACTTGTGGAAAGCCACCCAGGAACAAAGGGATTTGAGAGGCCAAATGTTAAGAAGCTTCTAGTGCAGCCACTTGGCAATATGGGCTCTGCCTGGATCATATTGGTTGCAATAACTTAGCCATTTGGACAGTTGGTGGTAGTGGGATGATAGGTTGGAGCGCGTCCATTTGGTCTAAGGGAAGGCTTCTTAAAGGTCCTGTCTTGGTGAAAATCAAGTCTTGTGGGGAGTGCACAACCTCTGCAGATGGAAGAATCTAAGTACTTAGCCATGTCCCTGGTATTGGACAACTTGAGCATCAAGACATGGAAGCTATCAAGAATCTCCTCATCCCAATTTCTAAATAAAAACTTGTGGTTGAACAAGGGTGAAGGTTCCCCAATGTATATTGGTGGTTCCTTGGGAAAGTTTTTGACAAAGAAAAACTTAGTGTTTTCAACTAATAGGTAAACCTATTTTGAGCGAAGCAAGCCTAAGCTACACTTAGCCAAAATTCATATAGTATTTAGTCTACCAAAATTCTACTAAGGTATCACTTGCCAATACTATTCCAATGTATTGACCCACTGTGGCTGTAACTTGTGATGTTGCAGGTTATTCTAATGATGATTAGGAGTCATGAGTCTACACTCAACATGCTTGCCTGTGGCACATGAATATGAAGACTTATTTATCTTATTACATATTTAAAACTCTTGTACTAGGCCTGTGTCCATGAAGTTGTAAAAGACTATGTTTGTCTCTGGAATGACTTGTAATAATGACCTTTGTTTCTGTGTACTTCATCTTAAACTGTGGATGCTAGCATTGATCCAGGGACTAGCATTAAAATCATAGGGATCCTTACCTTTATAAAGGGAGGGATATTACAATAGCTTCCATGTCTTGATGCTCAAATTGTCCATTGCCGGGTACACGGCTAAGTACTTAGATTTTTCACTCTGCAGAGG
The DNA here is from genome assembly GCA_910589765.1 of Avena atlantica. Lineage (NCBI taxonomy): Eukaryota > Viridiplantae > Streptophyta > Magnoliopsida > Poales > Poaceae > Avena > Avena atlantica. The sequence goes on along the minus strand of OU342734.1, from coordinate 399,184,418 downwards.
TGGTGCACTTTCCCCACAAGACTCGACATGCATCGAGACAAGATCTTTCAGAAGCCTTCCCTTAGACCATAATGGACGCGCTCCAAACCTATCAAACCCCTACCACCAACTGTCCATTTGGCTAAGTTATTGCAACCTATATGATCCAGGCAGAGCCCATAATGCAAAGTGGTTGCACTTGAAGCTTCTCAACATTTGACATCTCAAATATCTTTGTTCCTGGGTGGCATTCCACAAGTGAGATACACAAGGTAAACCATAGAAATGGGCCTTGTGTAACCACTCAACCAAAAACCACCAAGCAATTACCAATCCACCCAGGTGTTTCATTCACTTAGTTGTTTTATTAAACAAAAACATAAGTCCTTGACTTAGAAATATTCCATAGCATGAATATAATCCACCCTGGTTTTCTACTAGCTAAGCTAAGCATGATAGTAGTAGGAATCTTAACTTAGGAAAATTCTACTAAGGTTCCATCTACTAGGATTTCCCATGGCATAGTTTATACTTAGCAAAAATTCTATGCAAGTCCTACTTAGAAAATATCACTAATGCATAGTGAAAATAATGGGACAAAAGTATGAAGCATCACTTTCCTTTTTGGTAGATAATATAGGTTCACTTATTGATCTTGCAATAGTCACACTCTCCAAAGTTCACTACAATTCAATCAAGCAAGGAACAATTCAATCTACCATTCAAGCAATTCATCACAAAGAATAATAAAAACAAAGAAATGCATGCAAGCATGCCAAAGATTGTTTTATTTGGAAAGGTGGTTTCTAATATGTTATAAACACTTTAAAACACCTATTGGTTATTAATAAAAGTGGCAAAAACTATTTGATTCAAGTTAGTGAAAATGGCCATTTAAATCATTTTTGTTTTGCTAGAATTGATTTAAATCAAAGTAATGATTTCTGGTGTTTGACAAATATATTTTTAAACACAAATGTTAGTGTTTTAAGGTCAAGTGTTTAATATTGAAACCATTTGCAAAAGGTTTTACCTATAAACCATTTTTAAATCAAACAACATTTTATTTCATTAGAAAATGTCTTTAAACAAAGTAATAATTTTCTAGGGTTCACCAAATATGTTTTTAAATATCAAAGCTTGGTGTTTAGGGTCAGTGAGTTTAAATCCAATTATTTTCCAAAGGTTTTACTCAAAAAGCATTGTTAACACATAAACAATATTTTTATTTGACTAGAAATGTTCTAATTCAAAGATTTATTCTTTGGCTTCACCAAATATGTTTTTCAATCAAAAAGTTGGTTTATAAGGTCAGTAGGTTCAAAATTATCCATTTACCAAATATCTTACCTTAAAAATATTTCTAGAATAATTTTTATATTCAAATTATGCCTACACAAGTTTCTGTAAAAACAACCAATTTAACAGAAGCAATTTACTAAACAAAGTACATGGTTGGAAAGTGTTTGTTTTGCTGATTCCATTGATATAAAGTTTGTAAAATTTGGACGTGTGGATCAAAAGTTATGAATTTTACAAGTTTGAACATCTAATAGATCAATTCTGTTTTTAAAACAATAGACAGAGCCACGTGTTGTGTTCTGATTGGCCGAAAACGGTTAGTGCGGATCATGCAGTGTGGTGCATTGGATCTAATGACAATCATGCGGTACAGATCAGCCCTTACCCTTTCGTTTAATGAATCTATCATAGCCACGCGATCTAGATCTAGCGGCCGCGGTGCGAGTGACCACGAATGGGCGGTGCTGGGGCCGTCAAGTGGCGGCGGCGCGGTCAGATGGTGCAGTTGCCGGCGATTCAGGAGGCTATTGAGAGAGAGGAGTAGCTTACAGTGATCGCAGGAGTGTGGCGAAGCTCAAGGCGTGCTTGGTTGGCGAAGGGGCACACGGAGTCGAAGTGGATTGCTCGTCGGAGATCGATATGGCGTCGGGTGACCTCTGTTGGAGACGGTGGTGGGGCTACGGTGCATGCCAGAGAGAAATGAGGGTTCGGTTAGATGCGCAATGACGTGGAGAGTGCACGAGCATCCATGAGAAGGGGAGGCGCGGTCGGATGTTACCAGTAGAGGTCGCCGAAGTTGGAGCAGACGGCGACGCTGCTCAGACGTGGTCGTTGCCGAGCCTATGGGGCACACGGGGGCAGACAGAGGGTGCTAGCAGACGCGCACGGTGATGGCGAGAAAGCTCGTGGGGACTGGGAGACAAGGGGCGGCGAGGAGTGGCCAGAATCGCTTGCGAAGCTCGTCGGAGCAGAGAGAGGTCTCAGGCGAAATCAGAGCGGCCTGGTGGCGGAGAGGGTGGGGTGAGCGAGGGGAAAGAGAGAGGAGAGGCAGGCGCTTTAACAAGCATGGTCGCAGGGAGTAATCGTCGTGGAATTGATGCGAACTGGATCGAGTTTTAATCGGCAGAAACGGCCGGCGAGGTCAGCGGGAGGGGTTGAAGACGACGACTGACGGGTGGGGCCACGGTGTCAGCGTAAGAGAGAGAAAAGAGGTGGGGTCCAGCGGTCAGTTTCTGTGCGGGTCGTTTCTCTGGTGCGAATCATTTTCTTGTGGGGGGAGGGAGAGATGGGCTCACTGGGCTTGCTGGGCCAGGTTGGGCTGGGTCTTTCCATTTTTTTTGTTCTGATTCATTTTTCTTTTTCTGTTTTCTTTTTCTGTTTTGAATTTGTTTAAACATTTCAAACACCCAAATGAATTCAAATCTTTACCTATCTTTCAGAAATTTTGTATTCTGTTCAAACCTGTATTTTAATGAAAATTTTGGAATATTTCTTTTATTCCCACATGGTTTAATTATTTATTTACAATGGCCCTTTTGTCTTTATTTAATTCAAAAAAAAATACGGTTTTTAATTCCATATAACTTTATTTAAATGATTATTTTATTTCATTTAAGTTACTTAAATAACTTTTATTCCTCTTGGGCAAATTCCCTTTATTATTATCCCATGATTTAATTAATCATTTCTATTAGGGTTTTTGTCTTTATTTAATAGAATGGAATTTGGTTAATGCCATATAATTTTATTTGAATATTCTTTATCCATTTATTTTATTTGGATTTCGATTATATTTATTCCATTTTCTTATGGATTAGGTCAAGTTTTAATTTGGCTTTTAAATATTCCTTATTTATTATTTCTTTCTTTCTTACAAAATCCATATATTTTTATTTAAAGATCCAAACTTGGTGATTCCAATTTTGTATATTTTTATTTAATATTTGTTTATCCTTTTAAATCTTTTAGGATTATTTTGCTCACCATTTGGTATGGATTTTAGATAGAAGCTTTATTAGCTTTGAAAATTATTTCCTTTCAACTTATTAAATTCATAAGTTTTCATCCATGGTTCCAAATTGAATGAAATCAATTTTTATGGTTTTATAATATTTTTATTTATCATTCTTGATCATTTATAAATGCTTGTTGACAATTTTATATGGATCAAATCCATAGTCTTAGGGAGATCTTGGAATGATTTATTCCATTAGAGTTTTAGAGTTTTGGTTTAATTTCCAAGTGTTTAAATTTCAAGATGCATTTATGAAGAATGCATTTCACTTGATTTGAATTTAGTTGGATTCAAATTTTTATTCAAAGTTTGTTGAAGATGGGTTTTGATGTTTCCACTTTAAAACAAAAAGTTTCCTTCACCCTAAATTTTAACAATTATTTATTTTGTTTATTTATTTTTCACATTTCAAAATTTGGAAAAATTTGGGATGTGACAGCGACCGATGTCTACGGTTTCGCCGATTCCCGCGAAGATCTTGGTCCTCGCCCGCTCAAGAGCCTGAAGCGCCTCTTGCCCCACGGTGGGCGCCAACTGTCGTGGTAGTGCCGACGAGTACGCCATGGAGGGGTCCTCACAGTGCGTGTTTAGAGACGTGGGGGAAGGAGGACGGTTGACGGGTACGAGGTAACACAGCTTACCAAGGTTCAGATCCCACAACGGTGGCGGAATCCTACTCTTGCTATAAATCACTATAATGGCAATACGCCGAGTTACAGAGATAGGTTCGATGTGCGAGGTTGTTTGAATTGTCGTGTACTCCAAGGCTCCGGGTACGCTGGTGACTCCACCATAGCATTCCTTTATCCGGCATGGGCCTCCCTTCTGGATCCATCTAACTGGGCCGCCCAGCAGGCCATAGGCCTTGCTACCAACTGTGGGCCACCCGGGTTATCCGGATAGAGGACATGCTATGAGGATACCCATATATCATCATGGTCAAAGGAATTAGGTTACTATGTATTAGAAAGCTAATAACAAATGAACTATTGAAAAGACTTGATCTTAATGCTACGCTTATCTATAGGAGTATGTCCATCATACCATTCTCCTAATGATATGATCTTGTTGTTAATAACATCTCAATGTTCATGATCGAGAAACCACGGTCATCTATTAACCAACAAGCCAGTATTATAAAGAGGCTTTACTAGGGCCTCTAATTTAGTTTACAAATCACACAAGTATTAATATTTCCGGTTAATATTATTATAGCATGAATGTAAACATTTATCATAAACACAAAGATTTAATAATAACCACTTTTATTATTGCCTCTAGGGCATATCTCCAACAGTCTCCCACTTGCACTAGAGTCAACTAATCTAGGTTACATGGTAATATACCGAACACCCATGGCAGTTTGGTGCTAGTCATGTTTTGCCCTCGGGAGAGGTTTAGCCAACGGATCCGCCACATTCAGATATGTGTGTACTTTGCAAATCTTTATGTCACCTTCTTGGACATCTCGAATAGCATGAAAACGTAGCTTGATATGCTTCAGATTCTTGTGTGACCTTGGTTCTTGCGCATTGGCTATGGCGCCCATGTTATCACAATAGATAGACATTGGGTCCAGCGCACTTGGAACCACACCGAGCACTGTAATGAACTCCTTCATCCATATCGCCTCTTGTGAAGCCTCCGAAGCAGCTATGTATTCCGATTTAGTTGAATATCTCGCCACAAAGCTTTGCTCTGTACTCCTCTAGCTAACTTCTACACCATTCAAAGTAAATACGTATCCAGATTGAGATTTAGAATCATCCGGATCGGTGTTCCAACTAGCATCGGTGTAACCATTAACAACGAGCTGTTCATCACCTCCATAAGAAAGAACCATATCCTTAGTTCTTCTCAAGTACTTAAGGATGTTTTTGACCGCTATCCAATGATCCACTCCTGGATCACTTTGATATCTGCTAGTCAAACTAACAGCATATGCAATGTCAGGTCTAGTACATAGCATGTCATACATAAGATATCCTATGGCTGAGGCATAGGGAGTCTTACTCATCCTTTCTCTATCTTCTGCCTTTGCAGGACTTTGAGTTTTACTCAAGGTCGTATTGGGCAACATGGGCAAGAACCCTTTCTTGTTATCTTCCATTCCAAACCTCTTTAGAACTTTGTCCAAATATGTACTTTGTGACAATGATATTAGGCGTCTCGATCTATCTCTATAAATACTTATGCCTAATATGTAAGCTGCTTCGCCAAGATCTTTCATTGAAAAACTATTATTCAAATAAGCCTTGACACTATTAAGAAGGTCTATATCATTCCCAATCAACAATATGTCATCTACATATAGTATTAAGAATGCTACAGAGCTCCCACTCACTTTCTTGTAAATACAAGCTTCTTCATAAGTTTGTATAAAACCAAAACTTTTGATTACCTTATCAAAACGTTGATTCCAACTTCGGGATGCTTGCTTCAATCCATATATGGACTGTTAAAGTTTGCATACCTTGTTAGCATCTTTAGGATCGACAAAACCTTTGGGTTGCATCATATACAACTCTTCATCAATGTCTCCATTTAGGAATGTCGTTTTGACATCCATCTGTCATATCTCATAATCATAATATGCCGCGATTGCTAACATAATCCTCATAGACTTTAGCTCGCTACTGGTGAGAAAGTCTCATCGTAGTCAACTCCTTGAATTTGTCGAAACCCTTTTGCGACAAGTCGAGCTTTATAGACAGTAACATTACCATCAGCATCTGTTTTCTTCTTGAAAATCCATTTGTTCTCAATAGCCTTTCGGCCATCCGGTAAGTCCACCAAAGTCCATACTTGGTTTTCGTACATGGATCCAATCTCGGATTTCATGGCTTCTTGCCATTTATTGGAATCTGGGCTCATCATCGCTTCCTCATATGTCGCAGGGTCATCGGTGTTATCCACCAACATGACACTCATAACGAGATCATACCAATCAAGAGTGGTACGAGTTCTCGTTGACCTGTGAGGTTCCGTAGTAACTTCAACCGAAGTTTCATGATCAACATCATTAGCTTCCTCTCTTATTGGTGTAGGCACCATAGGAACTACTTCCGGTGCTGCACTACTCTCAAGTTCGAGAGAAGGTTCAATAACCTCGTCGAGTTCTACTTTCCTTCCAGTCACTTCTTTCGAGAGAAACTCCTTCCCTACAAAGGATCCATTCTTGGCAACAAAGATTTTTCCCTCGGATCTATGATAGAAGGTATATCCAATAGTTTCCTTCGGGTATCCTATGAAGACGCATTTTTCCGCTTTGGGTTCAAGCTTATCGGGATGTAACTTCTTTACATAAGCTTTGCAACCCCAAACTTTAGGAAACGACAATTTAGGTTTCTTCCCAAACGATAATTCATACGGTGTCGTTTCAACGGATTTATATGGTGCCCTATTTAAAGTGAATGCGGATGTTTCTAATGCATAACCCCAAAACGATAGCGGTAAATCTGTAAGTGACATCATAGAACGAACCATATCTAAGAGATTTCGATTACGACATTCGGACACACCATTACGTTGTGGTGTTCCCGGCGGTGTCAACTGTGAAATTATTCCGCATTTCTTCAAATGCTCGCCAAACTCGTAACTTAGATACTCACCTCCATGATCAGATCATAGAAATTTAATCTTCTTGTTACGTTGATTCTCTACCTCACTTTGAAATTCCTTAAACTTCTTGAAAGTCTCGGACTTATGTTTCATGAAATAGATATACCCATATCTACTCAAATCATCCGTGAAGGTAAGAACATAACGATAACCACCGTGCGATGCTACACTCATTCGGCCACACACACATCGGTAAGTTGTGTGTAATCGTCAGGTTTTACAAACTTAGGCTGCCAAACACTAAGAATGTCCATTTTGAGTCAAACTCATCCTATCCTACTAAATTTAAACATATCGTCAACTACCCCGTAAAGGAGACGTTCGGGACCTCTATGTCACTAGTCTATCTGTGACACGAGTGCCAAGTCGGCAACCACTTGGGAAAAACGAGAAACTAGACCCCATGCCTTAGTGTGTTGACGAAATTCACAAATTCACTCCCTCCTTCGTTTAAACCCTAGCCCCGACGACGGCGAAATCTACCCTCCATCCAGAGCGATCCCTTGGAACATTTGCCTTTCGGCGCCAAGTTGCTGCGCCCACTCGCTGATCCCGATCTCTAATGACGCATGTTGTGCCCATCGTTTCGAGGCTCTAGTCCGCCTCCGCCGCGGACGAGCTGAGCATCTCAGAGGATGGAAGATCATTGTACCCTAAAAAAAGTGTTGGATACATGCGGGTGAGCTAATCTTCGCTTTGCTTTTCACACTAACTATAACTGCTAGCTGTCTATTGACATTAAAGAGATAGATCGAACCTAAAATTGTTTGCTAGTCGAACGCCGACAGACAAGTTCTTATTTTTTGTCCATATTCTGTAAACTAGGGTCCCCCTAGAGACCCCTTACGTGGTTTCGATACGCGTCGGCAGCTACCACTCTAAATTAGAAAATGGGAAGGGCAATTGAAATCCTCGTAATTGTGTCGCGATTAAAGAAGTACCGACGCAGATTTGTACTATCCCTGGTATGGTTGTTGCTCTGCGTAAACATACTGAAATAGGGCCACCTTCAAGGATGAACAAGGCAGGAAGGTTCCTATAATGCGAGACAATCAGATATCTGGGTTGCTAAAAGGGTGTCCGAGGGCTCGAATATTTCTCCTGGATTGCAGAATACTGGATGTGGTAGTTGCTTCCACTCCTAGTTGCCCTGCTATTCTTGGTCAGGGTGGTCTAACTCGAAGCCCCGCTGTTGTTAAGAAAAATGTGGTTCCTCGTCTACGCCATGCTTCTGCAACGCAACCTCCTCGTAGGAGTGTCCGTATTGTCGTGGTGCAAACCCTGTTGTGGATGCAGGTCGTGCTTCTGTTGTGGAATTTTCCGATGTTGTTGCTTAGCCTGCTACTGACCCAATCGCCTTTGGGAGGCCACACCGCTGTTGCTATTGCCAGAACTGTTGTCTTGGGCACTGATCCTCCTCAAACCCGTGGTGAAGTTCAGTGTGCTGCGGTGGCGGCTACTCGAAGACCTGTTGTTATGGAACAAGCCCGTGGTCTAGACTCTGATACTACTTGTGTTTCTCCTCCTGCCGATACTGTCACAGAGGCTACTCCAGCTACCGGTGATATTCTCATCGAACCTCTCGGTGGTTTTGGTCCTGGAGAACCTGATGAAGGCAAGGTACATGTTTGTATCGATGTCGAGAAGTTCACTTCAAAATTAGATGATAGCACATAAAATTTTGTTGAGGACATTGATGTACTCATTGGCACATATGATCCTGAAGTGGTACATGTATCTGACCTGATAGCAGCGTTATGTGAGAAGGTGGCGTGGGGGTCCTCCCAGGAAGCACATTTGGCATATTTTGCTTACAACAGCAAAAAGGCTATACCAATGAAAGTTGCCAGTGATTTAGCCATACTGTTTAGTAGGATAAGTCATATACGGGAAGTGTACCTGTTCGCGCGCCTGCAAATGGTTGGACAGGAATTGGGGTTCGACAATGACGAGGGGTAACCTCGGCAATGCCCATTTTTATGGACTTATGATTTCTTGAAAAAGGGAGCATTGGGGATTTCATCGGCTGATCAGACAAACAAAGAAGTCGATATATTCTGATTATTGGAAAAGCTCGATTACAAAGTCGCCGATTCGGTAGTTGCAATCTAGCTCATGGCGGATTGCTGGAAAACTAAGCTTCTCTCTCTGTCAGGTCCTCCCAACCTTTATATGAGAGGTCGGGTCCTGAATCCGTAGCTGGAGAGGTTACAAATTTGTGATTACAATGCAAACTCTATGTAGGTTCCTGATAATTCCTTAGCAGATAAGGAAAGTCTTTATTCGTCGGGTGCTTCTTGGACTTCATTGGGCCTTCGTGGGTCATAAGTTTTTATGCACCTAGGGTAAATAATCATAGAGATCCGATAGGTCATACCCATGTAAGTAGGCCCCGAGACTCTATCTGAATCATAGATTCAGATCGAGTCTCAAAACTCTTTTTCACTATTTAGCCAAAGTTTTTGCTGTAAGCAGATGTTATCTTTTATTTAAGCTTTGTAGGGATTTGGTACAACGGGTCTGATGCATCCGGCAGATCGTGAACCAGTTAACTGTGCTTGGGCAAAAACAACGTGAACCTACATCAAATTCAAGTCCCCAGGCTTGAACTCGGTATTTACTGGCGTAATTCTAAAGGGAATATGTCCTGAGAGGCAATAATAAAGTTGTTATTATGTTCCAAGTATATGATAGATGTTTATTTTGCATGCTATAATTGTATTAATACGGAAACGTTAATACATGTGTGTTTAATAAAAAAATGGAAAGTTCCTAGTTATGTCTCTCTTATAAACTAGCTCGTTGATTAACAACATGATCAAGGTTTCCTGATCATGGACATTGGATGTTGTTAATAACGAGGTCACAACATTATTGGAATGGTGTGATGAATATTCATCCGAATTATAGCATTATGATCAAAGTCATTGTGTTTATATTGCTATAGCATCATACGAAGTAATCTTAATCCTTAGACCATGAGATCATATCAATCACTAACACTAGAAGAGTATCTTGATAACATCAAACGTCACATCGTAACAAGATGACTATAAAGATGGGTTCAGTGATACGAAAGTGTTATGTAGAGGCTTATGGATCAATATTGGAATTTGTCCATCCCAATGACGGAGAGATATACTCTGGGACCTCTCGGTGATATCACATTAGTTAGCTTGCAAGCAAGTGATGTGATCACTAGAATGTTATATCACGGGAACAAGAAAATAGTACATGTCGGTAACGAGATCAAACTAGGTATGGAGATACCGATGATCGAATCTCGGACATGTAATATATCGCGAGACAAAGGGATTAAGTTACTAGCGTAAAAGGTTCTCACGATCACAAGAAGTCATCGTTAAATGTGTGGGAGTTAGTATGGACCTTCAGGTCCCGCTTCTGATTATTGATCCGAGAGGGGTCTCGATCATGTCCGCATTATTCGTGAACCGTAGGGTGACACACTTAAGAGACACCGACACTATTTGGAACAAATATGTTCTAGACGAAAAGAATTACAAAGCGCAGGAATTATTTCACTAGACACCGAAATTGTTTTGGGTGAAATTATCGAAAGTGTTTCTGCATGTGAAATAGATTACTATCAAGGGGTTTTATGTGAATGTTTATTAATTAATGTAATTGAAAAAATTCTAAATAAATAAATAAAAGGAGTTTTATTTAAAGATATATTGCATTAAATTTGGTGGAAATTTAATGGGATTTTTTGAGTGGGATTTTGAGTGGAGAAATGAAGGGGCAAATTGTGAGTGGATGCTCCACCCACATGAATGGAGGGAGGGGAGAGGGCAACCCCATGCACCGGCCACCCCCCCGGAGTTCCCCCCTCTTCCTATATAAAGCCCCCCTCTCCCTCTCTCACACTCACACCTCCTCGTGAAGGATCTCTCTCCCCCTCTAGTTTATCCCTCATGGTCTCAGACTAGCGAGATATATGTTCCCGATGGAATTTCGTTTGGAAAGAGTTGTTTCTTCCGCTGCATCGCTGGAGCGAGGAGGTGGAGGTTGCTCGGTGGCTTGGACGTGTGTGCGAGCATGGACGCACTGCTGATTTGCGGCGCTGGACTTCTTATCGATCTTGAGATCGGCAAGCATTCGTTTACATCATCCACGAGTATAACCTCGTTAAACTTTGTCGGTCTACAAGGGTATGTTCTCTATGGATGTATATCCACCCGTTGCTTGTATCTAGTAGATAGATCTTAAAGGGAATATGCCCTGAGAGGCAATAATAAAGTGTTTATTATCTGTATTCCAAGTATATGATAGATGTTTATTTTGCATGCTATAATTGTATTAATACGGAAACGTTAATACATGTGTGTTTAATAAACAAACAGAAAGTTCCTAGTTATGCCTCTCTCATAAACTAGTTCGTTGATTAACAAGATGATCACAATTTCCTGATCATAGACATTGGATGTTGTTAATAACGAGATCACAACATTAGTGTAATGGTGTGATGAACATTCATCCGAAGTATAGCATTACGATCAAATTCATTGAGTTTATATTGCTATAAATAACTTACGAAGTGATCCTAATCCTTAGACCATGAGATCATGCCAATCACTAACACCGGAAGAGTTTCTTGTTGACATCAAACGTCACACCATAACTGGGTGATTATAAAGATGGGTTCAAAGCTACTAAAGTGTTATGTTGAGAATCATGGATCAAGAGTGGAATTTGTTCATCCCGATGACGGATAGATATACTCTGGGCCCTCTCGGTGATATCACATTGGTTAGCTTGCAAGCAAGTGATTTGATCACTAGAATGTTATATCACGGGAATGAGAAAAGAGTGCATGTCAGTAACAAGATCAAACTAGGTATGGAGATACCGATGATTGAATCTCGTATATGTAATATATAGTGAAACAAAGGGATTAAGATACAAGCGTAAAAGGTTCCGACGATCACAGGAAAGTCATCGTTGAATGTGTGGGAGTCAGTATGGATCTCCAGGTCCCGCTACTGATTATTGACCGAAGAAGGGTCTCGATCATGTCCGCATTATTCGCGAACCGTAGGGTGACACACTTAAGGGACACTGACATCCAGTTGGAGCAAATGTCTCATGCCGAAAGAATAAACAAGCGCAGGAATTTATTTCACTAGATACCGAAACAGGTTTTCAGGTGAAATTGCATAAAATGGCCATGCATGTAGAATTCTAGCAAGGGTTTATATGTGAATGTTTGTCATTAAAGTAATTGACAAAATTCTGAATAAATAAAAGAGTTTTATTTAATGAGAGTTTGCATTAAATTTGGTGGAAATTTAATAGCAAGTTTGAGTGGGATTTTGAGTGGAGGGATTTGAATGGATTTTTGTGAGTGGAGTGTCCACCCACATGAATGAAGGAGGGGAGGGGGCAGCCCCATGTCCGGCGGCCACCCCCTTGGGTGCCCCGCTCCTCCTATAAAAGGCACCCCTCTCCTCACTTCTTACTCACACCTCCTCGTGAAGGATCTCTCTCCCCCTATAGAATTTATCCCCCATGGTCTCAGACTAGCGAGATACATGTTCAAGGTGGCTATTCGGAAAGAAAGGGTTGTGCTTCCGCTGCATCGCTGGAGCGAGGAGGCGGAGGTTGCTCGGTGTCTTGTACGTGTGTGCGAGCACGGATGCGCTGCTGCTTTGCGGCGCTAGGACTTCCTCTCGATCTTGAGATCGGCAAGAGATTGTCTACATCAATCACGAGTTGAACTCGTTAAGCTTTGTCGGTCTTTAAGGGTATGTTCTATACAGATATACATCCAACCGTTGTTTGTATCTAGTAGATAGATCTTGGTACATAGTTCCCATCATAGGAATTTTTTTGTTTTCTATGCTGCGAACCCTACAGTGGTATCAGAGCCGGATCTATGCGTAGATGCTTTACACGGGTAGTACACATATGAGTATGTGGGCGATGATGATCATGTTGTTACTACTTAGTTGTAATTTTGTATATTGGTGGCATAGCGGGATGAAGCGGCCCGGACAAACTTTACATGTCCTCTCACATGAGACCTGTTCCACGCTTGACATGTAACTAGTTTGCATAAGTGGCTAGCGGGTGTCTGTCTCTCCTAATATAGTCAATATCTATTTTGCAACGAGTTGTCAAAAATTTGGTTATCCTCGTTGTGGTTCATGTTCGTAGGTAAGAATGGTTCTATCTTCGAAAGCCCTAAGACACGTAAAATATGCAATGGATAAATTAGAGGCGTCTAGTTTAGATTGTTGTTGGTCTAGTGTTATAATATGGTGATGTTGTAAGTAGAAGTATGAGATGATACTCTTACAACACACATAACGTGTAAAATTCATAGACCTTGGACTTACACATAAAGGTATGATAGTGATAATACCACGATGCACATGATAGAGATCATATGCGGAAACCATATCATTTCACTAATAAACATGTGATGTTTGATATCATCTTATATTCCTTGTTTAGCGCTTTGTTAGCATAATAAGGTGATCCCTCATTTAAATATCAAGATAAGAATGTGTTCTTCCTTTAGTATGCACCGATTTATGTTTCCGTCGCTCCAAGACATCACGTGATGATCGGGTGTTCTTGGATCCACGACCATATATCGGGTGTAAAACAGTTACACACGCGAATACTAAGGTTCTAACTTGGCAAGCCTAGCATGTACAAACATGGCCTCGGAACACAGACCGAAAGGTTAAGCATGAGTCATATAGTAGATATGATGCCCATTTGATGCTCGCCTTTGAAGCTACACCGACTGGTGTAGTGGATTTGGTTCATGTAATCACCAAAAAGGCACGAGGGATGTCATTTTTGAGTGGGAGTTCATTCATAATGTGGATTAGTTGAACTCAATCTATCATAAACTTAGTCTAAACTTTACAAATTCTGTTGTAGATGGCACCACCTGCTTTTATGTGTTCATGGAGAAAGAGAAACTTGCAACGAACGGTAGAAACTTTACCGAATGGGCCATGAATTTGAGGATTCTCCTCACTGCTGCACAAAAGCAATATGTGCTAGAAGCGCCACTAGGCCCCCCACCTTTTGAGGATGCCCCTGACAAGGAGAAGAATGTCTATCGGACTCGCCAGGAGGACCACAACTTAGTTCATTGCGGCATATTGTATGGGCTAGAGCCGGAACTTCTAAAGCGTTTCGAAAACGACAATGCATTTGATACAATGGGTGAGTTGAAAATGATTTTCGACACACATGCTGCTGTAGAGAGCTACAATGCTTCAAAAAAGTTCTTTAGCTGCATGATGGAAGAGCACAGCTCCGTTAGTGAGCATGTACTCAAGATGTAGGGTTACGCCGATAATCTTGTGTCCTTGGGAATAAGGATTCCCATTGACTTAGGCATCCATCATGTTCTGCAGTCTCTGCCACCTAGCTATAAGAGCTTCGTGATGAACTATAATATGCAAGGCATGAAGAAGTCTCTCCCCGAGCTTCTGTCAATGCTCAAAACTACAAAAGTGGAGATAAAAAAGGAACATCAAGTGTTGATGATCAATAGGAACACTAGTTTCAAGAAATACAAGAAGGGAAAACAGAAGGGAAGTAAGGGCGGCAAGCCGGTTGACGTGCCTGGAAAGAAATCCAGAGTTGTACCTAAGTCTGATACCGAGTGCTACTATTATAAGGGGACTGGCCACTAGAAGCGCAACTGCCCCAAGTATTTGGCAAACAAGAAGGCCGGCAAGGCAAACAAAGGTATATATAATATACATGTTATTGATGTGTACTTGACTAGTGCTCGCAGTAGCACCTGGGTATTTGATACCGGTTCAGTTGCTAATATTTGTAACTTGAATCAGGGGCTGCAAAACAAGCGACCGCTAGCAAGGGGTGAGGTCAAGATGTGTGTCGGCAATGGATCAAGTGTTGATGTGATCGCCGTCGGAATGCTACCTCTCCATTTGCCGCCGGGATTAGTAATAAACTTGAAGAATTGTTATGTGGTGCCAACACTAAGCATGAACATTGTATCTGGATCGTGTTTGATGCGAAGTGGTTATTCATTTAAATCTGAGAACAATGGTTGTTCTATTTATATGAATGAAATCTTTTATGGTCATGCACCGATGATTAATGGTTTATTTCTTTTGGATCTCGATAATAATGTTACACATATTCACAATGTTGATGCTAAAAGGATTAAACTTAATGATGATATATCCGCATATATGTGGCACTGCCGTCTAGGTCATATTGGCGTTAAACGCATGAAGAATCTCCATTCGGATGGACTTTTGGAATCACTTGATTTTGAATCATTTGATACATGTGAGCCATGCCTTATGGGCAAGATGACTAGAACGCCGTTTTCCGGTTCAATGGAACGGGCGACAGATTTATTGGAAATCATACATTCTGATGTATATGGTCTAATGAGTGTGTCAGCGCGAGGTGGATATCGTTATTTTGTTACTTTCACGGATGATTTGAGTAGATACGGTTATATCTACTTGATGAAACACAAGTCTAAAATATTTGAAAAGTTCAAAGAATTTCATAATGAAGTGGAAAATCATCGTAATAGAAAGATCAAATTTCTACGGTCCGATCGTGGAGGTGAGTCTAAGTTACGAGTTTAACACTCACATGAAAGAGCATGGAATTGTTTCACAACTCACACCTGCCGGAACACCACAGCGAAATGGTGCGTCGGAACGTCGTAATCGTACTTTATTGGATATGGTTTGATCTATGATGTCTCTGACAGACTTGCCGTTGTCATTTTGGGGTTATGCACTAGAAACTGTTGCATTCACTTTAAATCGGGCACCATCTAAATCCATTGAAAAGACGCCGTATGAATTATGGTTTGGAAACAAACCTAAGCTGTCATTTCTTAAAGTTAGGGGATGCAATGTTTATGTGAAGAAACTTAAACCGGATAAACTCGAACCCAAAGCGGAAAAATGCGTCTTCATAGGATACCCTAAGGAAACAATTGGGTATTCCTTCTATCACAGATCCGAGGGCAAGGTTTTTATTGCCAAGAATGGATCCTTTCTAGAGAAAGTGTTTCTCATGAAAGGCGTGAGTAGTCGGAAAGTAGAACTCGAAGAGGTTATTGAACCTTCTCTTCAAAGTATGGCGAGTAGCGCAGCGCCGGAAGTCGTTTTGGAGTTGGCTTCATCAGTTGAAGAAGGAACTAATGATAATGATCATGAAACTCCAAAAGAGAGTACTACTGAACCTCGCAGGTCTAGCAGGACGCGTGCAGCTCCCGAGCTGTACGGAAATCCTGTCATGAATTTCGTGGTTGGTTAAAATGATGACCCTGTGACATATGAAAAAGCAATGACGAGCCCGGATTCCAACAAATGGTTAGAAGCCATGAAATCCGAGATGGAATCCATGTATGAAATTCAAGTTTAGAACTTGG
This sequence comes from Avena atlantica, assembly GCA_910589765.1. Taxonomy (NCBI): domain Eukaryota; kingdom Viridiplantae; phylum Streptophyta; class Magnoliopsida; order Poales; family Poaceae; genus Avena; species Avena atlantica. The sequence continues at coordinate 399,168,084 of OU342734.1, read as the reverse complement.
TGGAATTACCTCACGACCGAAAGGCCGTGGAGAACAAATGGATTTTCAGAAGTAAAACTGATGCTGATGGTAATGTAACCGTCTATAAAGCTCGACTTGTCGCAAATGGGTTTTGACAAATTCAAGGAGTTGATTACGATGAGACATTCTCTCCCGTAGCGATGCTAAAGTCAGTTAGGATTATGTTAACAATTGCTGCATATTTTGATTATGAGATATGGCAGATGGATGTCAAAACCGCATTTCTCAATGGTAATATTGAAGAAGAGTTGTATATGATACAACCAAAGGGTTTTGTCGATCCTAAGGATGCTAACAAGGTGTGCAAGCTTCAGTGATACATCTATGGATTGAAGCAAGCATCACGAAGTTGGAATCTTCGCTTTGATGAGGTGATCAAAGAGTTTGGATTTGTCCAAACTTATGGAGAATCTTGTATTTACAAGAAAGTTAGTGGGAGAAATGTGGCATTTCTGATACTATATGTGGATGACATATTATTGATCGGAAATGATATAGATCTTTTAAACAGTGTTAAAAGTTATCTAAACAGCAAATTTTCAATGAAGGACCTAGGTGAAGCGTCATACATATTAGGCATAAAGATGTATAGAGATAGATCTAGGCGCCTAATAGGTCTATCACAAAGTACATACCTTGATAAGATTTTAAAGAAGTTTAAAATGCAAGATAGTAAGAAGGGGTTCTTACCTATGACACAAGGCACGACATTGAGTAAGACTCAAAGTCCGGCTATGGCGGAAGAAAGAGAGAAAATGGACAAAGTCCCCTATGCTTCAGCCATAGGATCTATAATGTACGCCATGCTATGTACAAGACCAGATGTGGCACATGCTATTAGTTTGACTAGTAGGTACCAATCGGATCCAGGTTTGGAACGCTGGAAAGCGGTCAAGAATATCCTTAAGTACTTGAGAAGAACTAAGGATATGTTTCTTGTATACGGAGGTGAAGAAGAGCTCGTCGCTAAGTGTTATGTCGACGCTAGCTTTGACACCGATCCGGATGACTCTAAGTCTCAATCCGGATACGTATTTCTCATGAATGGCGGAGCGGTTAGTTGGAGGAGCTCCAAACAACATGTGGTGGCGGGATCAACGACGGAGGCCGAATATGTTGCTGCTTCGGAAGTGACTCAGGAAGAATTTTGGATGAAGGAGTTCATATCCGAACTAGGTGTGGTTGCAAACGCTTTGGACCCAATGGTGATCTATTGTGACAACAATGGTGCCATTGCCAATGCCAAAGAGCCAAGGTCTCACAAGCATTCCAAGCATATTAAGCGCCGGTTTCACTCCATCCGTGAGCATGTCAAGGATGGAGATATAAAGATTTGTAAAGTACATACGGATCTCAATGTAGCAGATCCGTTGACAAAAACTCTCCCTAGAGCAAAACATGATCTACACCAGAACTCCATGGGTGTTAGATACATCACTATGTAACTAGATTATTGTCTCTAGTGCAAGTGGGAGACTGAAGGGAATATGCCCTGAGATGCAATAATAAAGTGTTTATTATGTGTATTCCAAGTATATGATAGATGTTTATTTTGCATGCTATAATTGTATTAATATGGAAACGTTAATACATGTGTGTTTAATAAACAAACAGAAAGTTCCTAGTTATGCCTCTCTCATAAAGTAGTTCGTTGATTAACAAGATGATCACAATTTCCTGATCATAGACATTGGATGTTGTTAATAATGAGATCAAAACATTAGTGTAATGGTGTGATGAACATTCATCCAAAGTATAGCATTATGATCAAAGTCATTGAGTTTATATTGCTATAAACAACTTATGAAGTGATCCTAATCCTTAGACCATGAGATCATGCCAATCACTAACACCGGAAGAGTTTCTTGTTGACATCAAACGTCACACTGTACTGGGTGATTATAAAGATGGCTTCAAAGCTAGTAAAGTGTTATGTTAAGAATCATGGATCAAGAGTGGAATTTGTTCATCCCGATGACGGATAGATATACTCTGGGCCCTCTCGGTGATATCACATTGGTTAGCTTGCAAGCAAGTGATTTGATCACTAGAATGTTATATCACAGGAACGAGAAAAGAGGGCATGTCAGTAACGAGATAAAACTAGGTAGGGAGATACCGATGATCGAATCTCGGACATGTAATATATCGTGAAACAAAGGGATTAATATACAAGCATAAAAGGTTCCGACGATCACAGGAAAGTCATCGTTGAATGTGTGGGAGTCAGTATGGATCTCCAGGTCCCGCTACTGATTATTGATCGGAGAAGGGTCTCGATCATGTCCGCATTATTCGCGAACCGTAGGGTGACACACTTAAGTGGCACTGACATCCAGTTGGAGCAAATGTTTCATGCCGAAAGAATAAACAAGCACAGGAATTTATTTCACTAGATACCAAAACAGGTTTTTGGGTGAAATTGCATAAAGTGGTTATGCATGTGAAATAGAATTCTAGCAAGGGGTTATATGTGAATGTTTGTCTTTAAAGTAATTGACAAAATTCTGAATAAATAAAAGAGTTTTATTTAATGAGAGTTTGAATTAAATTTGGTGGAAATTTAATAGCAAGTTTGAGTGGGATTTTGAGTGGAGGGATTTGAATGGATATTTTTTAGTGGAGTGTCCACCCAAATGAAGAGGGGAGGGCAACGGGTCAGCCCCATGCGCCGGCCACCCCCTTTGTTGGAATTATGCCCTAGAGGCAATAATAAAGATGTTATTATTATAATTCTTATTCATGATAAAGTTTATATTCCATGCTAGAATTGTATTAAGCGGAAACTTTAATACTTGTGTGGTTTGTGAACAACACCGTGTCCCTAGTATGCCTCTATGGACTAGCTCATTGATTAATGATGGTTAAGGTTTCCTAACCATAGACATGAGTTGTCGATTAATAATGAGATCATATCATTGGGAGAATGATGTGATGGACAGACCCAAACTAAGTGGAGCAATTAGATCGTGTCATCGTGTTCATCTTTGCGAAGCTTTTCTTTTGTCAAATATTGTATTCCTTAGACCATGAGATAATACAACTCCCTGGTATCGGAAGAAAGCTTTGAGGTCATCAAACGTCATCCTATGAGAGGGTGATCATAAAGGTGTCTCTCAGGTGATCGGAAAGTACCTGTTGGGTTGTATGTATCGAGATGGGATTTGTCCCTCCCAAGTCGGAGAGATATACTTCGGGCCACTAGGTAATCAATATCAACACCGCTTGCAAGCATGTGGTTAAGGAGTTAATCACAAAGTGATATCGGATTACGGAACGAGTAAAGTACTTGCTGTGAACGAGATTGAACTAGGTATGACGGTACCGACTATCAAATCTCGGGCAAGTAAAATATCGCGAGACGAAGGGAATATATATGGGATTGATTGAATCCTGGCATCGTGGTTCATCCGATAAGATCATCGATGAATGTGTGGGAGTCAATATGGGTTTCCAGACCCCGCTGTTGATTATTGATAGAAGATCATGTCTGCATGTTCTCGAACCCGAAGGGTCACACACTTAACGTGTCTTGACGCTAGGATAGATTGGATAATTGGTTTATGAGTTTTTTTCGGAGTATCGTATGGGATCCGGGACATCACGAGAGGTTCCGGAATGGTCCGGAGAATAAGATTCATATAAGGCAATGCAGTTTTTGGAGTTCGGAATTGTTTCGGGTTAATCGGTATTGTACCGGAAGCTTCTAGAACCTTTCGGAGGGGGACCAACGTGGCCCCACCTGCCGGGAGGGGGCATGGGCCTATGAGGGAGTGCCCTGGCCGCATTGGGCCAGGGGCACAAGGCCCCATAGGGCCCAGCCGGCCAAACCTAGGGGAAACCCTAGGGGAGCTTCTAGAAGGAGGGGGGGGAACTTGCCCCCCACTCTTCCCTCCTTGGCCGCCGGCCTAGGCTTGGGGGAGGGGATAGGGTTGGCGCCCACCCCTCTATATAAAGAGGGCTGGGGGCACACCACCCCCCTAAACCTCCTCCTCAAGCCCTAGCCGCCCTGCTGCCCTCCTCTCTCTCTCTCTCCCTCCCGACTGCACGTAGGCGAAGCCCTGCTGCAGAAACTCTCCACCACTTGCACCGCGCCGTCGCGTTGTAGATCCAATCCGTCTCTCCACCATACTTGATGTACCAAGGAAGGAGGAGATGTCGAGGTGCCACACGTGTGCATCTCTTGGAGGCATCGCCACTTGTGGTGGTAGATCGGATCGGATCGGATCGGGAGGATGAGAAGCGAGTACGACTACATCACCCACGTTCCGAAGAACGTTCCGCTATGCGAATCTTCAAGGGTATGAAGATCTCATCTAATCCCTCTCGTTGTTTGCATCTCCTAGATTAGATCTTGGCTTTCCCGTTCGCATCCGTAGAATTTTTTTGATTTACTATGCTGCGAAACCCATCAGTGGTATCAGAGCTAGATCTATGCGTAGATGTGTTTCACGAGTAGAACACAACATGGTTGTTGCGGGCGTTGATGTTTTCTGTTGCAATCCTCTTGTTTGTGTTCTTCTTATGACGCGGGATAGTGAGATTGAAGTGGTCCAGGCCAACCTTACGCGACGTCGTTCGCGAGACCGGCTCCGCACTTGACGTGTGGCTTGTTCCACACATGCGGCTGGTGGATGCCAGTTTCTCTCACTATAGTTGTCATGGGATTTACACCGGAGTTTGGCAACCATAATATCACCGTTGTGGCTTTCCGTAGGTAAGAATCGTTCTTAGCTTGCTACTCCCATAAGCCACGTAAAACATGCAACAACAATGTAGATGCGTCTAACTTGTTTTTGAAGGGAGTGTTTTCTGTGATATGGTATGGCCCAAGATATGATGTGTGTATTGTATGCGATGATCATGTTTTGTAATGATTCACGACTTGCATGTCGATGAGTACACAACCGGCAGGAGCCATATGGTTGTCTTTATAATTGTGTATGACCTGTGTGTCAACTTCTTATACGCCATGTAATAGTTTCACTTTATCGCTAAGTAGTTAGCAATAGTTGTAGTTACTATTCGTGGTGGAGGCAATCATGGTGGAGTGATGGATATCATGTCGGCATGCACAAGATGGAGATCATTGCGCGAAGATTGGCTATACCATGTCACATAAAGTTATATGCATGTGATGTTTATCCTTTTATGTATCTTATTATGCTTAGATCGCGACGGTAGCATTATAAGATGATTCCTCACTTAAAGATCAAGATAAAACTGTGTTCTCCCCATGTATGCACCGTTGCGAAAGTTCGTCGTGTCCAAGCATCACGTGATGATCGGGTGCTATAGACTCTACGTTCACATACAACGGGTGCAAGCCAGTTTTGCACACGCGGAAATACTTGGGTTTGACTTGACGAGCCTAGCATGTACAGACATGGCCTCGGAACACATGAACCGAAAGGTTAAGCATGAGTCATATGAATGATATGATCGACACTTCGTTGTCCACCATCGAAGCCACATCTCTTCTCGTGAATATCGGATTAGGTGTGGTGAATTTGGATTGTGTTCACTAAACAACTTGAGGGATGTTGAATTTAGTGGGAGTTCATCTAGTAATTTGATTAAAAGTTGAACTAGTTATCATGAACATAGTCTAATTTGTACTTGCAAATATTGTAGATCAAATGGCTAAGTACAACTTCAACTTCAACGTTTTTGCTGAGAAGGAAAAGCTTAGAAACAATGGGTCTAACTTCACCAACTGGTTCCGTAATCTGAGAATCATTCTCTCTAGCGGTCAAAAGGACTATGTCCTTGAAAATGCGCTAGGTGACGCCCCTGCTGCAACTGCGCCGGCTGATGAGAAAGTTGTATATCAGTCGCGCAAAGATGATTATGGTGTGATTAAGAGCACCATGTTGTTTGCTATGGAATCAGACCTTCAAAATCGTTTTGAAGACTATCCCGGGCCCTTTGAGATTCTTGAGGAGCTGAAAAACTATGTTTCAGACTCAGGCCCGTTCTGAGAGATATGAGATCTCTGAGAAATTCTTTAACTGCAAGATGGAGGAAGGGAGTTCCGTTAGTGAGCACGCCATTAAGATGTCGGGCTACACTCAACGCCTTGAGCAACTGGACTGCAAGATTCCAGAGGAGCTCAAGATTGACAGGGTTCTGCAATCACTCCCTCCCAGCTACAAAAGTTTTGTAGTGACTCATAATCAGATTGGTTCCACTGATACGATCACCAAGCTCTTCGCAAAGCTGAAGGCTGCAGAGGTGGACATCAAAACGGATAATCATGTGTTGATGGTCACCAAGCCCCCACCTTCAAGAAAGGTAAGGGTGCAAAGAGGCCCTTCAAGAAAGGCGGCGGCAAGCGTGTTTCCCCTGCTGAGAAGAAGCTCAAGTCTGGACCCAAGCCGGACACTGAGTGCTTCTATTGCAAGGACAAGGGTCACTAGAAGCGCAACTGTCCGAAGTACTTAGCGGACAAGAAGGCTGGCACCATCAAAGGTATATTTGATATACATGTTATTGATGTTTTCCTTACTAGCCCTCGTTGTAGTGCCTGGGTATTTGATATTGGTTCAGTTGCTAATATTTGTAACTCGAAACAGGAGCTACGGAATAGACGGCGGCTTGCGAGGGATGAGGTGACGATGCGCGTTGGCAACAGATCAAGAGTTGATGTGATGGCCGTCAGCATGCTCTCCTTAGTTTGACCTTCGGGATTAGTTTTAAACCTTAATAAGTGTTATTATGTGCCTGCGTTGAGCATGAACATTATTTCTGGATCGTGTTTATTGCAAGATGATTATTCATTTAAATCGGATAATAATGGTTGTTCTATTTATATGAGTAACATCTTTTATGGTCATGCACCTGTTGTGAATGGTTTATTTCTTCTGAATCTCGAAAGGGATGAAACACACATCCATAACATTGAGGCTAAGAGATGCAAAGTAGATAGTGATAATACTACTTATTTGTGGCACTGTCGTCTAGGTCATATTGGTGTAAAGCGCATGAAGAAACTCCATTCTGATGGACTTTTGGAGTCTCTTGATTTTGAATCATTTGACACATGCCAACCATGCCTCATGGGCAAGATGATCAAAACCCCGTTCTCCGTAATGATGGAGCGAGCAACGGACTTGTTGGAAATCATACATACCGATGTATGCGGACCGATGAGTGTTTCGACGCTCTGTGGATATCGCTATTTTCTCACTTTTACCGATGACTTAAGTAGATAAGGGTATATCTATTTAATGAAACATAAATCTGAAACATTTGAAAAGTTCAAAGAATTTCAGAATGAAGTGGAGAACCATTGTAACAGAAAAATTAAGTTTCTACGATCCGATCGTGGAGGTGAATATTTGAGTTATGATTTTATCACGCATCTTAAAGCAAGCGGAATCGTTTCGCAACTCACGCCACCCGGAACACCACAGCGCAATGGTGTGTCTGAACGCCGGAATAAAACCCTATTACATATGGTCCGATCAATGATGTCTCTTACTGATTTGACGTTATCATTTTGGGGTTATGCATTAGAAACCGCTGCATTCACTTTAAATAGGGCACCATATAAATCCGTTGAGACGACACCGTATGAACTGTGGTTTGGTGCTAAACCTAAGTTGTCGTTTCTTAAAGTTTGGGGATGCGAAGCTTACGTCAAGAAGTTGATGCCGGACAAGCTCGAACCCAAAGCGGAGAAATGCGTCTTCATAGGATACCCTAAGGAAACTATTGGGTATACCTTCTATCACAGAACCGAAGGCAAAGTGTTTGTCGCTAAGAACGGTTCCTTTCTTGATAAGGAGTTTCTCTCGAAAGAAGTGAGTGGGAGGAAAGTAGAGCTAGACAAGGTTGTTGAACCTTCTCTTTAGTTAGAGAGTAGCGCAGCACCTGAAATTGTTCCAGTGCCGCCTGCACCAACAATAGAGGAAGCTAATGACAAGGATCATGAAGCTTCGGCGTAGGGGAAGTGTCCCAACCTTTAAATAATGTAAGGTTGAATCCCCTGTGTTTACAATGCTAGTCCCTGGATCAATAGCTAGCATCCACAATTAAGATGTAATATCAAGAAACAAGGGTCATAATATAACTTTATAACCAGGAATAACATAATTTTATTACTTCTTACATAGCTCATTTGGCTATTACATTACATTGCAGCAGAATATCTATAAGCATGGGGTCCTTCATCTTCAAAGTGCCACAGGCAGACATGTTGGTTGTAGACTTTGTAATCCTAATCAATCAACTTCACTAATATCAATCAAACCTGCAACATAACAAGTTACAGCCACAAGGGTCAATACATTTGAATTGTATTGGCAAGTGATACTATGGTAGTATAGTGGAATCTATCATCTATATGCATTTGGTTAAGTGGAGCTTTAGGCTTGCATTGCTCAAAATAGATTTTCCTTATCATTTGAAAACACTAAGTTTTTTGCTTTGACAAAATCATTTCTCTCAATCAAAGATTTAAGATCCTTTAACCCTTGTTCAAACCACAAGTTTTTAACTTTGAAATTTGAATGATGAGATTCTTGATTGCTTCCATGTCTTGATGCTCAAATTGTCCTTTACCAGGGACATGGCTAAGTACTTAGGTTTTACACTCTACAGAGGTGGTGCACTTTCCCCACAAGACTTGGTTTCCCAAGACAAGATCTTTCAGAAGCCTTCCCTTAGACCAAAATGGACGCGCTCCAACCTATCAAATTCTACCACCAACTATCCATATGGCTAAGTTCTTGCAACCTATATGATCCAGGCAGAGCCCATAATGCCAAGTGGTTGCACTTGAAGCTTCTCAACATTTGACATCTCAAATCTCTTTGTTCCTGGGTGGCAATCCACAAGTGAGATACACAAGGTCAACCATAGACATGGTGTAGAGGTCCCTACCCAATATGGTAGATCCCTCCTGTGTTTTACAATGCTAGTCCCTGGATCAATAGCTAGCATCCACAGTTAAGATGTAATATCAAGATACAAAGGTCATATTATATCCTTATAACCAGGAATAACATAATTTTATTACATCATACATAGCTCATTTGGCTATTACATTACATTGTAGCGGAATAAATATAGTCATGGGTCCTTCATCTTCAAAGTGCCACAGGCAGATGTTGGTTGTAGACTTTGTAGTCCTAGTCAATCAAACAATCTTCATATAACAAAACAATCAACCTGCAACATTACAAGTTACAGCCACAAGGGTCAATACATTTGAATTGTATTGGCAAGTTTCACTTTTATGTATAATATGAGTGGATCCTATCCATACATGCATATTTGGCTAAGTAGAGTTTAGGGCTTATTTGCATAAAGCAACTTTTATCCTATCTTTTTCAAATTGGTTTGTCAAATCTCTTTTCAAATCTCTTTTCCAAGTTCCTTGAACTCTTGGTAGAAACTCAAGTGTTCAAGTCCTTGTCAAAATCCTTTTGAGCTACTTGGTAACCCCAAGTGCTTCATGCTCTTGAGCACCTTGGTAAACCCCAAGTGCAACAAGCTTAACAAAATCTCTTTGAATTCCTTGGTACCCCCAAGTGCATCAAGTTTTTATATTAGAAGTTGGAATGTCGAGATCTCCCATGGTTCAAACTTTAGTTGCTCAGTATTGTCCATAACCGGGGACACGGCTAAGTACTTAGATTTTATTAACTTCTGCAGAAGGAGTACACTTTACCCACATGACACAATCCCATCCTGTTGCCACCAGTGGCCTACTGGATTAGTGCTCACCAAGATGGAGTACTGGCAGACTGAGAATGTGACGAAGTCTTTCCAAAAGGTCCTCCCATACATCATTGCTAGCTTGTCTTCAGCCCCCATGAAGCATTCCAGATCCCCATGTCCGGTAACTAAAGACAATGTATGGGTCTTCCTCATGTAGTTGACTAAGCCAGAGCCATAATAGCATGTGGTTGTACACGAAAGCCACAATTGGAGAAACATGTTTAATCTCTAAGTTTCCTAGGTGGTTTTCATTTGGCGCACAACACAAGGTGATTGCCATAGACATGGTTCCTTTTGTTGCCACCTTCTCCAAAAAAAACATAAAGTGTCCACCACCTAGGTGGTTCATTGAGTCCTTGTTTTATTATATAAAACACAAGTCCTTTTCTCAACCTTTGTAAATCTCAACATGTATCTCTTTTCAAAACATAGCATGGCTAAGCATGTACAACATCAATATTTTTACTAAGGAGTGTATAGGGAATCCTATTAGGATTAGCATAGCATAAGTATAAACATTTTCATGCATGTTTGCAAAATCCACTAAGTATAATGAAAATAGTAGGTCTTTTGTATGATGGTGTAACTTGCCTTTTTGGTAGGGAATGAGGATTTACTCCTTGATCTTGCTAATCTCACACTTTGATAATTCCACTACAATCATTCAAACAAGCATAGTATCAAGTAACATCCCAAACTAATAATCAAACAATATTTCACACACACAAGGCAATGGATTCTAAGTCTTGCATAATTATGCAAAGGTTGGTTCTATTGCAAGGATGGTCTCTTCTAGGCTTATAAACTTTGTAAGGCCCACATTGGTCATTTACTCAAAATGGCAAAGTCTTTAGTTAGAGGGTTTGCTCAAAAATCTATTTTAAAATCCATTCAACATTTTATGTGGTGAAAACTATTATTTTCAAAGCAAAACTTTATGTTTTTCACCAAGTGAGTTGCCCTTGGCAAGGCTTGGTGTTTTGGGTCAGTAAGTTTGGTTCATAACATTTTCCCAAAGTTTTTCTTGCAAAAACATTTCCCTAATAAAATCAATGAGTTTATTTGGCTAGAAAATGACTAAGTTAAATAATTCAACTTAAACTTCACAAAAATCATTTTTAACACTATGGGTTGGTTCCTAGGGTCAGTAAGGTCACACAAATCCATTTTGCAAAAGATTTAATCTTAGAATCAATTTTAAACAATTTTGATACTCTAAACAAGTACACAAATGTTTCTGTAAATTCAAATAAGCTAACAGTTACTATTTTCAAAACTAAGGCCATGGTTAGCTAGGGCTTGTCCTCCTGATTTCATTGATATAAAATTTGTCAAATTTGGGCGTGTGGTTTGAAAGTTACAAGGGTTTGAAAATCCTATCTAATTCAGATTTCAATCTGTTTTAAATCAAAAAGGTGACACGCGGCGTGTTCTTACTGGTCGATACCGGTTCGGCCGGATCGGCTCTGTGGAGCGTTAGATCTAGTTAGATCGAGTGGCTCAGATCGAGTACCCCTTCGCGTTTAAGTCATCTGTTTCTACGCGTCTGATCTAAATCGAACGGTCCTGATCAATCATCCACGAAGTGGCGGCGCTGGCGACGGTGGTTGGCGGCGGAGCGGCCAGTCGATGACGGCGCCGGTGAAATAGGAAGCGAGAGGGAAAAAGGGCATGCTCACCGGGCTTAGGAAGTCACGGTGATGCTCAACGTGCGGTTGACGAGGCAAGGGGCGCTCGGGGTCAGGTGAAATCTCTCGCCGGAGTTCGTGGCGGCGTCGGGTGCGTCAGGTGGTCATCGTGGGCAGCGCTACGGATCACCCCAAGGCATAACAAGGACGTTGTTAGATGCGCAAGACCAAGGCAAGGTTGTGTGTGTGAACGAGAAGAAGAGGGGCGACCGGAATCTACCTGTGGGGCTCGCCGGAGTTGAAGACAGTCACGGTGCTGCAGGTCGTCGTCGAAGGCGAGGTTTCAGGGCACCCGCGGTTGAATGGAAGGTTCTGAAAGAAGCGCCAGGGAGTGGAGAAGCTGCTAGGGTGCTCGGGGAGGCAAGGCAGTGGTTGGGCTCGCCGGAATTGAGGAGGGAGCTCGTCGGTGACGGCGGTGGTGCAGAGGAAATTGGCGATAGCCTAGGGGCAGAGAGGAAGAGTGATCCGGGGAGATTTGACGAGGAGGGTGAGGCGTTTTATCCTGCGTGGTCGTGGGGCTGATTCAACGCGTGTTTAAGGCGTATTACGCCGGAGTTAATCCGTCTGCAACGGCAGTGAGGAGGGAGAGGCGTGGTTCGCGGTGGGGAAGAAGAAGGAGGTGGCAGTGTGGGGTCCGCTGGCAGTGAAAGAAAGTAAGAAGGGGAGGGGTCCACCTGTCGGTTGCTGGGTGGGTGCGGTTCTGGGTGTAAAAGAAAACGGTTCGGGGAGGGAAGTTGGGCTAGATGGGCTGGAGCTGGGCCTGTCGACTGGGCTGCTTTGTTTCATCTTTTTTTTTATACTGAATGCCTTTTCTTTTTCTATTTTGAATTTCTGTTTTGAATTTCAATCAACCAAACACATTCAAAAATGATTCAACAACCATCAAGCTTTTCCAATATGAATTTGGTTCTGTTTATCAATAGAAACCAAATTCCAGAAATAAAATAATTTTTATTCTTTTTAAGACCATTTATTAATTAATAAAAGTGGTTCTTTAGGTATTTAACAAAATAGAGTTTGATTTAATTAATAAAGTCTCCATTTAAAATCCAAATATTTTCAAAAACAAATCAGTGGTTTTATTTGGAAATAAGAAATATTTGGGAAACTTGTTTAAACAAAATAACCCTTTATTTTAGGGTCCATTAAAGATTTAAATAATATAGACTTTCTTTATTAATTCCAATAGGATTTAGTTTATTTGAGATATTTATTTTGAACCTAAATTAAAGTCAAAACATTTTAGTAGGTTTTATTAGAGAATATAAAATACTTGGAAAACCTATTTAAAACAATTTAATAAGTTTTGATGTTTTAATTAAAATGGTAAAACCTTTTATTTGAATAAATTTTTTGATATTAATTCCTTATTATTTTATTTCAAATAAACCTTTGTTTATTTTTATTCTAAAACAAAATGTGATAATTCCAAAGCTTGGCCAAGGTTTAATTTGGCTTTATAAAACATTATTCATTTATAAACTTCCACTTCATTTGAAAACAAATCTTTTCATTTAATTGTGTCAAAATGGTATTTCTAAATGTTTTTATTTTTCCTTAAATGCTTATCTTTTTAAATCCCTTTAGGTTTATTTTAATTCAAATGGGTCTGAAGTTCCAATTGAATTCAAAAAGTTTCTTCTGGCTCTGAAAATCAAACAAAGTTTTATTTTATTAACTTATTTTCACATTACAAGATTTGGAAAATCTTGGGATGTGACACATGGGCCTTGTGAACCACTCAACCAAAAACCACCAAATCAAGTCCCATTCCACCCAGGTGATTCATTAACTTAGTTGTTTTATTAAACAAAAACACAAGTCCTCAGACTTAGAAATTTTTCATAGTATGGATATATATTCCACCCTTGTTTTCTATTAGCTAGGCTAAGCTTGATAGTAGTAGGAATCTTAACTTAGGAAAATTTCTACTAAGGTTTCATCTACTAGGTTTTCCTATAGCAAGGTTTATACTTAGCAAAAATTCCATGCAAGTTTTACTTAGAGAAAATCACTAATGCATAGTGAAAGTAATGGGACAAAAGTATGAAGCATCACTTGCCTTTTTGGTAGAGGGTATAGGTTCACTCCTTGTCCTTGCAACAATCACAATCTTCAAGTCACTACAAATCAATCAAGCAAGGCACAATCTCAATCTACCAATCAAGCAAACATCACATAAAATAACAAAGTCAATGTAATGCATGCAAACATGCCAAGCTTTGTTTTGTTTGAAAAAGTGGTTCCTAATGGGTCATGAACATTTGAAAACACCTAATGGTCATTTTTGTAAAGTGGCAAAGTCATTTGCAAAAGGTTTCACTTTATAAACCATTTTCAAAACAAAGTATCATTTTATGTGGTGTAGAAATATTTTTTTACTAAGGCATTAATCTATAGGGTTCACCAAATAAGTTTTCAAACCATAAAACTTGGTGTTTGGGGTCAGAGAGTTTAAAACAAAACATTTACCAAAGGTTTTCTTCCAAAACCATTTTTAATAAATAAACTATATTTTTATTTGTCTAGAAATGGTTTTAAATCAAAGAATCATTCTTTTGCATCACCAAATATATTTTTGAAACCACAAAGTGTTTCCTATGGTCGGTAGGTTCAAAACAAACCATTTGCCAAAGATTTTATCCCTAAAATCATTTTTGAACAATTTTTCTTTTCTAAACAAGCATACAATTGTTTCTGCAAAAACAACCAATATAACAGATACTATTTACTAAACCAATTGCATGGTTGGCTAGGGCTTGCTCCACTGATTCCAACGATATAAAGTTTGTAATTTTTGGACATGTGGATCAAAAGTTACAAGAGTTTGAATTTGCAATTCAAATCTGTTTTCAATCTGTTTTTAGATCGAAAACCTGGCCACGCGTCATGTTCCTATTGGGCGGTACCACTTCGTGCGGATCATCCTCTCTGGTGCGTTGGATTTTAAGCAGATCGCACGGCGCAGGCTCACTCGTACCATTTCGCTCTGGTTCTATTTCTAACCGCAGGATCGAAATCTAACGGTGTACAGCTAGTTGACCATACTCGGGCGGCGCTGACGCGGCGGCGACTGGCGGCGCGGTCAGGCGTGGATGGTGCCGGCGGTCTAGGAAGCGAAAGAAGAGGAGGAGATGCTCACCAGAATCACGAGGACGTGGTGATGCTTGACGTCTGGTCGGCGTGGCAAGGGGCGCTCTGGGTCTGCGGCAATTCCTCACCGGAGTCAAGGGCGGCGTCAGGCAGCTCTGGACGTGGTCGGAGACGGTGCTGTGGTTCGCCCCGAGGGAAAATGAAGACACATTTAGACGCGCAAGATCAATGCGAAGCTACCTGCGTGAAGGAGAAGAAGAGGGGCGGTCGGATTCTACCTGGGGAACTCGCCGGAGAAGTAGGCAGACACGGCGGCGCTCGGAGGTTTGTCGAAGTCGACGCTCTGGGGCGTCCGCGGTTGAATGGAGGGTACAGACAGAAGCGTCTGGGAGTGGGGAGTGTGCTCGTGTGCTCGGGGAGGCAAGGCGGTGGCTGGGCTCGCCGGAATTTGCTGGGGACGGTGGTCGGAGCAGTGGCGCTGCGAGCTCGATTCAGGGCAGCCTGGGGGCAGAGAGAGGGAGGCGTGTGAGGGGAAAGGAGGAGAAGACGCATGCGATTAATAGGACGTGTTCGCAGGAGCGATTAACTGATGCGTTAACACGAATTGATGCTCGCGAATTCATCGCAGAAACGGGAGAGAGGGGGAGGAGGAACTGGTCGCGCGGTTGAAGACAGGTGAGCTGGCGGTGGGGTCTACCTGGCAGTGAGGAAGTGAGAGGGAAAGAGGGGCCACCGGTCAGTTTCTCTGCGGGTGCGGGTTTAAGTGAAAAACGCTTCGCGCGTGGGGAAGAGCTGGTGGGTTGGACTGGGCTTTGCTGGGCTGGCCAGTTGGGCTGCTGTCCACTTCTATTTTTTTCTTTCCTGAATCTTTTTCTTTTTTCTCTTTTGAATTTCAATCAACAAACCAAACATTCAAATCAATTCAAACACTCACCAAACATTTGCAATTGAAATTTGGTTCTGTTTAACAACATAAACCAAAGTCCTAAAATAAAATAATATTTTATTCCTTTTAGGATCTATTTAATAATTAAATAAAATAGACCTTAATTATTAATTCAAATATGTTTTGATTTATTTAATAAAATCTCTATTTGAAAACTAAATATTATCAAAACCAAAACAATAGGTTTTATTTGAAAATATAAGATACTTGGAAAACTTGTTTAAAATAAAATAACATTTTTATTTTAGGGTCCTTTAATTATTAAATAAAATGGACCTTAGTTATTAAATCAAATAGGATTTGTTTTATTAAAATCTTTATTTTGAAATCTAAAATAAAACCAAAACACTTCAGTAGGTTTTATTTGAGAATATAAAATACTTGGAAATCTTATTTAAAATAAATAAATAAGTTTTAGTTTTTATTAAAAATGGGAAAAGCCTTTACTTAAATAAAATTGGATATTAAATCCTTATTATTTTATTTAAATAAACCTTTACTATTTTTATCAAAACAAAATGTTTTATTTCAAAAGCTTGGCCAAGGTTTAATTTGGCTCTATAAAATAATCTTTATTTATAAATCCACCTTTTCTTTTGAAAACCAAATCCTTTTATTAAAAGATTCAAAATAGTAATTCCAAATATTTTTAACTTTATTGTTTATTTATCTTTTTAAATCCCTTTAGGATTTTATTTGATCAAAATAGGTTTTTGAAAGTTTCCAAATGGATTCAAGAAGTTTCTTCTCACCCTGAAAATCAACAAAAGTTCTATTTTATTCATTTATTTTTCACATTACAAGATTTGGAAAATCTTGGGATGTGACATTCGGACGATGCTACTACTGAACGTCGCAGGTCGACAAGGTCACGTGCCCCTCCTGAGTGGTACGGCAACCCTGTCTTGACTGTCTTGTTGGTAGAAGACAGTGAACCTATGAACTATGAGGAAGCGATGATGAGCCCAGACTCTAAGAAATGGCTAGAAGCCATGAAATCCGAATTGGGATCCATGAGCGAAAACCAAGTATGGACTTTGGTGGACCCTCCTAGAGACCATAAGGCTGTTGAGTGCAAATGGATTTTCAAGAAGAAAATGGACGCGGATGGTAATGTTACCGTCTATAAAGCACGACTTGTCGCGAAAGGTTTTCGACAAGTTCAAGGTGTTGACTACGATGAGACTTTCTCTCCCGTAGCGATGTTTAAGTCCATTCGGATTTTATTAGCAATTGCTGCGTTTCATGATTATGAAATATGGCAGATGGATGTCAAGACTACGTTCCTCAATGGCAACATTGATGAAGAGTTGTATATGATGCAACCCGAAGGTTTTGTCGATCCTAAGGATGCTGATAAGGTGGGCAAACTTCAGCGTTCCATTTATGGACTGAAGCAAGCATCTCAGAGTTGGAACCTTCGTTTTGATCAAGTGATCAAGAGCTTTGGATTTGTTCCAAATTGCTACGAAGCTTGTATCTACAAGAAAGTGAGTGGGAGCTCGGTGACATTTCTGGTACTATATGTGGATGACATATTGATTATTGGAAATGACATTAACATGCTTAACGATGTGAAGAGTTATTTGAACAAGTGTTTTTCAATGAAGGACCTAGGGGAAGCTGCTTATATATTGGGCATCAAAATCTATAGAGATAGACAAAGACACCTGATAGCTTTAAGCCAGAGTACATACCTAGACAAAGTTCTAAAAAGGTTCAGAATGGATAAGGCAAAGAAAGGTTCAGTGCCTATGTTGTCAGGTAAGATATTGAGCAAGGCTCAGTGTCCAGCTACGGTAAATGATAGAGAAGCTATGAGCAAAGTGCCATATGCCTCGGCCATAGGTTCTATCATGTATGCCATGCTGTGTACTAGACCAGATGTGTCCAATGCTCTTAGTTTGACGAGCAGATATCAAAGTGATCCAGGAGTGGAACACTGGACATCCGTGAAGAACATCCTAAAGTACCTAAATAGGACTAAAGAAATGTTCTTAGTCTATGGAGGTGATGAATAGCTCGTCGTAAAGGGTTACGTCGATGCTAGTTTCGACACCGACAAGGATGATTCTAAATCTCAGAAAGGATACGTTTATATTTTGAATGGAGGAGCTGTGAGTTGGAGAAGCTGCAAGCAAAGTGTGATCTCGGGATCTACAGTAGAAGCGGAATACATGGTTGCTGCAGAAGCGTCAAGTGAAGGAGTTTGGATCAGGAACTTCATCACTGAGCTTGGCGTGGTTCCAAGTGCATTGGACCCACTGGAGATTTTGTGTGACAACACTGGCGCCATAGCACTCGCTAAGGAACCAAGATATCATCCAAAGACCAAGCATATCAACCGCAAGTTTCATATAATCCGAGATTATATAGCAGATGGAGATCTGAAGATTAGCAAAGTACATACAGATCTGAATGTCGCAGATCCATTGACTAAACCTCTTCCGCGTGTAAAACATGATCAGCCCCTTAGTGCCATGGGTGTGAGATTGTTGCCAAATGTAAACTAGATTATTGACTCTAGTGAAAGTGGGAGACTGTTGGAATTATGCCCTAGAGGCAATAATAAAGATGTTATTATTATAATTCTTGTTCATGATAAAGTTTATACTACATGCTAGAATTGTATTAAGCGAAAACTATAATACTTCTGTGGTTTGTGAACAACACCATGTCCCTAGTATGCCTCTATGGACTAGCTCATTGATTAATGATGGTTAAGGTTTCCTAACCATAGACATGAGTTGTCGATTAATAATGAGATCATATCATTGGGAGAATGATGTGATGGACAGACCCAAACTAAGTGGAGCAATTAGATCGTGTCATCGTGTTCATCTTTGCGAAGCTTTTCTTATGTCAAATATTGTATTCCTTAGACCATGAGATAATACAACTCCCTGGTATCGGAAGAAAGCTTTGAGGTCATCAAACGTCATCCTATGAGAGGGTGATCATAAAGGTGTCTCTCAGGTGATCGGAAAGTACATGTTGGGTTGTATGTATCGAGATGGGATTTGTCCCTCCCAAGTCGGAGAGATATACTTCGGGCCACTCGGTAATCGATATCAACACCGCTTGCAAGCATGTGGTTAAGGAGTTAATCACAAAGTGATATCGGATTACGGAACGAGTAAAGTACTTGCTGTGAACGAGATTGAACTAGGTATGACGGTACCGACGATCAAATCTCGGGGAAGTAAAATATCGCGAGACGAAGGGAATATATATATGGGATTGATTGAATCTTGGCATCGCGGTTCATCCGATATGATCATTGATGAATGTGTGGGAGTCAATATGGGTTTCCAGACCCCGCTGTTGATTATTGATAGAAGATCATGTCTGCATGTTCTCGAACCCGAAGGGTCACACACTTAACGTGTCTCGACGCTAGGATAGATTGGATAATTGGTTTATGAGTTTTTGTTCGGAGTCTTGGATGGGATCCGGGACATCACGAGAGGTTCCGGAATGGTCCGGAGAATAAGATTCATATAAGGCAATGCAGTTTTTGGAGTTCGGAATTGTTTCGGGTTAATCGGTATTGTACCGGAAGCTTCTAGAACCTTCCGGAGGGGGACCAACGTGGCCCCACCTGCCGGGAGGGGGCATGGGCCTATGAGGGAGTGCCCTGGCTGCATTAGGCTAAGGGCACAAGGCCCCATAGGGCCTAGCCGGCCAAACCTAGGGGAAACCCTAGGGGAGCTTCTAGAAGGAGGGGGGGGGGGTAACTTGCCCCCCACTCTTCCCTCCTTGGCCGCCGGCCTAGGCTTGGGGGAGGGGCTAGGGTTGGCGCCCACCCCTCTATATAAAGAGGGCTGGGGGCGCACCACCCCCCTACACCTCCTCCTCAAGCCCTAGCCGCCCTGCTGCCCTCCTCTCTCTCTCCCTCCCGACTGCACGTAGGCGAAGCCCTGCTACAGAAACTCTCCACCACTTGCACCGCGCCGTCGCATTGTAGATCCAATCCTTCTCTCCACCATACTTGCTGGACCAAGGAAGGAGGAGACGTCGAGGTGCCACACGTGTGCATCTCTTGGAGTCATAGCCACTTGTGGTGCTAGATCGGATCGGATCGCGAGGAGGAGAAGCGAGTACGACTACATCACCCATGTTCCGATGAACATTCCGCTGTGCGAATCTTCAAGGGTATGAAGATCTCATCTAATCCCTCTCGTTGTTTGCATCTCCTAAATTAGATCTTGGCTTTCCCGTTCGCATCCGTAGAATTTTTTTGATTTACTATGCTGCGAAACCCATCACCCTTGGGGTTCCCCCTCCTCCTATAAAAGGCACCCCTCTCCTCACTTTTCACTCACACATCCTCGTGAAGGATCTCTCTCCCCCTCTAGAATTTATTCCCCATGGTATCGGACTAGCGAGATACATGTTCCCGATGGGTTTTCGACAAGAAAGAGTTGTGCTTCCGCTGCATCGCTGGAGCGAGGAGGCGGAGGTTGCTCGGTGCCTTGTACGTGTGTGCGAGCACGGATGCTCTGCTGCTTTGCGGCGCTAGGAATTCCTCTCGATCTTGAGATAGGCAAGAGATCGTCTACATCAACCACGACTTGAACTCGTTAAGCTTTGTCGGTCTTCAAGGGTATGTTCTCTACGGATATACATCCGCCCGTTGTTTGTATCTAGTAGATAGATCTTGGTACATAGTTCCCATCATAGGAAATTTTTTGTTTTCTATGCTGCAAACCCTACATGTAAGCACCATTGCTAAAGCTCGTTGTTTCAAAGCACCACGCGATGATCGGGTGTGTTAGATTCTGCAAGTGTCTACAACGGGAGCAAGCTAGATTTGCTCATGCCGAAGCTAAGGTTTGATCTTGACGAGCCTAGCATGTACAGACATGGTATCGGAACACGGATCACTGAAAGGTAAAGCATGAGTCATATAGTAGATATGATGAACATGTTGATTGTTCGCCATTGAAGCTACATCAACTCTCGTGATGATCGGTTTTGATGTGGTGGATTTGGTTCGTGTGATCACTAAAACAATGTGAGGGATATTGTTTTGAGTGGGAGTTCACCTAGATTAATTTAACTATTAATTAGAACTCAATTTGTCATAAACTTAGTCTAAACTATTGCAAATATGTTGTAGATCAATGGGAGCCCTACCATCAATTTTAATGCATTCCTACAGAAAGAAAAGTTGAAAAACAATGGAAGAAACTTCGCGGATTGGTTCCGCAACTTGAGGATTGTCCTCAATGCTGGTAATTTGATCTATGTGCTGGATGCACTGCTGGGTGACCCACCTGCAGCTGATGCTACCGATGAGGTAAAGAATGTTTTCCTCGCTTGGAAGAATCAGTACTCCACAGTTCAGTGTGCTATCTTGTATGGTTTGGACTCGAAGCTTCAGAAAAGGTTTGAGAACCATGACCCACATGATATTGTCCGTGAACTCAAAATGATATTTGAGGCTCACGCGGCAGTAGAGAGTTATGAGGCTTCTAAAAAGTTCTTTAACTATAAGATGGAAGAGGGCAGCTCCGTTAGTGAGCACGTGCTTAAGATGTCTAGGCACGCAAGCAAGCTTCAAAGCTTGGGTATAGTGATTCCTAATGCTTTGGGGATTCACCATGTCCTCTAATCATTACCACCAAGTTACAAGAACTTTGTGATGAACTACAATATGCAAAACATGGACAAGTCATTGCCCGAGCACTTCTCCATGTTAAAGTCTGCGGAAGTGGAGATCAAGAAAGAGCACCAAGTGTTGATGGTCAATAAGACCACCAAATTCAAGAAGCAAGGCAAGTCTAAGAAAAAGGAAAACTTCAAGAAGGGCGGTAAGAAAGTTACCGCGCCGGCGAAGAAGACCAAGGTTGGGCCTAAGCCTGATACTGAGTGCTTTGACTGCAAGGGAGAGGGTCACTAGAAGCGGAATTGCCCTAAGTACTTGGCGGATTTGAAGAACGGCAACATCAAGAAGAAAGGTATATCTGATATGCATGTTATTGATGTGTATCTCACTAGTACTCGTAGTAGTGCCTAGGTATTTGATACTGGTTCGGTTGCTCATATTTGTAACTCAAAACAGGTGCTGCTGTAGAGGTTCCAACCTTTAATAAGGTAGATTCCTCCTGTGTTTTACAATGCTAGTCCCTGGATCAATAGCTAGCATCCACAGTTAAGATGTAATATCAAGATACAAAGGTCATAACATAACTTTATAACCAGGAATAACCTAATTTTATTACATCATACATAACTCATTTGGCTAATACATTACATTGCAGCGGAATAACTATAATCATGGGGTCCTTCATCTTCAAGGTGACACAGGCAGATGTTGGTTGTAGACTTTGTAATCCTAATCAAACAATCTTCACTAAAATCAATCAAACCTGCAACATACAAGTTACAGCCACAAGGGTCAATACATTTGAATTGTATTGGAAAGTTTCACTACTTTGTATATTATGTGTGGAACCTATCAAAACATGCATATTTGGCTAAGTAGAGTTTAAGGCTTATTTGCATAAAGCAACATTTATCCTATCTTTTCCAAAAATGGTTTTGGTCCTTTGTTAAATCTTTTTCCAAGTTCCTTGAACTCCTTGGTAGAAACTCAAATGTTCAAGTCCTTGTCAAAAATCCCTTGAGCTACTTGGTAACTCCAAGTGCAACAAGTTTTATCAACTCTCATGAGTTCCTTGGTAACCCCAAGTACATCATGCTCTTGAGCACCTTGGTAACCCCAAGTGCAACAAGCTTAACAAAAATCTCTTTGAATTCCTTGGTACCCCAAGTGCATCAAGTTTTTATATTAGAAGTTGGAATGTCGAGATCTCCCATGGTTCAAACTTTAGTTGCTCAGTATTGTCCATAACCGGGGACACGGCTAAGTACTTAGATTTTATTAACTTCTGCAGAAGGAGTACACTTTACCCACATGACACAATCCCATCTTGTTGCCACCAGTGGCCTACTGGATTAGTGCTCACCAAGATGGAGTACTGGCAGACTGAGAATGTGACGAAGTCTTTCCAAAAGGTCCTCCCATACATCATTGCTAGCTTGTCTTCAGCCCCCATGAAGCATTCTAGATCCCCATGTCCGGTAACTAAAGACAATGTATGGGTCTTCCTATTGTAGTTGACTAAGCCAGAGCCATAATAGCATGTGGTTGCACACGAAAGCCACAATTGGAGAAACATGTTCAATCTCTAAGTTTCCTAGGTGGTTTTCATTTGGAGCACAACACAAAGTGATTGCCATAGACATGGTTCCTTTTGTTGCCACCTTCTCCAATACATAAAGTGTCCACCACCTAGGTGGTTCATTGAGTCCTTGTTTTATTATGTAAAACACAAGTCCTTTTCTCAACCTTTGTAAAAATCTCAACATGTATCTCTTTTCAAAACATAGCATGGCTAAGCATGTACAACTTCAATATTTCCACTAAGGAGTGTATAGGGAATCCTATTAGGATTAGCATAGCTTAATTATAAAAAGTATTTTCATGCATGTTTCAAAATCCACTAGGTATAATGAAAATAGTAGGATTTTTGTATGATAGTGTAACTTGCCTTTTGGAAGGGAATTATGGTTCACTCCTTGATCTTGCTAGTCTCTCACTTTGCTAATTTCACTACAATCAATCGAGAAAACACAAAATCAACTAACAATCCAAACCAAAGTCAAACAACAATTTCATACTCACAAGGCATTGGAATCTAAGTCATGCATAAGTATGTAAAGGATGGTTCTATTGTAAGGATGGTCTCCACTAGGTTTCTAAACTTTGTAAGGTCCAATTTGGTCATTCACCACAATGGCAAAGTTATTTGCAAAAAGATTTTATCTCAAAAACCATTTTAGAATCCATTCATCATTTTATGTGGTGAAAATATTTTCTTTATCAAAGCAAAACTTTATGTTTTTCACCAAATGAGTTGCCATTTTAAAACTTGTTGTTTTTGGGTCAGTAGGTTTGGTCCAAGCTATTTTCTCAAAGTTTTCTTTCCAAAAACATTTTCATAATAAAATCAATAATTCTATTTGGCTAAAAAATTGGTTAAGTCAAATAATTCAACCTAAATTTTACCAAAATCCTTTTTAACACCAAGGGTTGGTTCCTAGGGTCAGTAAGGTCACAACAATCCAATTTGCAAAGGTTTTATCCTTAAATTCAATTTTAAACAATTTTTCTACTCTAATCAAATATACAAATGTTTCCGCAAATTCAAACAAGCTACCAGATACTATTTGCTAAACTAAGGGCATGGTTGTTTAGGTCTTGCTCTCCTGAATCCAACGACATAAAATTTGTAATTTTTGGACGTGTGGTTTGAAAGTTACAGAGATTTGAAGTTTGCAAATAATTCTGTTTTCAAATCTGTTTTTAAACAGAACAGCGACACGCGGCGTGATTTCATTGGACGATACCGCTTCGCGCGGATCGCGCTCTGTAGAGCGTTGGATCAAATGTAAATCATGTGGCTCAGAATCATCACTTACCCCTTCGCTAACATTCTATCGTATCCGTCAGATCTAGATCCTACGGTCTCTAGCACGCTTGCCAAAGTCTGGCGGCGCTCGGCGGCTGCGCGCGGCGGCGACGGCCAGGCAGTGACGCTACGGCAATTACAGGAAGCGGAGAGGGGGAAAAAAGTGCTCACCGGAATCGCGAGGAAGTGGTGATGCTCAACGTGTGCTTGTCGTGGTAAGGGGCGCTCTGGTACAGCTGCAATTGCTTGCCGGAGTAGAGAGCAACGTCGGGTGGTCCTGGTCGTGGTCGGAGTCGTCGCTACAGGTCACGGGAAGGCCAACCGAGGGTATGGTCAGATGCGTAAAGCCAAGGCGAAGGTGCTCGCATGATCGAGAAGACGTGGGGCGGTCAGTGCTTACCGGGGAAGGTTGTCGGAGAGGTTGCAGACGGCGGCGTCGTTCGGAGCTTGTCGTAGTCGACGCTCTGGGGCGCCCGCATTTGAACGGAGGGCACGGACAGAAGCTCCAGGGGTTGGGGAGTGTGTGTGCTTGGTTAATGAGGCAAGGGGAGGTCTGGTTTCGCCGGAATCGTCACCGGAACATCCTCGGGCAGTGGGCGGTGTGTGACGCAATTCGTCCAGCCTGGGGGCAGAGAGAGGGAGTGGTCTGGGGGAAATGGAGGAGAAGGCGCTGGCGCTTTATCGAGCATGGTTAAAGCGAGGTAAAGGCGCGGCGTTATGGCGAATTGAACGCGCGGAATCAAGGCCTGCAACGGCAGCGAGGTTTGGGGGTGACAGGGTCGCGCGGATGTGGACGATGAGCAGTAGAGGTGGGTTCCACCGGTCAGTAGGAAAAGAAACGAGGAGGAGGTCCACCTGCCAGTGAGGGTGCGGGTTTCTTCTAGGGTGAAGAAAAACGTTTCGGGGGCGAGGGTGAGGTGGGCTAGGTGGGCTGCTGTTGGGTTAGTTGGGCCAGATGGTGGGCTGTTCTATTTTTTCTGTCTAAATCTTTTTCTATTTCTAAATCTATTTTTCTGATTTGAATTTCATCCAACTATTCAAGCATTCAAATAATTCAAACAATTCAAACAATTGTAATGAGTTTTTGGTTCTGTTTAGTAACATGAACCAAAATCTAAATTTAAACTAATAATTTTATTAATAGGGTCCATTAATAATTAACTATAATTGGACCTTGGTTATTTAAATCAAAATAGAGTTTGATTTTAAAAATCTTTATTTGAAACTTAAATATTTTTCAAACCAAATCAGTAGGTTTTATTTGGGAATAAAGAATATTTGGAAACTTGTTTAAAACAAAATAACATCTTTATTTTAGGATCCATTTAATAATTAAATAGAATGGACCTTAGTTATTAAATCAAATAGAATTTGTTTTATTGATATCTTTATTTTGAAAACTAAAATTAAAACCAAAAACACTTCAGTAGGTTTTATTAGAGAATATAAAATACTTGGAAAACTTAGTTAAAACAATTTAATAAGTTTTGATGTTTCAATTAAAATGGTAAAACCTTTTATTTAGACAAATTTGGATATTAAATCCTTATTATTTTATTTACATAAACCTTTACTATTTTTATTCAAAACAAAGTGTTTTAATTAAAATCTTGGCCAATGTTTTAATTTGGCTTTATAAAATAATATTTATTTATAAAACTTCTATTTCTTTAAAAACCAAAACCTTTTATTTAAAAGATCTATAATAGTTATTTTAATTATTTCTTATTTTTCTTTAATACAAGTTTATCTTTTTAAATTCCTTTAGAATTTATTTGATTCAAATTGGTTTGAAGTTCCAATTAAATTCAAAAAGTTTCTTCTGGCCCTGAAAATCAAACAAGGTTTTATTTTATTAATTTATTTTCACATTACAAGATTTGGAAATTCTTGGGATGTGACAGGCTACCACCCTTAAAATAAATCTCGTCCCGAGATTTGGGAAGGCTGGGGTTACAAGCAAGTTCAAAACAACTAGGGTACTACCACCCTTAAAAATTTTCAAACAAAAATTACATCTTGTCCTTCTTGGGATCCTGGGAAACTTCTCTAAGAAAACTTTTGCATTGAGTCCTTTGTTCCATACTTGACTCATGGGCCAAGGTTGAGTTTCTCCGTAGGCTTGTTCAACTTGTTTTTCATCCTTTCTGGACAGTTGCTTGCATAATGTCCTGGATTCTTGCAGTTGAAACAATGAATGTCCTTGAGTTCTTTGCGTTGTTCTTGTGGACAAGTTGCTACATAATGGCCTGGTTCTTTGCAGTTGTTGCACCACACTTGGTCAATCTCTTTATTCTTCTTGTTCCCTGGGCATCCACTGGAGTAGTGTCCCATTTCCTTACATTTACGACATTGTGCAAGGCTCATGTCTTGCTTTTGTTTCTTAAGTTTCTTTAGTCCTTTGAATTGGGTTGTCTTGTTTGGAGGTATAAGTGGTCCTTTTCCTTTGATAGACTTGGATCCTTCCTGTTTCCTTTGTTCCACCATGGAGTAGATAGGACATTGGTTAGGAACATGGTCATTTCCTTCACAAAGGTAACAAGTGGCTTGAGAGGTAGGACATTGTCCAACAGGATGTTCTTCTTCACAATTGGGGCATTGACCTTCATGCTCCTTGGAAGTATGATCCTTGTCTCCACAAATAATGCAAGCTGGGGCTCCATCTAGAATAACATTCTTGTCATCTTTGTTATCATAAACCCTTTTGGGATAGCTTTCTTCCATGTTGATCATTTGATTAGTCACCTTAAGCATTAGTTGGGATTGTTCCTCCAAAAACTTTTGCAATGCTGGATCTTTATCACTATTGTTGGTTATGAACTGAGCTGTCAGTTGGTTCAACTGGTGTTGGGTTGCTATGAGCTCTTTCATGCTGTCAGCTTGGTTGGTGTTGATGTCATCAACCTTGGAGTCTTTTGGAGTAGTCATCTATTTGGGTTGAAGGAGTTTAGAATATGCAAGATATTTCTAAGGAATTATTTCTATTCACACACATCACAATTCACACAAGCAATGTGCATGCAATCACAAACCAAACATTCGTAAACAACTTTGCACTCAAACAACAAAGTTCAAGCACATACTTAGGCAATCAAAATATTTTTATTACACCACATAAGTTGGTGTGTTTGACTTAACTAAATTATGGTGGTCCATCTATATGGTTCACTTGTGATCCTTCCATCCTTCTTGGTTGATCCTTCCTGCATGTGATCATGGTTTCCTTGAGAAAAACTCTTGGTCACAATACTTCAAAGTTGTTGATGGTTTCTTCTTATTTTGCATTCCCTCAGTCTCTAAATCTTGAGTAGGATTTCCTTGTCTCACTTGTAGTCCTTAGTAGTTTCCAAGTTGGAAGTCCTTGGTGAACATGCTGAAGATGTTGAAGTCATTAGAGTTGAAGAGGTTGAAGAAGTCCTTTACACATGGTGTAGTCTTTGGCCATGGGTTGGTTTTTCCATCAAGTTGAAATAGAAGAGAATGTAGAGTTGAAACCAAAATGGTTGAGGAAAGAGTTTACAAGTGTTTTTGTAACTAAGTTTTTGGAACAAATACACTCCTATTTTTCTAAGGGGTTTTGTCCAATCCTAGGTTTACAAATCCTACAGGCAACACAATGCTCTGATACCATCTGTAGAGGTTCCAACCTTTAATAAGGTAGATTCCTCCTGTGTTTTACAATGCTAGTCCCTGGATCAATAGCTAGCATCCACAGTTAAGATGTAATATCAAGATACAAAGGTCATAACATAACTTTATAACCAGGAATAACCTAATTTTATTACATCATACATAGCTCATTTGGCTAATACATTACATTGCAGCGGAATAACTATAATCATGGGGTCCTTCATCTTCAAGGTGACACAGGCAGATGTTGGTTGTAGACTTTGTAATCCTAATCAAACAATCTTCACTAAAATCAATCAAACCTGCAACATACAAGTTACAGCCACAAGGGTCAATACATTTGAATTGTATTGGCAAGTTTCACTACTTTGTATATTATGTGTGGAACCTATCAAAACATGCATATTTGGCTAAGTAGAGTTTAAGGCTTATTTGCATAAAGCAACATTTATCCTATCTTTTCCAAAAATGGTTTTGGTCCTTTGTTAAATCTTTTTCCAAGTTCCTTGAACTCCTTGGTAGAAACTCAAATGTTCAAGTCCTTGTCAAAAATCCCTTGAGCTACTTGGTAACTCCAAGTGCAACAAGTTTTATCAACTCTCATGAGTTCCTTGGTAACCCCAAGTACATCATGCTCTTGAACACCTTGGTAACCCCAAGTGCAACAAGCTTAACAAAAATCTCTTTGAATTCCTTGGTACCCCAAGTGCATCAAGTTTTTATATTAGAAGTTGGAATGTCGAGATCTCCCATGGTTCAAACTTTAGTTGCTCAGTATTGTCCATAACCGGGGACACGGCTAAGTACTTAGATTTTATTAACTTCTGCAGAAGGAGTACACTTTACCCACATGACACAATCCCATCTTGTTGACACCAGTGGCCTACTGGATTAGTGCTCACCAAGATGGAGTACTGGCAGACTGAGAATGTGACGAAGTCTTTCCAAAAGGTCCTCCCATACATCATTGCTAGCTTGTCTTCAGCCCCCATGAAGCATTCCAGATCCCCATGTCCGGTAACTAAAGACAATGTATGGGTCTTCCTATTGTAGTTGACTAAGCCAGAGCCATAATAGCATGTGGTTGCACATGAAAGCCACAATTGGAGAAACATGTCCAATCTCTAAGTTTCCTAGGTGGTTTTCATTTGGAGCACAACACAAAGTGATTGCCATATACATGGTTCCTTTTGTTGCCACCTTCTCTAATACATAAATGGTACACCACCTAGGTGGTTCATTGAGTCCTTGTTTTATTATGTAAAACACAAGTCCTTTTCTCAACCTTTGTAAAAATCTCAACATGTATCTCTTTTCAAAACATAGCATGGCTAAGAATGTACAACTTCAATATTTCCACTAAGGAGTGTATAGGGAATCCTATTAGGATTAGCATAGCTTAATTATAAAAAGTATTTTCATGCATGTTTCAAAATCCACTAGGTATAATGAAAATAGTAGGACTTTTGTATGATAGTGTAACTTGCCTTTTGGAAGGGAATGATGGTTCACTCCTTGATCTTGCTAGTCTCTCACTTTGCTAATTTCACTACAATCAATCGAGAAAACACAAAATCAACTAACAATCCAAACCAAAGTCAAACAACAATTTCATACTCACAAGGCATTGGAATCTAAGTCATGCATAAGTATGTAAAGGATGGTTCTATTGTAAGGATGGTCTCCACTAGGTTTCTAAACTTTGTAAGGTCCAATTTGGTCATTCACCACAATGGCAAAGTTATTTGCAAAAAGATTTTATCTCAAAAACCATTTTAGAATCCATTCATCATTTTATGTGGTGAAAATATTTTCTTTATCAAAGCAAAACTTTATGTTTTTCACCAAATGAGTTGCCATTTTAAAACTTGTTGTTTTTGGGTCAGTAGGTCTGGTCCAAGCTATTTTCTCAAAGTTTTCTTTCCAAAAACATTTTCATAATAAAATCAATAATTCTATTTGGCTAAAAAAATGGTTAAGTCAAATAATTCAACCTAAAATTTACCAAAATCCTTTTTAACACCAAGGGTTGGTTCCTAGGGTCAGTAAGGTCACAACAATCTAATTTGCAAAGGTTTTATCCTTAAATTCAATTTTAAACAATTTTTCTACTCTAATCAAATATACAAATGTTTCTGCAAATTCAAACAAGCTACCATATACTATTTGCTAAACTAAGGGCATGGTTGTTTAGGTCTTGCTCTCCTGAATCCAATGACATAAAATTTGTAATTTTTGGACGTGTGGTTTGAAAGTTACAGAGATTTGAAGTTTGCAAATAATTCTGTTTTCAAATCTGTTTTTAAACAGAACAGCGACACGCGGCGTGATTTCATTGGACGATACCGCTTCGCGCGGATCGCGCTCTGTAGAGCGTTGGATCAAATGTAAATCGTGTGGCTTAGAATCATCACTTACCCCTTCGCTAACATTCTATCGTATCCGTCAGATCCAGATCCTACGGTCTCTAACACGCTTGCCAAAGTCTGGCGGCGCTCGGCGGCTGCGCGCGGCGGCGACGGCCAGGCAGTGACGCTACGGCGATTACAGGAAGCGGAGAGGGGGAAAAAAAGTGCTCACCAGAATCGCGAGGAAGTGGTGATGCTCAACGTGTGCTTGTCGCGGTAAGGGGCGCTCTAGTACAACTGCAATTGCTCGCCGGAGTTGAGAGCAACGTCGGGTGGTCCTGGTCGTGGTCGGAGTCGTCGCTACAGGTCACGGGAAGGCCAACCGAGGGTATGGTCAGATGCATAAAGCCAAGGCGAAGGTGCTCGCATGATCGAGAAGACGTGGGGTGGTCAGTGCTTACCGGGGAAGGTCGTCGGAGAGGTTGCAGACGGCGGCGTCGTTCGGAGCTTGTCGTAGTCGACGCTCTGGGGCGCCCGCATTTGAACGGAGGGCACGGACAGAAGCTCCAGGGGTTGGGGAGTGTGTGTGTGCTTGGTTAATGAGGCAAGGGGAGGTTTGGTTTCGCCGGAATCGTCACCGGAACATCCTCGGGCAGTGGGCGGTGTGCGGCGCAATTCGTCCAGCCTGGGGGCAGAGGGAGGGAGTGGTCTGGGGGAAATGGAGGAGAAGGCGCTGGCGCTTTATCGAGCATGGTTAAAGCGAGGTAAAGGCGTGGCGTTATGGCGAATTGAACGCGCGGAATCAAGGCCTGCAACGGCAGCGAGGTTTGGGGGTGACAGGGTCGCGCGGATGTGGACGATGAGCAGTAGAGGTGGGGTCCACCGGTCAGTAGGAAAAGAAACGAGGAGGAGGTCCACCTGCCAGTGAGGGTGCGGGTTTCTTCTGGGGTGAAGAAAAACGTTTCAGGGGCGAGGGTGAGGTGGGCTAGGTGGGCTGCTGTTGGGTTAGTTGGGCCAGATGGTGGGCTGTTCTATTTTTTTCTTTCTAAATCTTTTTCTATTTCTAAATCTATTTTTCTGATTTGAATTTCATCCAACTATTCAAGCATTCAAATAATTCAAACAATTGTAATGAGTTTGTGGTTCTGTTTAGTAACATGAACCAAAATCTAAATTTAAACTAATAATTTTATTAATAGGGTCCATTAATAATTAACTATAATTGGACCTTGGTTATTTAAATCAAAATAGAGTTTGATTTTAAAAATCTTTATTTGAAACTTAAATATTTTTCAAACCAAATCAGTAGGTTTTATTTTGGAATAAAGAATATTTGGAAACTTTTTTAAAACAAAATAACATCTTTATTTTAGGATCCATTTAATAATTAAATAGAATGGACCTTAGTAATTAAATCAAATAGAATTTGTTTTATTGATATCTTTATTTTGAAAACTAAAATTAAAACCAAAAACACTTCAGTAGGTTTTATTAGAGAATATAAAATACTTGGAAAACTTAGTTAAAACAATTTAATAAGTTTTGATGTTTCAATTAAAATGGTAAAACCTTTTATTTAGACAAATTTGGATATTAAATCCTTATTATTTTATTTACATAAACCTTTACTATTTTTATTCAAAACAAAGTGTTTTCATTAAAAGCTTGGCCAATGTTTTAATTTGGCTTTATAAAATAATATTTATTTATAAAACTTCTATTTCTTTAAAAACCAAAACCTTTTATTTAAAAGATCTATAATAGTTATTTTAATTATTTATTATTTTTCTTTAATACAAGTTTATCTTTTTAAATTCCTTTAGAATTTATTTGATTCAAATTGGTTTGAAGTTCCAATTAAATTCAAAAAGTTTCTTCTGGCCCTGAAAATCAAACAAGGTTTTATTTTATTAATTTATTTTCACATTACAAGATTTGGAAATTTTTGGGATGTGACAGCTGCAGAATAGAAGGAAACTAGCGAAGAACAAGGTGACGATGCGTGTTGGAAATGGATCAAAGGTTGATGTGATCGTGGTCGGCACGTTACCTCTTCATCTACCATCGGTATTAGTTTTATACTTAAATAATTGTTATTTGGTGCCTGCGTTGAGCATGAACATTATATCCGGATCATGTTTATTGCGAGACGGTTAATTGTTTAAGTCCGAGAATAATGGTTGTTTGATTTATATGAGTAATATGTTTTATGCACATGCACCTTTGATAGATGTTCTATTCTTATTGAATCTCAATTGTAGAAATACACATATTAATAACATTGAAGCTAAACGCTTGAAATTGAGCGATAACTCGACCTATATGTGGCACTGTCGTCTTGGTCATATTGGAGTGAAGCGTATGAAGAAACTCCATTCTTATGGAATTCTTGAATCACTTGATTTCGAATCACTTGAAATATGCGAAGCATGTCTGATGGGTAAAATGACTAAGACTCCACTTTCTGGTATGATGGAGCGAGCTATGGACTTATTGGAAATCATACATACCGATGTGTGTGGCCCAATGAGTGTAGCATCATGCGGTGTTTATTGCTATGTTCTTACCTTCACGGATGACTTGAGTAGATATGGGTATATCTATTTCATGAAACATAAGTCCAAAACTTTCGAGAAGTTTAAGGAATTTCAAAGTGAAGTAGAGAATCAACGTAACAAGAAGATTAAATTTCTACGATCTGATCGTGGAGGTGAATATCTAAGTTACGAGTTTGGCGAGCATTTGAAGAAATGCGGAATACTTTCACAATTGACACCATCGGCAACACCACAACATAATGGTGTGTCCGAACATCGTAATCGAACTCTCTTAGATATGGTTCGTTCTATGATGTCACTTACAGATTTACCGCTATCGTTTTGGGGTTATGCATTAGAAACAGCCGCATTCACTTTAAATAGGGTACTATCTAAATCCGTTGAAAGGACACCATATGAATTGTGGTTTGGGAAGAAACCTAAATTGTCTTTCCTTAAAGTTTGGGGTTGCGAAGCTTATGTAAAGAAGTTACAGCCCGACAAGCTTGAACCCAAAGCGGAAAAACGCGTCTTCATAGGATACCCGAAGGAAACTATTGGGTATACCTTCTATCATAGGTCCGAGGGCAAAATCTTCGTTGCCAAGAATGGATCCTTTCTAGAGAAGGAGTTTCTCTCGAAAGAAGAGACTGAAAGGAAAGTAGAACTCGATGAGGTTGTTGAACATTCTCTCGAACTTGAGAGTAGCGCAGCACCGGAAGTGGTTCCTATGGTGCCTACACCAATAAGAGAGGAAGCTAATGATGTTGATCATGAAACTTCTGTTGAAGTAACTACGGAACCTCGCAGGTCAACGAGAAATCGTACTACTACTGATTGGTATGATCCCGTTATGAGTGTCATGCTGGTGGACAACACGGATGACCCTACGACATATGAAGAATCGTTGATGAGCCCAGATTCCAATAAATGGCAAGAATCCTTGAAATCCGAGATTGGATCCATGTACAAAAACCAAGTATGGACTTTGGTGGACTTACTGGATGGCCGGAAGGCTGTCGAGAACAAATGGATTTTTAAGAAAAAAACAGATGTTGATGGTAATGTTACTGTCGACAAATTCAAGGAGTTGACTATGATGAGACATTCTCACCGGTAACAAAGCTAAAGTCTGTGAGGATTTTGTTAGCAATCGCTGCATATTATGATTATGAGATATGGCAGATGGATGTCAAAATGGCGTTCCTCAATGGAGACATTGATGAAGAGTTGTATATGGTACAACCCAAAGGTTTTATTGATCCGAAAGATGCTAACAAGGTATGCAAACTTCAACATTTCATTTATGGATTGAAGCAAGCATCCCGGAGTTGGAATCAACGTTTTGATAAGGTGATCAAAAGTTTAGGTTTTATACAAACTTATGGAAAAGCTTGTATTTACAATAAAGTGAGTGGGATCTCTGTAGCATTCTTAATACTATATGTAGATGCCATATTGTTGATTGGGAATGATGTAGACCTTCTTAATAGTGTCAAGGATTATTTGAATAATAGTTTTTCAATGAAAGATCTTGGCGAAGCAACTTACATATTAGGCATAAAGATTTATAGAGATAGATCGAGACACCTAATATCATTGTCACATAGTACATATTTGGACAAAGTTCTAAAGAGGTTTGGAATTGAAGATAGCAAGAAAGGGTTCTTTCCCATGTTGCCCAATACGACCTTGAGTAAAACTCAAAGTCCTGCAATGGCAGAAGATAGAGAAAGGATGAGTAAGACTCCCTATGCCTCAGCCATAGGATCTCTTATGTATTCCATGCTATGTACTAGACCCGACACTGCATATGCTGTTAGTTTGACTAGCATATATCAAAGTGATCCAGGAGTGGATCATTGGACAGTGGTCAAAAACATCCTTAAGTACTTGAGAAGAACTAAGGATATGGTTATTTCTTATGGAGGTGATGAACAACTCGTTGTTAATGGTTACATCGATGCTAGTTGGAACACTGGTCCGGATGATTCTAAATCTCAATCTGGATACGTATTTACTTTGAATGGTGCAACAGTTAGCTGGAGGAGTGCAAAGCAAAGCGTTGTGGCGAGATCTTCAACTGAATCGGAATACATAGCTGCTTCGGAGGCTTCACAAGAGGCGATATGTCACATCCCAAGATTTTCCAAATCTTGTAATGTGAAAAATAATTGAATAAAATAAAACTTTGTTGATTTTTAGGGTGAGAAGAAACTTTTTGAATCCAATTGGAAATCTTCAAACCTATTTTGAACAAAGAAATCCTAAAAGGATTAAAAAGATAAACATTTAATAAAGAAAATATTTTGAATATTTAAAATTACTACTTTGGATCTTTCAATAAAAGATTTTGTTTTCAAAAGAAAAGGATGGATTTATAAATAAAGATTATTTTATAAGCCAAATTAAAGCTTGGCCAAGCTTTTGAATTAAAACATTTTGTTTTGAATAAAAATAGCAAAGGTTTATTAAAGTAAAATAATAAGGATTTAATATCCAATTTTATTTAAGTAAAGACTATTCCCATTTTAAATAAACCCTAAAACTTATTTATTTATTTAAATAAGTTTAATAAGTATTTTATATTCTCAAATAAAACCTACTGAAGTGTTTTGGTTTTATTTAGATTTCAAATAAAGATTTTAAATAAAACAAACCCTATTTGATTTAATAACTAAGGTCCATTTTATTTAATTATTAATGGAACCTAAAATAAAATTTTATTTTATTTTAAACAAGTTTTCCAAATAACTTCTATTTTCAAATAAAACCTACTGTTTTGGTTTTGAAAATAATTAGATATCAAAAGAATTATTTAAATTAAGCAAATTCAATTTGAATTAATAATAAAGGTCTATTTATTTAATCAATAATGGACCCTAAAATAAAAGGTTATTTAGTTTTAAACAAGTTTCCAAATATTCTTTATTTCCAAATAAAAACCTACTGTTTTGGTTTTGAAAATATTTGGATTTCAAATGGAGATTTTATTAATTAAATCAAACCCTATTTTATTAAATAACTAATGATGCATTTTTATTTAATTAATGAATGGATCCTAAAAAGAATAAAAATATTATTTTATTTTGGGATTTGGTTTATGTTGATAAACAGAACCAAAAACTCTTTACTAGTGTGGTGAATAGTTTGAATTGTTTGAATGTTTGAATAGTTGATTGAAATTCAAAACAGAATTTGATTTGGAAAAAGAAAAAGCCAACATGAAGAAAAAAAAAATAGAAACTGGCCGACCCAACCCAGCAGCCCAACTGAGCCCAGTACCAGCCCAGTCTTTCTCCCCCTCCACGAAACGTTTTTCACTTAAAGCCGCACCCACAGAGACACCGACTGGTGGACCCCGTTCCCTCTCCCTTTTCTTTCACTTCCAAGCGGACCCCACCCCTCCGGCTCACCGTCTTCAACCCTGCGACCACTTCCTTCCCCCGTTTCTGCATTGATCTCGTGGGAGTAATTCTCGTCAATACAGCGAGTAATGTCTGTCATAAATCATGCTCAGTAACTCGCCTGCTTTCCCTCTCTCTTTCCCCTCTCTCGCTCGACCCTCTCTGCCTTAGAGCTGTTCCAATTTGGAGCCACATCACCTCTGACTCCGGCGAGCTCCGCGGGAAATTCTGGCCACACCTCGCCGCCCCTCAACTTCCTCTGCACGCGAGCTTGTTCTACATCGCCTGGCGAACCTCCCAGCGTCAACCGCTTGGCCGCGGCCACACCAGACGCTCGGCTTCGTCAACTTCTGAGCACCACCGACATCGCGACTACTCCGGCGAAACCTCCCTGGTAAGCCAGACCGCCCCGACCCCTCTCGTTCACGCACACACCTTCTCCGTGTCTTTGCACATCTGACCGTG
This sequence comes from Avena atlantica, assembly GCA_910589765.1. NCBI lineage: Eukaryota > Viridiplantae > Streptophyta > Magnoliopsida > Poales > Poaceae > Avena > Avena atlantica. The sequence goes on along the minus strand of OU342734.1, from coordinate 399,131,743 downwards.
CGTCTCGTTTGTCTCCGAGTGATCCATAGCGCCGTCCCCGACGATGACTAAGCAAGGCCGAGGCGCAGCTCCACTCCGGCAAGCAATCAAGCCCACTCCAGCGCGCCCCTCGACGAGCTTCCACAACGTTGAGCATCAGCAGGCTTTGGCGATTCTGGTGAGCTACCCCTCTTCTTCCCTCTCCTCCTAAATCACCGGCGACCACACCGTCTGAGCGCGCCGCCGCCAACCACCACCGCCAGCGCCGCCACTTTGTGGTCAATTAGATCAGAGCCATTCGTTTTAGATCGGACGCGTAGGAACCAGCGACTTAAACGAAAGGGTATGCATTGATCAGAGCCGCACAGATCCCTTTTAATCCACTGGTCTGCAGCGTGATCCACACTGAACCGGTATCATCCAACTGGAACACGCCACGTGTCCAGGTTTCGTTTTAAAAACAGATTTGAATCTGTTATAGATTCAATTTTCAAACCTTTGTAACTTTTGATCCACACGTCCAAAAATTACAAATTTGATGTTGTTGGAATCAGTAGAACAAACCCTAGCCAACCATGCCCTTGGTTTAGTAAATAGTATCTGTTATTTTGCTTGTTTTTGCAGATACTTTTGTGTGCTTGTTTAGGTTAGAAAAATTATTTAAAAATATTTTTAGGGTTAAAACCTTTGCAAAATGGTTTGATATAAACTCACTGACCCTAAGAACCAACCCATAGTTTGGAAAATGTATTTGGTAAAGTTTAGGATGGAAAACTTGATTTAGCCCATTTCTAGCCAAATGAAAATAAAGAATTTGGTTATGAAAATGTTTTTGTAAAGAAAACTTTGGGAAAATGTCCTAGATCAAACCTACTGACCATAGGAAACACTTTGTGGACTCAAAAATGTATTTGGTGAAATAAAATAATGATTCTTTGATTTTAAACCATTTCTAGTCAAATAGAAATGTGGTTTATTTATTAAAAATGATTTTGGAAGAAAACCTTTGGAAAATGTTTTGTTTTAAACCCTCTGACCCCAAACATCAAGTTTGGTGATTTGAAAATGTTTTTGGTGAACCCTATAGGTAAATGCCTTAGTAAAAATATTTCTACACCACATAAAATGATACTTTGTTTTGAAAATGGTTTATAAAGTGAGACCTTTTGCAAATGACCTTGCCACTCTACAAAATGACCATTAGGTGTTTTCAAATGTTTATGACCCATTAGGATCCATTTTTCCAAATAAAACAAAGTTTGGCATGCTTGCATGCATTATCTTGGTTCTATGCTTTTATGTGTTGTTTTGCTTGATTGGTAGATTGAATTTGTGCCTTGCTTGATTGATTTGTAGTGACTTGAAGAGTGTGATTGTTGCAAGGACAAGGAGTGAACCTATACTCTACCAAAAAGGCAAGTGATGCTTCATACTTTTTGTCCCATTACTTTCACTATGCATTAGTGATTTTGTTAAGTAAAACTTGCATGGATTTTGCTAAGTATAAATCTTGCTATAGGAAAACCTAGTAGAAGAATCCTTAGTAGGATTTTCCTAAGTTAAGATTCCTATTACTACCAAGCTTAGCCTAGCTAATAGAAAACATGGGTGGAATATATATTCACACTATGGAAAAATATTCTAAGTCTGAGGACTTATGTTTTGTTTAATAAAACAACTAAGTTAATGAATCACCTGGGTGGAATGGAAAGAATGGTTTGTGTTGAGTGGTTACACAAGGCCAGGAAACTGGTGAACCTTGTGTATCTCACTTGTGAATGGCCACCCAGGAACAAAGAGATTTGAGATGTCAAATGTTGAGAAGCTTCAAGTGCAACCACTTGGCAATATGGGCTCTGCCATGATCATATAGGTTGCAAGAACTTAGCCATATGGACAGTTGGTGGTAATGTTTGATAGGTTGGAGCGCGTCCATTTTGGTCTAAGGGGAGGCTTCTGAAAGATCTTGTCTTGGGAAACCAAGTCTTGTGGGGAAAGTGCACCACCTCTGCAGAGTGTAAAATCTAAGTACTTAGCCATGTCCCTGGTAAAGGACAATTTGAGCATCAAGACATGGAAGCAATCAAGAATCTCATCATTCAAATTTCTAAGTTAAAACTGTGGTTTGAACAAGGGTTGTTTGAAATCTTCAATCATTGATTGAGAGATGCCTTGTAAAGGATCTTCAAATCTTTGATTGAGAAAAATGATTTTGCCAAGCAAAACTTAGTATTTTCAAATGTTAAGGAAAAATCTATTTTTGAGCAATGCAAGCCTCAACTCCACTTAGCCAAATGCATATAGTTGATAGACTCCACTATACTACCATAGTATCACTTGCCAATACAATTCAAATGTATTGACCCTTTGTGGCTGTAACTTGTAATGTTGCAGGTTTGATTGATTTTAGTGAAGATTGATTGATTAGGATTACAAAGTCTACAACCAACATCTGCCTATGGCACTTTGAATATGAAGGACCCCATGACTATAGTTATTCCGCTGCAATGTAATGTAATAGCCAAATGAGCTATATATGATGTAATAAAATTATGTTATTCCTGGTTATAAAGTTATATTATGACCTTTGTTTCTTGATATTACATCTTAACTATGGATGCTAGCTATTGATCCAGGGACTAGCATTGTAAACACAGGGGGCTCTATCTTATTAAAGATTGGAACCTCTTACACGATATGGATGAAGGATTTCATTACAGAGCTAGGTGTGGTTCCAAGTGCGCTGGACCCAATGTCTATCTATTGTGATAAGATGGGCGCCATAGCCAATGCGCAAGAACCAAGGTCACACAAGAAGTTGAAGCACATCAAGCTATGTTTTCACTCTATTCGAGAGCATGTCCAATATGGTGACATAAAGATTTGCAAAGTACACACAAATCTGAATGTGGCGGATCTGTTGACTAAACCTCTCCCGAGGGCAAAACATGACCAGCACCAAACCGCCATGGATGTTCGGTATATTACCATGTAATCTAGATTAGTTGACTCTAGTGCAAGTGGGAGACTGTTGGAGATATGCCCTAGAGGCAATAATAAAAGTGGTTATTATTATATCTTTGTGTTTATGATAAATGTTTACATTCTTGCTATAATAGTATTAACCAGAAACATTAATACTTGTGTGATTTGTAAACTAAATTAGAGTCCCTGGTAAAGCCTCTTTATAATACTAGCTTGTTGGTTAATAAATGATCGTGGTTTCTATATCATGAACATTGAGATGTTATTAAAAACAAGATCATATCATTAGGAGAATGGTATGATGGACATACTCCTATAGATAAGTGTAGCATAAAGATCAAGTCATTTCAATAGTTCGTTTGCTATAAGCTTTCTGATACATAGTATCCTAATTCCTTCGACCATGAGATCATGCTAATCACCATCACCGGAAGGATGCTTTGATGTCATCAAACACCACACCGTAACTGGGTGGCTATAAAGGTGGCATTGAGTGTTGAGAAAGTATGTGTTGCGGCACATGGATCAAGAGTGGGATTTTTCCATCCATATGACGGATAGATATACTTTGGGCCCTCTCGGTGGAATGTCATCCAATTAGCTTGCAAGCATGTGACTGGCTCACAAGGGATCACATATCATGGGATCAAAAAAGAGTACTTATCAGTAACGAGGTTGAACTAGGTATGCAGAGATACCGGCGATCAAACCTCGGATAAGTAAACTATCGCGAGACAAAGGGAAATTGGTATCATATGTAAGTGTTTCATTCGATCGCAAAGTAATCGTATAAATATGTGGGAGCCATATGAATTTCCATATTCCTCTATTGGTTATTGATCGGAGAAGTGTCTCGGTCATGTCCGCATAATTCACGAACCGTAGGGAGACACACTTAAGGATTCGATGTTGTTTAGTAGATATGGAATATAAGTTGGGAAACCGAATGTTGTTCGGAGTCTCGGATGGGATCCAGGATATCACGAGGAGATCCGGAATGGTCTGGAGAATAAGATTCATATAAGGAAAGTCCGTTTTCGGAGTTCGGGAATGATTTCTATGTTTTCATTGGAGAGGTTCTAGAAGGGTCTAGAAGGTTCACCGGACCGAAAGGGGAATGGTCCATGAATGTGTCATGGTTAAGTGGAATGATTGGATCATGTCCTAGGTCACTTTGGTTGGGCATTTGCAAGAGAGAAATAAAGCTCTAAATTGAAAGTCAAAAGGGAGGTTTGAAAAGTCAAACTGGAACAATAGTTTCCTAGTGGAAGAAGGAAAGAGTCCTTCATTCTATCCAACTTGGGTTTGGGTATGGATTCAAACTCCCCTCTCCCAAGCTGCCCTCCCTCTCATAAATAGAGGGGGAGGGCTGCCCCAAAGAACACAACACTATCCCTCCCCACCCGTGCGCCACCGCCATGCGCCGCCGCACGCCGCCGCCACCGGCCCGTCGTCGTCGCCCTAGCCGGCGCCGACACCACCTCCTCCTCTCCGGCCTTCTAAACCTAGATTGCTGGAAACCCTAGATCCACCATAACTCGCACCGGCTTAGGTGAAGCCCTGCGGGATCTTCCCTCTACTTCCGACACCACGCCGTCGTGCTGCCGGAATCGCGAGGGGAGAACTACAACCTCTGCTACCTGCTGGAACAAGGGAGAGGAAGGTCTTCGTCGAGTACTGAACGTGTGAACGACTGCGGAAGCGCTGCCAGAACGCAGTGCCAGAAGGATTGTCTACGCGATCTTGAGATCGGCAAGTGTACGACTACATCATCCATGAGAATCTGCTCTCGTTAACCGCTTTGGAATCTTTGAGGGTGAGTACTCTAATCGACTCCTTGCTACAATCTAGTAGATAGATCTTGGCTTGTTTGTATGCATGTGGTAGAATTTTTTTGTTTTCCATGCTACGAACCCCTACAAAAGCCACTAGCATATGAAGACAAATAGATGCAACTTCAAAGCTTTCAACATAAAACGGAGAAACTTAACATTATTGAGATGCATAAAACCATGTTTCCCTCTCTCATAATAACTTTTAGTAGCTCTTTGAATAAAGTTGACAATATAACTATCATTGGCAACAACTTTATCATCAGAATGAGCATACTTGCAGTCATCAAAAGAGGTCCAAGGTCATAAACTGGATCAATAGAAGCAAGTTGTTCCATCCTGAAATCTTTATTAGGCAAGCTATTTTCAAAAGGAGCTTTAGCAAATTTGGAAAAGTTAAACTCATAAGAATCTCCATCAAACTTAGTTAAAACTTTCTCCTTCTTACAATCTATAATAGCTCCACAAGTGTTCAAGAAAGGTCTACCAAAAATGATAGGACAAGTTTTGCTAGCTGTTGAATTAAGCACTAGAAAATCAGCAGGATACTTAATCTTACCGCAGAGAACCTCCACATCTCTTACAATACCAATGGGGCAAATGGTTTCCTTATTAGAAAGGTGAATATCCACATCAATATCCTTAAGCTCACAAGGACCAATCTCATGAATAATTTCCCTGTAAAGCTCATAAGGAATAGCACTAGAACTAGCACCAATATCACATAAACCATAGTAAAAATGATCACCAATTTTAACAGAAAGCACAGGAACACTAGCTTTTCTAGCTTTACTAGGATGAGAGATAATATTAGAAGCGTCTTCACAGAAGACAATGTCCTCATCCTCTATATTTCTAGTGACAGGGTCTTTCACAATAGCTACCACAGGTTCAATATTCAATTGCTTATCAAGCTCCAGAGTTTTCATTGTACCTTTGTTATTTGCACTAATAATCATAGAATACTCCTTTACCTTAGCTGGGAAAGGTATTTTCTCAACATGAGGTTCAGGCACTATATGATTAGTAGTACAAACTTCAACACTTCTAACAGGAACATGACTAACAACATCTTTATAAGGTTCATGGTACTTATTCCACTTCTTCTTGGGAATTTCTATGTAAGAGGCAAAGGCCTTAAAACAGTTGGAAATACTTCGGGAATCAATACCAAACTCATTACTAATATCACGGAAGTCATCAGTTCCCATAAAAAAAATTATGCATTCATAATCATAGTTTATACCTGACTTTCTTCCTTTGTCATTCTCCCAAGCTTCAGTGTTTTCTTGAATACGGTCTAGTAGATCCCATTTAGCTTCTTCCTTCATACGTGTGAATGATCCAGCACAAGAAGCATCTAGTAAATCTTTATCATGAAGAGAAAGCCTAGCAAAAAAGTTATTGATAATAATATTGTTAGGGAGTTCATGAATAGGACATTTAAGCATTAGTAACTTGAATCTCCCCCAAGCTTGAGCTGTACTCTCTCCATCACGAGGCCAAAAGTTGTATATCAGATTTCTATCCTTATGAATCTCACTGGGAGGATAGAATTTAGAATAAAAGAGAGATGCCTCTCCTCCCATTCCATGGATTGTCCATTCTTCAGCAGCTTATATCATTCTTCAGCTCTCCCTTTCAAGGATATGGAGAGTAACTTCTTCTTCACATGTTCGCTTGTGATACCTGCACACTTAAACAACCCGCATAATTCATGGATAAAAAGCAAGTGATCACCAGGATGGACAGTTCCATCTCCTAAATAATAATTATCCATAACACGATCAACAATACTTGTAGGTATCTTAAAAGGATATATCTCAACAGGTGGTGGTTCATCTACTACCCTAGCAGTGGTAGTAGTTTTGCCAAAGAGAAAACCAAGTGGGTTATCCATATTGGAAACAAATCAACAAACAGAAACAAAAGCAATAGTCGCAGTAAAGTTTCCTTTACCAGTTCCTCTCTTCAATAGCGCTTCACTCCTCGGCAACGGTGCTAGAAAATAGTCTTGATGACCCACAAGTACAGGGGGTGTATCGCAGTACTTTCGATAAATAGGAGTGTCGATCCCAACGAGGAGTAGAAGGTGTTTAGTAGTGGAATGGAGCAAGAAATCTCTGTAAATACTTAACAAACGGATTTCTAGTGGTTTTCTGATAAAGCAACAAAACAAAGTGCAAGTAACAAAGACAACGAGCAAGTGGCCCAATCCTTTCTTAGCAAAGTACAAGCCAGTGGAAATACTTATAAGGACCAAACGTTCTCAAGGACACATGGGAATTCTGTCAAGTGCTTTTGCTTCAAATAATTGAGTACTCTTATTTGATGTTTGTAAGTTTTGTGTGGGTGAACCTGTGGTAACATACCAACCTTACTTGGACTAATACATACTTGTGATTAAACCCCCTGCAAGCATCTACAACTATAGGAAAGTAATTAATATATAAATATAACCACAACCTTAAACTCTAAGATCCTATGCTCCCTTGTGCAAAGGTGTCCTAACGGGGGTTCAGGTTTCTGTCACTTCGGCAACCTCACAATTAGTAGCCAAATACACAATGCGTTCGCCTAGGCCCATAAGTATCATGTAGTCGATGTTCACATGGCACCACTAGAAGAACAACACCACAACTTAAATACTAAACCATTGAATAATAACTCAACACAAATACACTACTAACAACATGACTTCTCCCATGTCCTCAAGAACTAAACGAACTACTCATGAGACATCATATGGATCAAGATCAAAGATGATATGATAATGGATAACAATCTGAACATAAACAATAATCCAATGGTTCCACTCACAAGCATCAACTACAATAGTAATCAACACCAGGAAAGTTTCCCCTAATGAACTAAGCAAGTATTCAACACAATTGTTACAGCGGGATGGAGTGGTGATGATGGTGCTGGTGGAGATGATGGTGTGGATGATGATGATGCTGATCCCGATGAAGCCTATATTGACGATGGTGATGATGGCGATGATCTCCCCTCTCCGGGAAGGAATTTCCCCGGTAGAAATCTGCCTGTCGGAGAGATCTTTATCTCTCGATGTTTTCCGCCCCACAGAGGTGGCAGATATCTATCTGTGGTCACTCCCCTGGTGTTAGGGTTCCGTTGGGAAGATATAGGCAAGAGGGCGGAGTCGGGAGCCGAGCAGGTGGGCTACACCTGCCCTAGGCACGACCCAAAGGGACCCGCGCCTAGGGGTGTGTGGCCCCCCTACGACCCTTCTTTGCCTCCCCTTCTAGCTTCCTCTGTCTTCTGGAAAAATATAATTTTCCCATATTTTTCTGGTATTTTTCTGATCTTTGCGAAATTGCATCAAAACACCTCTTTTTCCATCAGAATCCAGACTCCGGCAGTTCATCCTCCAAGAATCATCCAACATGCATAAACAGATGAAAAGACATAAGCGTTACCTCATAATAAGACATATATCAATGAATAGAGGCAAATTATGATATAGAATGGTGATGCAAATTGGACGTATCACTTCATCGGCAACTTCAAGGGCACCTGCAAGAGACTGGCCTCAATCGAAGAGCCGCATGCATGCTGCCAGCAGTTGAATGAGTCCCTCCGCTCCTACGTACAACAATGGTCCATCATCAATAACTCCACCGAAAACATCTCGGAACAAAGGGAAATCAACGCCTTTAATGGCGGCATAAAATGCCGCGAGCTCAGAGAGGAGCTGGGACGCATCAAGCCCAAAACCATTGACCATTTGATGGACATCGCCAACCGCTGGGCTGATTGCGAGGACGCTGTCAATCGACCACGTTCGGATGACGAGGATGATCTCGGCCGCAGGCAAGACCGCTGAGGAGAATAATGGTTGTTCTATTTATGTGAGTAACATCTTTTATGGTCATGCACCTGTTGTGAATGGTTTATTTCTTCTGAATCTAAAAAGGGATGAAACACACATCCATAACATTGAGGCTAAGAGATGCAAAGTAGATAGTGATAATACTACTTATTTATGGCACTGTCGTCTAGGTCATATTGGTGTAAAGCGCATGAAGAAACTCCATTCTGATGGACTTTTGGAGTCTCTTGATTTTGAATCATTTGACACATGCCAACCATGCCTCATGGCCAAAATGATCAAAACCCCGTTCTCCGGAATGATGGAGCAAGCAACGGACTTGTTGGAAATCATACATACCGATGTATGCGGACCGATGAGTGTTTCGACGCGCTGTGGATATCGCTATTTTCTCACTTTTACCGATGACTTAAGTAGATAAGGGTATATCTATTTAATGAAACATAAATCTGAAACATTTGAAAAGTTCAAAGAATTTCAGAATGAAGTGGAGAACCATCGTAACAGAAAAATTAAGTTTCTACGATCCGATCGTGGAGGTGAATATTTGAGTCATGATTTTATCACGCATCTTAAAGCAAGCGGAATCGTTTCGCAACTCACGCCACCCGGAACACCACAGCGCAATGGTATGTCTGAACGCCAAAATAGAACCCTATTAGATATGGTCCGATCAATGATGTCTCTTACTGATTTGCCGTTATCATTTTGGGGTTATGCATTAGAAACCGCTGCATTCACTTTAAATAGGGCACCATCTAAATCCATTGAGACGACACCGTATGAACTGTGGTTTGGTGCTAAACCTAAGTTGTCGTTTCTTAAAGTTTGGGGATGCGAATCTTACGTCAAGAAGTTGATGCCGGACAAGCTCGAACCAAAAGCGGAGAAATGCGTCTTCATAGGATACCCTAAGGAAACTATTGGGTATACCTTCTATCACAGAACCGAAGGCAAAGTGTTTGTCGCTAAGAACGGTTCCTTTCTTGAGAAGGAGTTTCTCTCGAAAGAAGTGAGTGGGAGTAAAGTAGAGCTAGACGAGGTTTTTAACCTTCTCTTTAGTTAGAGAGTAGCGCAGCACCTGAAATTGTTCCAGTGCCGCCTGCACCAACAATAGAGGAAGCTAATGACAAGGATCATGAAGCTTCGGACGATGCTACTACTGAACGTCGCAGGTCGACAAGGTCACGTGCCCCTCCTGAGTGGTACGGCAACCCTGTGTTGACTGTCTTGTTGGTAGAAGACAGTGAACCTATGAACTATGAGGAAGCGATGATGAGCCCAGAGTCTGAGAAATGGCTAGAAGCCATGAAATCCGAATTGGGATCCATGAGCGAAAACCAAGTATGGACTTTGGTGGACCCTCCTAGCGACCGTAAGGCCGTTGAGTGCAAATGAATTTTCAAGAAGAAAACGGACGCGGATGGTAATGTTACCGTCTATAAAGCACGGCTTGTCGCGAAAGGTTTTCGACAAGTTCAAGGTGTTGACTACGATGAGACTTTCTCTCCCGTAGCGATGTTTAAGTCCATTCGGTTTTTATTAGCAATTGCTGCATTTCATGATTATGAAATATGGCAGATGGATGTCAAGACCGTGTTCCTCAATGGCAACATTGATGAAGAGTTGTATATGATGCAACCGGAAGGTTTTGTCGATCCTAAGGATGCTGATAAGGTGTGCAAACTTCAGCGTTCCATTTATGGACTGAAGCAAGCATCTCGGAGTTGGAACCTTCGTTTTGATCAAGTGATCAAGAGCTTTGGATTTGTTCCAAATTGCTATGAAGCTTGTATCTACAATAAAGTGAGTGGGAGCTCGGTGACATTTCTGGTACTATATGTGGATGACATATTGATTATTGGAAATGACATTAACATGCTTAACGATGTGAAGAGTTATTTAAACAAGTGTTTTTCAATGAAGGACCTAGGGGAAGCTGCTTATATATTGGGCATCAAAATCTATAGAGATAGACAAAGACGCCTGATAGCTTTAAGCCATAGTACATACCTAGACAAAGTTCTAAAAAGGTTCAGAATGGATAAGGCAAAGAAAGATTCAGTTCCTATGTTGTCAGGTAAGATATTGAGCAAGGCTCAGTGTCTAGCTACGGTAAATGATATAGAAGCTATGAGCAAAGTGCCATATGCCTCGGCCATAGGTTCTATCATGTATGACATGCTGTGTACTAGACCGGATGTGTCCAATGCTCTTAGTTTGACGAGCAGATATCAAAGTGATCCAGGAGTGGAACACTGGACAGCCGTGAAGAACACCCTAAAGTACCTAAATAGGACTAAAGAAATGTTCTTAGTCTATGGAGGTGATGAACAACTCGTCGTAAAGGGTTACGTCGATGCTAGTTTCGACACCGACAAGGATGATTCTAAATCTTAGACAAGATACATTTATATTTTGAATGGATGAGCTGTGAGCTGGAGAAGCTGCAAGCAAAGCATGATCGCGGGATCTACAGTAGAAGCGGAATACATGGCTGCTGCAGAAGCGTCAAGTGAAGGAGTTTGGATCAGGAACTTCATCACTGAGCTTGGCGTGGTTCCAAGTGCATTGGACCCACTGGAGATATTGGACAACACTGGCGCCATAGCACTCGCTAAGGAACCAAGATATCATCCAAAGACCAAGCATATCAACCGCAAGTTTCATATAATCCGAGATTATATAGCAGATGGAGATCTGAAGATTAGCAAAGTACATACAGATCTGAATGTCGCAGATCCATTGACTAAACCTCTTCCGCGTGTAAAACATGATCAGCACCTTAGTGCCATGGGTGTGAGATTGTTGCCAAATGTAAACTAGATTATTGACTCTAGTGCAAGTGGGAGACTGTTGGAATTATGTCCTAGAGGCAATAATAAAGATGTTATTATTATAATTCTTGTTCATGATAAAGTTTATATTCCATGCTACAATTGTATTAAGCGGAAACTTTAATACTTCTGTGGTTTGTGAACAACATCGTGTCCCTAGTATGCCTTTATGGACTAGCTCATTGATTAATGATGGTTAAGGTTTCCTAACCATAGACATGAGTTGTCGATTAATAATGAGATCATATCATTGGGAGAATGATGTGATGGACAGACCCAAACTAAGTGGAGCAATTAGATCGTGTCATCGTGTTCATCTTTGCGAAGCTTTTCTTATGTCAAATATTGTATTCCTTAGACCATGAGATAATACAACTCCCTGGTATCGGAAGAAAGCTTTGAGGTCATCAAACGTCATCCTATGAGAGGGTGATCATAAAGGTGTCTCTCAGGTGATCGGAAAGTACCTGTTGGGTTGTATGTATCGAGATGGGATTTGTCCCTCCCAAGTCGGAGAGATATACTTCGGGCCCACTCGGTAATCGATATCAACACCGCTTGCAAGCATGTGGTTAAGGAGTTAATCACAAAGTGATATCGGATTACGGAACGAGTAAAGTACTTGCTGTGAACGAGATTGAACTAGGTATGACGGTACCGACGATCAAATCTCGGGCAAGTAAAATATCGCGAGACGAAGGGAATATATATATGGGATTGATTGAATCCTGGCATCGTGGTTCATCCGATATGATCATCGATGAATGTGTGGGAGTCAATATGGGTTTCCAGACCCCGCTGTTGATTATTGATAGAAGATCATGTTTGCATGTTCTCGAACCCGAAGGGTCACACACTTAACGTGTCTCGGCGCTAGGATAGATTGGATAATTGGTTTATGAGTTTTTGTTCGGAGTCTTGGATGGGATCCGGGACATCACGAGAGGTTCCGAAATGGTCCGGAGAATAAGATTCATATAAGGCAATGCAGTTTTTGGAGTTCGGAATTGTTTCGGGTTAATCGATATTGTATCGGAAGCTTCTAGAACCTTCCGGAGGGGGACCAACGTGGCCCCACCTGCCGGGAGGGGGCATGGGCCTATGAGGGAGTGCCCTGGCCGCATTGGGCTAAGGGCACAAGGCCCCATAGGGCCCAGCCAGCCAAACCTAGGGGAAACACCCTAGGGGAGGGGGGGGTGTAATTTGCCCCCCACTCTTCCCTCCTTGGCCGCCGGCCTGGGCTTGGGGGAGGGGATAGGGTTGGCTCCCACCCCTCTATATAAAGAGGGCTGGGGGCGCACCACCCCCTACACCTCCTCCTCAAGCCCTAGCCGCCCTGCTGCCCTCCTCTCTCTCTCCCTCCCGACTGCACGTAGGCGAAGCCCTGTTACAGAAACTCTCCATCACTTGCACCGCGCCGTCGCGTTGTAGATCCAATCCGTCTCTCCACCATACTTGCTGGACCAAGGAAGGAGGAGACATCGAGGTGCCGCAGTGTGCATCTCTTGGAGTCATCGCCACTTGTGGTGCTAGATCGGATCGGATCGCGAGGAGGAGAAGCGAGTACGACTACATCACCCACGTTCCGATGAACATTCCGCTGTGCGAATCTTCAAGGGTATGAAGATCTCATCTAATCCCTCTCGTTGTTTGTATCTCCTAGATTAGATCTTGGCTTTCCCGTTCGCATCCATAGAATTTTTTTGATTTACTATGCTGCGAAACCCATCACCCTTGGGGTTCCCCTCCTCCTATAAAAGGCACCCCTCTCCTCACTTTTCACTCACACCTCCTCGTGAAGGATCTCTCTCCCCCTCTAGAATTTATTCCCCATGGTCTCGGACTAGCGAGATACATGTTCCCGATGTCTTTTCGACAAGAAAGAGTTGTGCTTCCGCTGCATCGCTGGAGTGAGGAGGCGGAGGTTGCTCGGTGCCTTGTACGTGTGTGCGAGCACGGATGCGCTGCTGCTTTGCGGCGCTAGGACTTCCTCTCGATCTTGAGATCGGCAAGAGATCGTCTACATCAACCACGACTTGAACTCGTTAAGCTTTGTCGGTCTTCAAGGGTATGTTATCTACGGATATACATCCGCCCGTTGTTTGTATCTAGTAGATAGATTTTGGTACATAGTTCCCATCGTAGGAATTTTTTTGTTTTCTATGCTGCGAACCCTACATGTAAGCACCGTTGCTAAAGCTCGTTGTTTCAAAGCACCACGCGATGATCGGGTGTGTTAGATTCTGCAAGTGTCTACAACGGGAGCAAGCTAGATTTGCTCATGCGGAAGCTAAGGTTTGATCTTGACGAGCCTAGCATGTACAGACATGGTCTCGGAACACGGAACACTGAAAGGTAAAGCATGAGTCATATAGTAGATATGATGAACATGTTGATTGTTCGCCATTGAAGCTACATCAACTCTCGTGATGATCGGTTTTGATGTGGTGGATTTGGTTCGTGTGATCACTAAAACAATGTGAGGGATATTTTTTCGAGTGGGAGTTCACCTAGATTAATTTAATTATTAATTAGAACTCAATTTGTCATAAACTTAGTCTAAACTATTGCAAATATGTTGTAGATCAATGGGGGCCCCTACCATCAATTTTAATGCATTCCTAGAGAAAGAAAAGTTGAAAAACAATGGAAGCAACTTCGCGGATTGGTTCCACAACTTGAGGATTGCCCTCAATGCTGGTAACTTGATCTATGTGCTGGATGCACCGCTGGGTGACCCACCTGCAGCTGATGCTACCGATGAGGTAAAGAATGTTTTCCTCGCTCGGAAGAATCAGTACTCCACAGTTCAGTGTGCTATCTTGTATGGTTTGGACTCGAAGCTTCAGAAAAGGTTTGAGAACCATGACCCACATGATATTGTCCGTGAACTCAAAATGATATTTGAGGCTCACGCGGCAGTTGAGAGTTATGAGGCTTCTGAAAAGTTCTTTAACTGTAAGATGGAAGAGGGTAGCTCCGTTAGTGAGCACGTGCTTAAGATATCTGGGCACGCAAGCAAGCTTCAAAGCTTGGGTATAGTGATTCCTAATGCTTTGGGGATTCACCATGTCCTCTAATCATTACCACCAAGTTACAAGAACTTTGTGATGAACTACAATATGCAAAACATGGACAAGTCGTTGCTTGAACACTTCTCCATGTTAAAGTCTGCGGAAGTGGAGATCAAGAAAGAGCACCAAGTGTTGATGGTCAATAAGACCACCAAATTCAAGAAGCAAGGCAAGTCTAAGAAAAAGGAAAACTTCAAGAAGGGTGGTAAGAAAGTTACCGCGCCGGCGAAGAAGACCAAGGTTGGGCCTAAGCCTGATACTGAGTGCTTTTACTGCAAGGGAGAGGGTCACTAGAAGCGGAATTGCCCTAAGTACTTGGCGGATTTGAAGAACGGCAACATCAAGAAGAAAGGTATATCCGATATGCATGTTATTGATGTGTATCTCACTAGTACTCGTAGTAGTGCCTAGGTATTTGATACTGGTTCGGTTGCTCATATTTGTAACTCAAAACAGGTGCTGCAGAATAGAAGGAAACTAGCGAAGAACAAGGTGACGATGCGTGTTGGAAATGGATCAAAGGTTGATGTGATCGCGGTCGGCACGCTACCTCTTCATCTACCATCGGGATTAGTTTTATACTTAAATAATTGTTATCTGGTGCCTGCGTTGAGGATGAACATTATATCTGGATCATGTTTATTGCGAGACGGTTAATTGTTTAAGTCCGAGAATAATGGTTGTTTGATTTATATGAGTAATATGTTTTATGCACATGCACCTTTGATAGATGGTCTATTCTTATGGAATCTCAATTGTAGAAATACACACATTAATAACATTGAAGCTAAACATTTGAAATTGAGCGATAACTCGACCTATATGTGGCACTGTCGTCTTGGTCATATTGGAGTGAAGCGTATGAAGAAACTCCATTCTTATGGAATTCTTTCACTTGAATCACTTGAAATATGCGAAGCATGTCTGATGGGTAAAATGACTAAGACTCCATTTTCTGGTATGATGGAGCGAGCTACGGACTTATTGGAAATCATACATACCGATGTGTGTGGCCCAATGAGTGTAGCATTACGCGGTGTTTATTGCTATGTTCTTACCTTCACGGATGACTTGAGTAGATATGGGTATATCTATTTCATGAAACATAAGTCCGAAACTTTCGAGAAGTTTAAGGAATTTCAAAGTGAAGTAGAGAATCAACGTAACAAGAAGATTAAATTTCTACGATCTGATCGTGGAGGTGAATATCTAAGTTACGAGTTTGGCGAGCATTTGAAGAAATGCGGAATACTTTCACAATTGACACCATCGGGAACACCACAACATAATGGTGTGTCCGAACGTCGTAATCGAACTCTCTTAGATATGGTTCGTTCTATGATGTCACTTACAGATTTACCGCTATCGTTTTGTGGTTATGCATTAGAAACAGCCGCATTCACTTTAAATAGGGTACTATCTAAATCCGTTGAAACGACACCATATGAATTGTGGTTTGGGAAGAAACCTAAATTGTCTTTCCTTAAAGTTTGGGGTTGCGAAGCTTATGTAAAGAAGTTACAGCCCGACAAGCTTGAACCCAAAGCGGAAAAACGCGTCTTCATAGGATACCCGAAGGAAACTATTGGGTATACCTTCTATCATAGGTCCGAGGGCAAAATCTTCGTTGCCAAGAATGGATCCTTTCTAGAGAAGGAGTTTCTCTCGAAAGAAGAGACTGAAAGGAAAGTAGAACTCGATGAGGTTGTTGAACCTTCTCTCGAACTTGAGAGTAGCGCAGCACCGGAAGTGGTTCCTGTGGCGCCTACACCAATAAGAGAGGAAGCTAATGATGTTGATCATGAAACTTCTGTTGAAGTAACTACGGAACCTCGCAGGTCAACGAGAAATCGTACTACTCCTGATTGGTATGATCCCGTTATGAGTGTCATGCTGGTGGACAACACGGATGACCCTACGACATATGAAGAAGCGATGATGAGCCCAGATTCCAATAAATGGCAAGAATCCATGAAATCCGATATTGGATCAAACCAAGTACGGACTTTGGTGGACTTACCGGATGGCCGGAAGGCTGTCGAGAACAAATGGATTTTAAAGCAAAAAACAGATGTTGATGGTAATGTTACTCTCGACAAATTCAAGGTGTTGACTATGATGAGACTTTCTCACCGGTAACAAAGCTAAAGTCTGCGAGGATTTTGTTAGAAATCACTGCATATTATGATTATGAGATATGGCAGATGGATGTCAAAATGGCGTTCCTCAATGGAGACATTGATGAAGAGTTGTATATGGTACAACCCAAAGGTTTTATTGATCCGAAAGATGCTAACAAGGTATGCAAACTTCAACATTTCATTTATGGATTGAAGCAAGCATCCCGGAGTTGGAATCAACGTTTTGATAAGGTGATCAAAAGTTTAGGTTTTATACAAACTTATGGAAAATCTTGTATTTACAAGAAATTTAGTGGGATCTCTGTAGCATTCTTAATACTATATGTAGATGCCATATTGTTTATTGGGAATGATGTAGACCTTCTTAATAGTGTAAAATATTATTTGAATGATAGTTTTTCAATGAAAGATCTTGGCGAAGCAGCTTACATATTAGGCATAAAGATTTATAGAGATAGTTCGAGACACCTAATATCATTGTCACATAGTACATATTTGGACAAAGTTCTAAAGAGGTTTGGAATTGAAGATAGCAAGAAAGGGTTCTTGCCCATGTTGCCCGATATGACCTTGAGTAAAACTCAAAGTCCTGCAATGGCAGAAGATAGAGAAAGGATGAGTAAGACTCCCTATGCCTCAGCCATAGGATCTCTTATGTATTCCATGCTATGTACTAGACCCGACACTGCATATGCTGTTAGTTTGACTAGCAGATATCAAAGTGATCCAGGAGTGGATCATTGGACAGTGGTCAAAAACATCCTTAAGTACTTGAGAAGAACTAAGGATATGGTTCTTTCTTATGGAGGTGATGAACAACTCGTTGTTAATGGTTACGTCGATGCTAGTTGGAACACCGGTCCGGATGATTCTAAATCTCAATCTGGATACGTATTTACTTTGAATGGTGCAACAGTTGGAGGAGTGCAAAGCAAAGCGTTGTGGCGAGATCTTCAACTGAATCGGAATACATAGCTGCTTCGGAGGCTTCACAAGAGGCGATATGGATGAAGGATTTCATTACAGATCTAGGTGTGGTTCCAAGTGCGCTGGACCCAATGTCTATCTATTGTGATAACATGGGCGCCATAGCCAATGCGCAAGAACCAAGGTCACACAAGAAGTTGAAGCACATCAAGCTATGTTTTCATGCTATTCGAGAGCATGTCAAATATGGTGAGATAAAGATTTGCAAAGTACACACAAATCTGAATGTGGCGGATCTGTTGACTAAACCTCTCCCGAGGGCAAAACATGACCAACACCAAACCGCCATGGGTGTTCGGTATATTACCATGTAATCTAGATTAGTTGACTCTAGTGCAAGTGGGAGACTGTTGGAGATATGCCCTAGAGGCAATAATAAAAGTGGTTATTATTATATCTTTGTGTTTATGATAAATGTTTACATTCTTGCTATAATAGTATTAACCGGAAACATTAATACTTGTGTGATTTGTAAACTAAATTAGAGTCCCTGGTAAAGCCTCTTTATAATACTAGCTTGTTGGTTAATAAATGATCGTGGTTTCTCGATCATGAACATTGAGATGTTATTAACAACAAGATCATATCGTTAGGAGAATGGTATGATGGACATACTCCTATAGATAAGTGTAGCATAAAGATCAAGTCATTTCAATAGTTCGTTTGCTATAAGCTTTCTGATACATAGTAACCTAATTCCTTCGACCATGATATCATGCTAATCACCATCACCGGAAGGATGCTTTGATGTCATCAAACACCACACCGTAACTGGGTGGCTATAAAGGTGGCATTGAGTGTTCAGAAAGTATGTGTTGAGGCACATGGATCAAGAGTGGGATTTTTCCATCCATATGACGGATAGATATACTTTGGGCCCTCTCGGTGGAATGTCATCCAATTAGCTTGCAAGCATGTGACTGGCTCACAAGGGATCACATATCATGGGAACAAAAAAGAGTACTTATCAGTAACGAGGTTGAACTAGGTATGCAGAGATACCGGCGATCAAACCTCGGATAAGTAAACTATCGTGAGACAAAGGGAAATTGGTATCATATGTAAGTGGTTCATTCGATCGCAAAGTAATCGTATAAATATGTGGGAGCCATATGAATTTCCAGATTCCTCTATTGGTTATTGATCAGAGACGTGTCTCGGTCATGTCCGCATAATTCACGAACCGTAGGGAGACACACTTAAGGATTCGATGTTGTTTAGTAGATATGGAATATAAGTTGGGAAACCGAATGTTGTTCGGAGTCTCGGATGGGATCCAGGATATCACGAGGAGATCCGGAATGGTCTGGAGAATAAGATTCATATACGGAAAGTCCGTTTTCGGAGTTCGGGAATGATTTCGATGTTTTCATTGGAGAGGTTCTAGAAGGGTCTAGAAGGTTCACCGGACCGAAAGGGGAATGGTCCATGAATGTGTCATGGTTAAGTGGAATGATTGGATCATGTCCTAGGTCACTTTGGTTGGGCATTTGCAATAGAGAAATAAAGCTCTAAATTGAAAGTCAAAAGGGAGGTTTGAAAAGTCAAACTGGAACAATAGTTTCCTAGTGCAAGAAGGAAAGAGTCCTTCATTCTATCCAACTTGGGTTTGGGTATGGATTCAAACTCCCCTCTCCTAAGCGGCCCTCCCTCTCATAAATAGAGGGGGAGGCGGGCTGCCCCAAAGAACACAACACTATCCCTCCCCACCCGTGCGCCACTGCCCTGCGCCGCCGCCACCGGCCTATCGTCGTCGCCCTAGCCGCCGCTGACACCACCTCCTCCTCTCCGGCCTTCTAAATCTAGATTGCTGGAAACCCTAGATCCACCATAACTCGCACCGGCTTAGGCGAAGCCCTGCGGGATCTTCCCTCTACTTCCGACACCACGCCGTCGTGCTGCCGGAATCGCGAGGGGAGAACTACAACCTCTGCTGCCTGCTGGAATAAGGGAGAGGAAGGTCTTCGTCGAGTACTGAACGTGTGACCGACTGCGGAAGCGCTGCCGGAACGCAGTGCCAGAAGGATCGTCTACGCGATCTTGAGATCGGCAAGTGTACGACTGCATCATCCACGAGAATCTGCTCTCGTTAACCGCTTTGGAATCTTCGAGGGTGAGTACTCTAATCGACTCCTTGCTACAATCTAGTAGATAGATCTTGGCTTGTTTGTATGCATGTGGTAGAATTTTTTTGTTTTCCATGCTACGAACCCCTACAAAAGCCACTAGCATATGAAGACAAATAGATGCAACTTCAAAGCTTTCAACATAAAACGGAGAAACTTAACATTATTGAGATGCATAAAACCATGTTTCCCTCTCTCATAATAACTTTTAGTAGATCTTTGAATAAAGTTGACAATATAACTGTCATTGGCAACAACTTTATCATCAGAATGAGCATACTTGCAGTCATCAAAAGAGGTCCAAGGTCATAAACTGGATCAATAGAAGCAAGTTGTTCCATCCTGAAATCTTTATTAAGCAAGCTATTTTCAAAAGGAGCTTTAGCAAATTTGGAAAAGTTAAACTCATAAGAATCTCCATCAAACTTAGTTAAAACTTTCTCCTTCTTACAATCTATAATAGCTCCACAAGTGTTCAAGAAAGGTCTACCAAAAATGATAGGACAAGTTTTGCTAGCTGTTGAATTAAGCACTAGAAAATCAGCAGGATACTTAATCTTACCGCAGAGAACCACCACATCTATTACAATACCAATGGGGCAAATGGTTTCCTTATTAGAAAGGTGAAATCCACATCAATGTCCTCAAGCTCACAAGGACCAATCTCATGAATAATTTCCCTATAAAGCTCATAAGGAATAACACTAGAACTAGCACCAATATCACATAAACCATAGTAAAAATGATCACCAATTTTAACAGAAAGCACAGGAACACTAGCTTTTCTAGCTTTACTAGGATGAGAGATAATATTAGAAGCGTCTTCACAGAAGACAATGTCCTCATCCTCTATATTTCTAGTGACAGGGTCTTTCACAATAGCTACCACAGGTTCAATATTCAATTGCTTATCAAGCTCCAGAGTTTTCATTGTACCTTTGTTATTTGCACTAATAATCATAGAATACTCCTTTACCTTAGCTGGGAAAGGTATTTTCTCAACATGAGGTTCAGGCACTATATGATTAGTAGTACAAACTTCAACACTTCTAACAGGAACATGACTAACAACATCTTTATAAGGTTCATGGTACTTATTCCACTTCTTCTTGGGAATTTCTATGTAAGAGGCAAAGGCCTTAAAACAGTTGGAAATACTTTGGGAATCAATACCAAACTCATTACTAATATCACGGAAGTCATCAGTTCCCATAAAAAAATTTATGCATTCATAATCATAGTTTATACCTGACTTTATTCCTTTGCCATTCTCCCAAGCTTCAGTGTTTCTTGAATACGGTCTAGTAGATCCCATTTAGCTTCTTCCTTCATACGTGTGAATGATCCAGCACAAGAAGCATCTAGTAAATCTTTATCATGAAGAGAAAGCCTAGCAAAAAAGTTATTGATAATAATATTGTTAGGGAGTTCATGAATAGGACATTTAAGCATTAGTAACTTGAATCTCCCCCAAGCTTGAGCTGTACTCTCTCCATCACGAGGCCAAAAGTTGTATATCAGATTTCTATCCTTATGAATCTCACTGGGAGGATAGAATTTAGAATAAAAGAGAGATGCCTCTCCTCCCATTCCATGGATTGTCCATTCTTCAGCAGCTTATATCATTCTTCAGCTCTCCCTTTCAAGGATATGGAGAGTAACTTCTTCTTCACATGTTCGCTTGTGATACCTGCACACTTAAACAACCCGCATAATTCATGGATAAAAAGCAAGTGATCACCAGGATGGACAGTTCCATCTCCTAAATAATAATTATCCATAACACGATCAACAATACTTGTAGGTATCTTAAAAGGATATATCTCAACAGGTGGTGGTTCATCTACTACCCTAGCAGTGGTAGTAGTTTTGCCAAAGAGAAAACCAAGTGGGTTATCCATATTGGAAACAAATCAACAAACAGAAACAAAAGCAATAGTCGCAGTAAAGTTTCCTTTACCAGTTCCTCTCTTCAATAGCGCTTCACTCCTCGGCAACGGTGCTAGAAAATAGTCTTGATGACCCACAAGTACAGGGGGTGTATCGCAGTACTTTCGATAAATAGGAGTGTCGATCCCAACGAGGAGTAGAAGGTGTTTAGTAGTGGAATGGAGCAAGAAATCTCTGTAAATACTTAACAAACGAATTTTTAGTGGTTTTCTGATAAAGCAACAAAACAAAGTGCAAGTAACAAAGACAACGAGCAAGTGGCCCAATCCTTTCTTAGCAAAGGACAAGCCAGTGGAAATACTTATAAGGACCAAACGTTCTCAAGGACACATGGGAATTCTGTCAAGTGCTTTTGCTTCAAATAGCTGAGTACTCTTATTTGATGTTTGTAAGTTTTGTGTGGGTGAACCTATGCTAACATACCAACCTTACTTGGACTAATACATACTTGTGATTAAACCCCCTGCAAGCATCTGCAACTATAGGAAAGTAATTAATATATAAATATAACCACAACCTTAAACTCTAAGATCCTACGCTCCCTTGTGCAAAGGTGTCCTAACGGGGGTTCAGGTTTCTGTCACTTCGGCAACCCCACAATTAGTAGCCAAATACACAATGCGTTCGCCTAGGCCCATAAATATCATGTAGTCGATGTTCACATGGCACCACTAGAAGAACAACACCACAACTTAAATACTAAACCATTGAATAATAACTCAACACAAATACACTACTAACAACATGACTTCTCCCATGTCCTCAAGAACTAAACGAACTACTCACGAGACATCATATGGATCAAGATCAAAGATGATATGATAATGGATAACAATCTGAACATAAACAATAATCCAATGGTTCCACTCACAAGCATCAACTACAATAGTAATCAACACCAGGAAAGTTTCCCCTAATGAACTAAGCAAGTATTCAACACAATTGTTACAGCGGGATGGAGTGGTGATGATGGTGCTGGTGGAGATGATGGTGTGGATGATGATGATGCTGGTCCCGATGAAGCCTATATTGACGATGGTGATGATGGCGATGATCTCCCCTCTCCGGGAAGGAATTTCCCTGGTAGAAATCTGCCTGTCGGAGAGATCTTTATCTCTCGATGTTTTCCGCCCCACAGAGGTGGCAGAAATCTATCTGTGGTCGCTCCCCTGGTGTTAGGGTTCCGTTGGGAAGATATAGGCGAGAGGGCGGAGTCGGGAGCCGAGCAGGTGGGCTACACCTGCCCTAGGCACGGCCCAGAGGGACCCGCGCCTAGGGGTGTGTGGGCCCCCTACGACCCTTCTTTGCCTCCCCTTCTAGCTTCCTCTGTCTTCTGGAAAAATATAATTTTCCCATATTTTTCTGGTATTTTTATGATCTTTGTGAAATTGCATCAAAACACCTCTTTTTTCCATCAGAATCCAGACTCCGGCAGTTCATCCTCCAAGAATCATCCAACATGCATAAACAGATGAAAAGACATAAGCGTTACCTCATAATAAGACATATATCAATGAATAGAGGCAAATTATGATATAGAATGGTGATGCAAATTGGACGTATCACTTCATCGGCAACTTCAAGGGCACCTGCAAGAGACCGGCCTCAATCGAAGAGCTGCATGCATGCTGCCAGCGGTCGAATGAGTCCCTCCGCTCCTACGTACAGCAATGGTCCATCATCAAGAACTCCGCCGAAAACATCTCGGAACAAAGGGAAATAAACGCCTTTAATGGCGGCATAAAATGCCACGAGCTCAGAGAGGAGCTGGGCCGCATCAAGCCCAAAACCATTGACCATTTGATGGACATCGCCAACCGCTGGGCTGATTGCGAGGACGTTGTCAATCGACCACGTTCGGATGACGAGGATGATCTCGGCCGCAGGCAAGACCGCTGAGGAAAAAGAAGAGCGTGCATCTACGACGATTGCAAGGAAGTCGACATGATCGCGGATGGCTATGTCGACTGTCATGAAGATGGAAACCGCAGTAGTGGCTATCGCAGTGGCAGTTACCGCGATGACAGTAAAACCCGCGCAAGTATGAAAATTACACGCCCGCGAGGATGAGCCATCCGCGCTCGATAAACTATTATTTACCAGCACCATCGACTTCTACATCAACAAGCACGATGTCAAGAAGAAAGCCAGCCATATGCCTCAAGGATTGCAGGGAATTCCAAAAACTCCATGAGGGATACACATAGTTATGATGCGACGTAGTGAATCAGGGGTTCGGCCCTGCCCTAGGGTCCATCGTATATGGTGCCCCACCTCCATCGCCCGGAGCACCCACGCACCCTGCGGCTGCGCTGGCCCAGAATAATGGAGGAGAGCAATACCCACGATTGTTGGGTACAATGATGATACAAAAAGGTCACCCATCCAACAGGGTCCAGAAGACGATCATTCGCCAGATAAACCTGGCCATCACTTCTCCTCCAGCCACACCCGAGTACTTCACCGGCTCGGAGTCTTGTGTCACCTTTGACAGATCCGACCACCCTCGCCAAATTCCTTGCCCTAGACACTCTGCCCTGGTGCTCGAGGCTCAGATCGGCAGATTTGAGATGATTCGTGTGTTCATGGATGGTGGCAGCGACATCAACCGCTGGGCTGATTGCGAGGACGCTGTCAATCGACCATGTTCGGATGACGAGGATGATCCCGGCCGCAGGCAAGACCGCTGAGGAGAATAATGGTTGTTCTATTTATGTGAGTAACATCTTTTATGGTCATGCACCTGTTGTGAATGGTTTATTTCTTCTGAATTTCGAAAGGGATGAAACACACATCCATAACATTGAGGCTAAGAGATGCAAAGTAGATAGTGATAATACTACTTATTTGTGGCACTGTCGTCTAGGTCATATTGGTGTAAAGCGCATGAAGAAACTCCATTCTGATGGACTTTTGGAGTCTCTTGATTTTGAATCATTTGACACATGCCAACCATGCCTCATGGGCAAGATGATCAAAACCCCGTTCTCCGGAATGATGGAGCGAGCAACGGACTTGTTGGAAATCATACATACCGATGTATGCGGACCGATGAGTGTTTCGACGCGCTGTGGATATCGCTATTTTCTCACTTTTACTGATGACTTAAGTAGATAAGGGTATATCTATTTAATGAAACATAAATCTGAAACATTTGAAAAGTTCAAAGAATTTCAGAATGAAGTGGAGAACCATCGTAACAGAAAAATTAAGTTTCTACGATCCGATCGTGGAGGTGAATATTTGAGTTATGATTTTATCACGCATCTTAAAGCAAGCGGAATCGTTTCGCAACTCACGCCACCCGGAACACCACAGCGCAATGGTGTGTCTGAACGCCGGAATAGAACCCTATTAGATATGGTCCGATCAATGATGTCTCTTACTGATTTGCCGTTATCATTTTGGGGTTATGCATTAGAAACCGCTGCATTCACTTTAAATAGGGCACCATCTAAATCCGTTGAGACGACACCATATGAACTGTGGTTTGGTGCTAAACCTAAGTTGTCGTTTCTTAAAGTTTGGGGATGCGAAGCTTACGTCAAGAAGTTGATGCCGGACAAGCTCGAACCCAAAGCGGAGAAATGTGTCTTCATAGGATACCCTAAGGAAACTATTGGGTATACCTTTTATCACAGAACCGAAGGCAAAGTGTTTGTCGCTAAGAACGGTTCCTTTCTTGAGAAGGAGTTTCTCTCGAAAGAAGAGTGGGAGGAAAGTAGATCTAGACGAGGTTGTTGAACCTTCTCTTTAGTTAGAGAGTAGCGCGGCACCAGAAATTGTTCCAGTGCCGCCTGCACCAACAATAGAGGAAGCTAATGACAAGGATCATGAAGCTTCGGACGATGCTACTACTGAACGTCGCGGGTCGACAAGGTCACATGCCCCTCCTGAGTGGTACGGCAACCCTGTCTTGACTGTCTTGTTGGTAGAAGACAGTGAACCTACGAACTATGAGGAAGCGATGATGAGCCCAGACTCTGAGAAATGGCTAGAAGCCATGAAATCCGAATTGGGATCCATGAGCGAAAACCAAGTATGGACTTTGGTGGACCCTCCTAGCGACCGTAAGGCCGTTGAGTGCAAATGGATTTTCAAGAAGAAAACGGACGCAGATGGTAATGTTACCGTCTATAAAGCACGGCTTGTCGCGAAAGGTTTTCGACGAGTTCAAGGTGTTGACTACGATGAGACTTTCTCTCCCGTAGCGATGTTTAAGTCCATTCGGATTTTATTAGCAATTGCTGCGTTTCATGATTATGAAATATGGCAGATGGATGTCAAGACTGCGTTCCTCAATGGCAACATTGATGAAGAGTTGTATATGATGCAACCCAAAGGATTTGTCGATCCTAAGGATGCTGATAAGGTGTGCAAACTTCAGCGTTCCATTTATGGACTGAAGCAAGCATCTCGGAGTTGGAACCTTCGTTTTGATGAAGTGATCAAGAGCTTTGGATTTGTTCCAAATTGCTACGAAGCTTGTATCTACAAGAAAGTGAGTGGGAGCTCGGTGACATTTCTGGTACTATATGTGGATGACATATTGATTATTGGAAATGACACTAACATGCTTAACGATGTGAAGAGTTATTTGAACAAGTGTTTTTCAATGAAGGACCTAGGGGAAGCTGATTATATATTAGGCATCAAAATCTATAGAGATAGACAAAGACGCCTGATAGCTTTAAGCCAGAGTACATACCTAGACAAAGTTCTAAAAAGGTTCAGAATGGATAAGGCAAAGAAAGGTTCAGTTCCTATGTTGTCAGGTAAGATATTGAGCAAGGCTCAGTGTCCAGCTACGGTAAATGATAGAGAATCTATGAGCAAAGTGCCATATGCCTCAGCCATAGGTTCTATCATGTATGACATGCTGTGTACTAGACCGGATGTGTCCAATGCTCTTAGTTTGACGAGCAGATATCAAAGTGATCCAGGAGTGGAACACTGGACAGCCGTGAAGAACATCCTAAAGTACCTAAATAGGACTAAAGAAATGTTCTTAGTCTATGGAGGTGATGAACAGCTCGTCGTAAAGGGTTACGTCGATGCTAGTTTCGACACCGACAATGATGATTATAAATCTCAGACAGGATACGTTTATATTTTGAATGGAGGAGCTGTGAGCTGGGAAAGCTGCAAGCAAAGCGTGATTGCGGGATCTACAGTAGAAGCGGAATACATGGCTGCTGCAGAAGCGTCAAGTGAAGGAGTTTGGATCAGGAACTTCATCACTGAGCTTGGCGTGGTTCCAAGTGCATTGGACCCACTGGAGATATTGGACAACACTGGCGCCATAGCACTCGCTAAGGAACCAAGATATCATCCAAAGACCAAGCATATCAACCGCAAGTTTCATATAATCCGAGATTATATAGCAGATGGAGATCTGAAGATTAGCAAAGTACATACAGATCTGAATGTCGCAGATCCATTGACTAAACCTCTTCCGCGTGTAAAACATGATCAGCACCTTAGTGCCATGGGTGTGAGATTGTTGCCAAATGTAAACTAGATTATTGACTCTAGTGCAAGTGGGAGACTGTTGGAATTATGTCCTAGAGGCAATAATAAAGATGTTATTATTATAATTCTTGTTCATGATAAAGTTTATATTCCATGCTAGAATTGTATTAAGCGGAAACTTTAATACTTCTGTGGTTTGTGAACAACACCGTGTCCCTAGTATGCCTCTATGGACTAGCTCATTGATTAATGATGGTTAAGGTTTCCTAACCATAGACATGAGTTGTCGATTAATAATGAGATCATATCATTGGGAGAATGATGTGATGGACAGACCCAAACTAAGTGGAGCAATTAGATCGTGTCATCGTGTTCATCTTTGCGAAGCTTTTCTTATGTCAAATATTGTATTCCTTAGACCATGAGATAATACAACTCCCTGGTATCGGAAGAAAGCTTTGAGGTCATCAAACGTCATCCTATGAGAGGGTGATCATAAAGGTGTCTCTCAGGTGATCAGAAAGTACCTGTTGGGTTGTATGTATCGAGATGGGATTTGTCCCTCCCAAGTCGGAGAGATATACTTCGGGCCCACTCGGTAATCGATATCAACACCGCTTGCAAGCATGTGGTTAAGGAGTTAATCACAAAGTGATATCGGATTATGGAACGAGTAAAGTCTTGCTGTGAACGAGATTGAACTAGGTATGACCGTACCGACGATCAAATCTCGGGCAAGTAAAATATCGCGAGACGAAGGGAATATATATGGGATTGATTGAATCCTGGCATCGTGGTTCATCTGATATGATCATCGATGAATGTGTGGGAGTCAATATGGGTTTCCAAACCCCGCTTTTGATTATTGATAGAAGATCATGTCTGCATGTTCTCGAACCCGAAGGGTCACACACTTAACGTGTCTCGACGCTAGGATAGATTGGATAATTGGTTTATGAGTTTTTGTTCGGAGTCTTGGATGGGATCCGGGACATCACGAGAGGTTCCGGAATGGTCCAGAGAATAAGATTCATATAAGGCAATGCAGTTTTTGGAGTTCGGAATTGTTTCGGGTTAATCGGTATTGTACCGGAAGCTTCTAGAACCTTCCGGAGGGGGACCAACGTGGACCCACCTGCCGGGAAGGGGCATGGGCCTATGAGGGAGTGCCCTGGCCGCATTGGGCTAAGGGCACAAGGCCCCATAGGGCCCAGCCGGCCAAACCTAGGGGAAACCCTAGGGGAGCTTCTAGAAGGAGGGGGGGGTAACTTGCCCCCCACTCTTCCCTCCTTGGCCGCCGGCCTAGGCTTGGGGGAGGGGCTAGGGTTGGCGCCCACCCCTCTATATAAAGAGGCCTGGGGGCGCACCACCCCCCTACACCTCCTCCTCAAGCCCTAGCCGCCCTGCTGCCCTCCTCTCTCTCTCCCTCCCGACTGCACGTAGGCGAAGCCCTGCTACAGAAACTCTCCATCACTTGCACCACGCCGTCGCGTTGTAGATCCAATCCGTCTCTCCACCATACTTGCTGGACCAAGGAAGGAGGAGACATCGAGGTGCCGCACGTGTGCATCTCTTGGAGTCATCGCCACTTGTGGTGCTAGATCGGATCGGATCGCGAGGAGGAGAAGCGAGTACGACTACATCACCCACGTTCCGATGAACATTCCGCTGTGCGAATCTTCAAGGGTATGAAGATCTCATCTAATCCCTCTCGTTGTTTGCATCTCCTAGATTAGATCTTGGCTTTCCCGTTCGCATCCGTAGAATTTTTTTGATTTACTATGCTGCGAAACCCATCACCCTTAGGGTTCCCCCTCCTCCTATAAAAGGCACCCCTCTCCTCACTTTTCACTCACACCTCCTCGTGAAGGATCTCTCTCCCCCTCTAGAATTTATTCCCCATGGTCTCGGACTAGCGAGATACATGTTCCCGATGGCTTTTCGACAAGAAAGAGTTGTGCTTCCGCTGCATCGCTGGAGCGAGGAGGCGGAGGTTGCTCGGTGCCTTGTACGTGTGTGCGAGCACGGATGCGCTGCTGCTTTGCGGCGCTAGGACTTCCTCTCGATCTTGAGATCGGCAAGAGATCGTCTACAACAACCATGACTTGAACTCGTTAAGCTTTGTTGGTCTTCAAGGGTATGTTCTCTACGGATATACATCCACCCGTTGTTTGTATCTAGTAGATAGATCTTGGTACATAGTTCCCATCGTAGGAAATTTTTTGTTTTCTATGCTGCGAACCCTACATGTAAGCACCGTTGCTAAAGCTCGTTGTTCCAAAGCAGCACGCGATGGTCGGGTGTGTTAGATTCTGCAAGTGTCTACAACAGGAACAAGCCAGATTTGCTCATGCGGAAGCTAAGGTTTGATCTTGACGAGCCTAGCATGTACAGACATGGTCTCGGAACACGGATCACTGAAAGGTAAAGCATGAGTCATATAGTAGATATGATGAACATGTTGATTGTTCGCCATTGAATCTACATCAACTCTCGTGATGATCGGTTTTGATGTGGTGGATTTGGTTCGTGTGATCACTAAAACAATGTGAGGGATAT
The DNA here is from genome assembly GCA_910589765.1 of Avena atlantica. Lineage (NCBI taxonomy): Eukaryota > Viridiplantae > Streptophyta > Magnoliopsida > Poales > Poaceae > Avena > Avena atlantica. The sequence continues at coordinate 399,101,948 of OU342734.1, read as the reverse complement.
TGTTTTGAGTGGGAGTTCACCTAGATTAATTTAACTATTAATTAGAACTCAATTTGTCATAAACTTAGTCTAAACTATTACAAATATGTTGTAGATCAATGGGGGCCCCTACCATCAATTTTAATGCATTCCTAGAGAAAGAAAAGTTGAAAAACAATGGAAGCAACTTCGCGGATTGGTTCCGCAACTTGAGGATTGTCCTCAATGCTGGTAATTTGATCTATGTGCTGGATGCACCGCTGGGTAACCCACCTGCAGCTGATGCTACCGATGAGGTAAAGAATGTTTTCCTCGCTCGGAAGAATCAGTACTCCACAGTTCAGTGTGCTATCTTGTATGGTTTGGACTCGAAGCTTCAGAAAAGGTTTGAGAACCATGACCCACATGATATTGTCCGTGAACTCAAAATGATATTTGAGGCTCACGCGGCAGTTGAGAGTTATGAGGCTTCTGAAAAGTTCTTTAACTATAAGATGGAAGAGGGCAGCTCCGTTAGTGAGAACGTGCTTAAGATATCTGGGCACGCAAGCAAGCTTCAAAGCTTGGGTATAGTGATTCCTAATGCTTTGGGGATTCACCATGTCCTCTAATCATTACCACCAAGTTACAAGAACTTTGTGATGAACTACAATATGCAAAACATGGACAAGTCGTTGCCCGAACACTTCTCCATGTTAAAGTCTACGGAAGTGGAGATCAAGAAAGAGCACCAAGTGTTGATGGTCAATAAGACCACCAAATTCAAGAAGCAAGGAAAGTATAAGAAAAAGGAAAACTTCAAGAAGGGCGGTAAGAAAGTTACCGCGCCGGCGAAGAAGACCAAGGTTGGGCCTAAGCCTGATACTGAGTGCTTTTACTGCAAGGGAGAGGGTCACTAGAAGCGGAATTGCCCTAAGTACTTGGCGGATTTGAAGAACGGCAACATCAAGAAGAAAGGTATATCCGATATGCATGTTATTGATGTGTATCTCACTAGTACTCGTAGTAGTTCCTAGGTATTTGATACTGGTTCGGTTGCTCATATTTGTAACTCAAAACAGGTGCTGCAGAATAGAAGGAAACTAGCGAAGAACAAGGTGACGATGCGTGTTGGAAATGGATCAAAGGTTGATGTGACAGCGGTCGGCACACTACCTCTTCATCTACCATCGGGATTAGTTTTATACTTACATAATTGTTATTTGGTGCCTGCGTTGAGCATGAACATTATATGCGGATCATGTTTATTGCGAGACGGTTAATTGTTTAAGTCCGAGAATAATGGTTGTTTGATTTATATGAGTAATATGTTTTATGCTCATGCACCTTTGATAGATGGTCTATTCTTATTGAATCTCAATTGTAGAAATACACACATTAATAACATTGAAGCTAAACGTTTGAAATTGAGCGATAACTCGACCTAGATGTGGCACTGTCGTCTTGGTCATATTGGAGTGAAGCGTATGAAGAAACTCCATTCTTATGGAATTCTTGAATCACTTGATTTCGAATCACTTGAAATATGCGAAGCATGTCTGATGGGTAAAATGACTAAGACTCCATTTTCTGGTATGATGGAGCGAGCTACGGACTTATTGGAAATCATACATACCGATGTGTGTGGCCCAATGAGTGTAGCATCACGCGGTGTTTATTGCTATGTTCTTACCTTCACGGATGACTTGAGTAGATATGGGTATATCTATTTCATGAAACATAAGTCCGAAACTTTCGAGAAGTTTAAGGAATTTCAAAGTGAAGTAGAGAATCAACGTAACAAGAAGATTAAATTTCTACGATCTGATCATGGAGGTGAATATCTAAGTTACGAGTTTGGCGAGCATTTGAAGAAATGCGGAATACTTTCACAATTGACACCATCGGGAACACCACAACATAATGGTGTGTCCGAACGTCATAATCGAACTCTCTTAGATATGGTTCGTTCTATGATGTCACTTACAGATTTACCGCTATCGTTTTGGGGTTATGCATTAGAAACAGCCGCATTCACTTTAAATAGGGTACTATCTAAATCCGTTGAAACGACACCATATGAATTGTGGTTTGGGAAGAAACCTAAATTGTCTTTCCTTAAAGTTTGGGAATGCGAAGCTTATGTAAGGAAGTTACAGCCCGACAAGCTTGAACCCAAAGCGGAAAATCGCGTCTTCATAGGATACCCGAAGGAAACTATTGGGTATACCTTCTATCATAGGTCCGAGGGCAAAATCTTCGTTGCCAAGAATGGATCCTTTCTAGAGAAGGAGTTTCTCTCGAAAGAAGAGACTGAAAGGAAAGTAGAACTCGATGAGGTTGTTGAACCTTCTCTCGAACTTGAGAGTAGCGCAGCACCGGAAGTGGTTCCTGTGGCGCCTACACCAATAAGAGAGGAAGCTAATGATGTTGATCATGAAACTTCTGTTGAAGTAACTACGGAACCTCGCAGGTCAATGAGAAATCGTACTACTCTTGATTGGTATGATCCCGTTATGAGTGTCATGATGGTGGACAACACCGATGACCCTACGACATATGAAGAAGCGATGATGAGCCCATATTCCATTAAATGGAAAGAAATCATGAAATCCGAGATTGGATCCATGTACAAAAACCAAGTATGGACTTTGGTGGACTTACCGGATGGCCGGAAGGCTGTCGAGAACAAATGGATTTTTAAGAAAAAAACGGATGTTGATGGTAATGTTACTGTCGACAAATTCAAGGAGTTGACTATGATGAGACTTTCTCACCGGTAACAAAGCTAAAGTCTGCGAGGATTTTGTTAGCAATCGCTGCATATTATGATTATGAGATATGGCATATGGATGTCAAAATGGCGTTCCTCAATGGAGACATTGATGAAGAGTTGTATATGGTACAACCCAAAGGTTTTATTGATCCGAAAGATGCTAACAAGGTATGCAAACTTCAACATTTTATTTATGGATTGAAGCAAGCATCCCGGAGTTGGAATCAACGTTTTGATAAGGTGATCAAAAGTTTAGGTTTTATACAAACTTATGGAAAAGCTTGTATTTACAAGAAAGTGAGTGGGATCTCTGTAGCATTCTTAATACTATATGTAGATGCCATATTGTTGATTGGGAATGATGTAGACCTTCTTAATAGTGTCAAGGATTATTTGAATAATAGTTTTTCAATGAAAGATCTTGGCGAAGCAGCTTACATATTAGGCATAAAGATTTATAGAGATAGATCGAGACACCTAATATCATTGTCACATAGTACATATTTGGACAAAGTTCTAAAGAGGTTTGGAATTGAAGATAGCAAGAAAGGGTTCTTGCCCATGTTGCCCAATACGACCTTGAGTAAAACTCAAAGTCCTGCAATGGCAGAAGATAGAGAAAGGATGAGTATGACTCCCTATGCCTCAGCCATAGGATCTCTTATGTATTCCATGCTATGTACTAGACCCGACACTGCATATGCTGTTAGTTTGACTAGCAGATATCAAAGTGATCCAGGAGTGGATCATTGGATAGTGGTCAAAAACATCCTTAAGTACTTGAGAAGAACTAAGGATATGGTTCTTTCTTATGGAGGCGATGAACAGCTCGTTGTTAATGGTTACATCGATTCTAGTTGGAACACCGGTCCGGATGATTCTAAATCTCAATCTGGATACGTATTTACTTTGAATGGTGCAACAGTTGGAGGAGTGCAAAGCAAAGCGTTGTGGCGAGATCTTCAACTGAATCGGAATACATAGCTGCTTCGGAGGCTTCACAAGAGGCGATATGGATGAAGGATTTCATTACAGAGCTAGGTGTGGTTCCAAGTGCGCTGGACCCAATGTCTATCTATTGTGATAACATGGGCACCATAGCCAATGCGCAAGAACCAAGGTCACACAAGAAGTTGAAGCACATCAAGCTATGTTTTAACGCTATTCGAGAGCATGTACAATATGGTGACATAAAGATTTGCAAAGTACACACAAATCTGAATGTGGCGGATCTGTTGACTAAACCTCTCCCGAGGGCAAAACATGACCAACACCAAACCGCCATGGGTGTTCGGTATATTACCATGTAATCTAGATTAGTTAACTCTAGTGCAAGTGGGAGACTGTTGGAGATATGCCCTAGAGGCAATTATAAAACTGGTTAATATTATATCTTTGTGTTTATGATAAATGTTTACATTCTTGCTATAATAGTATTAACCGGAAACATTAATACTTGTGTGATTTGTAAACTAAATTAGAGTCCCTGGTAAAGCCTCTTTATAATACTAGCTTGTTGGTTAATAAATGATCGTGGTTTCTCGATCATGAACATTGAGATGTTATTAACAACAAGATCATATCGTTAGGAGAATGGTATGATGGACATACTCCTATAGATAAGTGTAGCATAAAGATCAAGTCATTTCAATAGTTCGTTTGCTATAAGCTTTCTGATACATAGTAACCTAATTCCTTCGACCATGATATCATGCTAATCACCATCACCGGAAGGATGCTTTGATGTCATCAAACACCACACCGTAACTGGGTGGCTATAAAGGTGACATTGAGTGTTCAGAAAGTATGTGTTGAGGCACATGGATCAAGAGTGGGATTTTTCCATCCATATGACGGATAGATATACTTTGGGCCCTCTCGGTGGAATGTCATCCAATTAGCTTGCAAGCATGTGACTGGCTCACAAGGGATCACATATCATGGGAAGAAAAAAGAGTACTTATCAGTAATGAGGTTGAACTAGGTATACAGAGATACCGGCGATCAAACCTCGGATAAGTAAACTATCGCGAGACAAAGGGAAATTGGTATCGTATGTAAGTGGTTCATTCGATCGCAAAGTAATCGTATAAATATGTGGGAGCCATATGAATTTCCAGATTCCTCTATTGGTTATTGATCGGAGAAGTGTCTCGGTCATGTCTGCATAATTCACGAACCGTAGGGAGACACACTTAAGGATTCGATGTTGTTTAGTAGATATGGAATATAAGTTGGGAAACCAAATGTTGTTCGGAGTCTCGGATGGGATCCAGGATATCACGAGGATATCCGGAATGGTCTGGAGAATAAGATTCATATAAGGAAAGTCCATTTCCGGAGCTCGGGAATGATTTCGATGTTTTCATTGGAGAGGTTCTAGAAGGGTCTAGAAGGTTCACCGGACCGAAAGGGGAATGGTCCATGAATGTGTCATGGTTAAGTGGAATGATTGGATCATGTCCTAGGTCACTTTGGTTGGGCATTTGCAAGAGAGAAATAAATCTCTAAACTGAAAGTCAAAAGGGAGGTTTGAAAAGTCAAACTGGAACAATAGTTTCCTAGTGGAAGAAGGAAAGAGTCCTTCATTCTATCCAACTTGGATTTGGGTATGGATTCAAACTCCCCTCTCCCAAGCTGCCCTCCCTCTCATAAATAGAGGGGGAGGTCTGCCCCAAAGAACACAACACTAGCCCTCCCCACCCGTGCGCCACCGCCCTGCGCCGCCGCCGCACGCCGCCGCCACCGGCCTGTCGTCGTCGCCCTAGCCGCCGCCGACACCACCTCCTCCTCGCCGGCCTTCTAAACCTAGATTGCTGGAAACCCTAGATCCACCATAACTCACACCGGATTAGGCGAAGCCCTGCGGGATCTTCCCTCTACTTCCGACACCACGCCGTCGTGCTGCCGGAATCGCGAGGGGAGAACTACAACCTCTGCTGCCTGCTGGAATAAGGGAGAGGAAGGTCTTCGTCGAGTACTGAACGTGTGACCGACTGCGGAAGCGCTGCCGGAACGCAGTGCCAGAAGGATCGTCTACGCGATCTTGAGATCGGCAAGTGTACGACTACATCATCCACGAGAATCTGCTCTCGTTAACCGCTTTGGAATCTTCGAGGGTGAGTACTCTAATCGACTCCTTGCTACAATCTAGTAGATAGATCTTGGCTTGTTTGTATGCATGTGGTAGAATTTTTTGTTTTCCATGCTATGAACCCCTACAAAAGCCACTAGCATATGAAGACAAATAGATGCAACTTCAAAGCTTTCAACATAAAACGGAGAAACTTAACATTATTGAGATGCATAAAACCATGTTTCCCTCTCTCATAATAACTTTTAGTAGCTCTTTGAATAAAGTTGACAATATAACTGTCATTGGCAACAACTTTATCATCAGAATGAGCATACTTGCAGTCATCAAAAGAGGTCCAAGGTCATAAACTGGATCAATAGAAGCAAGTTGTTCCATCCTGAAATCTTTATTAGGCAAGCTATTTTCAAAAGGAGCTTTAGCAAATTTGGAAAAGTTAAACTCATAAGAATCTCCATCAAACTTAGTTAAAACTTTCTCCTTCTTACAATCTATAATAGCTCCACAAGTGTTCAAGAAAGGTCTACCAAAAATGATAGGACAAGTTTTGCTAGCTGTTGAATTAAGCACTAGAAAATCAGCAGGATACTTAATCTTACCGCAGAGAACCTCCAGATCTCTTACAATACCAATGGGGCAAATGGTTTCCTTATTAGAAAGGTGAATATCCACATCAATGTCCTCAAGCTCACAAGGACCAATCTCATGAATAATTTCCCTGTAAAGCTCATAAGGAATAGCACTAGAACTAGCACCAATATCACATAAACCATAGTAAAAATGATCACCAATTTTAACAGAAAGCACAGGAACACTAGCTTTTCTAGCTTTACTAGGATGAGAGATAATATTAGAAGCGTCTTCACAGAAGACAATGTCCTCATCCTCTATATTTCTAGTGACAGGGTCTTTCACAATAGCTACCACAGGTTCAATATTCAATTGCTTATCAAGCTCCAGGGTTTTCATTGTACCTTTGTTATTTGCACTAATAATCATAGAATACTCCTTTACCTTAGCTGGGAAAGGTATTTTCTCAACATGAGGTTCAGGCACTATATGATTAGTAGTACAAACTTCAACACTTCTAACAGGAACATGACTAACAACATCTTTATAAGGTTCATGGTACTTATTCCACTTCTTCTTGGGAATTTCTATGTAAGAGGCAAAGACCTTAAAACAGTTGGAAATACTTTGGGAATCAATACCAAACTCATTACTAATATCACGGAAGTCATCAGTTCCCATAAAAAAATTTATGCATTCATAATCATAGTTTATACCTGACTTGATTCCTTTTTCATTCTCCCAAGCTTCAGTGTTTTCTTGAATATGGTCTAGTAGATCCCATTTAGCTTCTTCCTTCATACGTGTGAATGATCCAGCACAAGAAGCATGTAGTAAATCTTTATCATGAAGAGAAAGCCTAGCAAAAAAGTTATTGATAATAATATTGTTAGGGAGTTCATGAATAGGACATTTAAGCATTAGTAACTTGAATCTCCCCCAAGCTTGAGCTGTACTCTCTCCATCACGAGGCCAAAAGTTGTATATCAGATTTCTATCCTTATGAATCTCACTGGGAGGATATAATTTAGAATAAAAGAGAGATGCCTCTCCTCCCATTCCATGGATTGTCCATTCTTCAGCAGCTTATATCATTCTTCAGCTCTCCCTTTCAAGGATATGGAGAGTAACTTCTTCTTCACATGTTCGCTTGTGATACCTGCACACTTAAACAACCCGCATAATTCATGGATAAAAAGCAAGTGATCACCAGGATGGACAGTTCCATCTCCTAAATAATAATTATCCATAACACGATCAACAATACTTGTAGGTATCTTAAAAGGATATATCTCAACAGGTGGTGGTTCATCTACTACCCTAGCAGTGGTAGTAGTTTTGCCAAAGAGAAAACCAAGTGGGTTATCCATATTGGAAACAAATCAACAAACAGAAACAAAAGCAATACTCGCAGTAAAGTTTCCTTTACCAGTTCCTCTCTTCAATAGCGCTTCACTCCTCGGCAACGGTGCTAGAAAATAGTCTTGATGACCCACAAGTACAGGGGGTGTATCGCAGTACTTTCGATAAATAGGAGTGTCGATCCCAACGAGGAGTAGAAGGTGTTGAGTAGTGGAATGGAGCAAGAAATCTCTGTAAATACTTAACAAACGAATTTTTAGTGGTTTTCTGATAAAGCAACAAAACAAAGTGCAAGTAACAAAGACAACGAGCAAGTGGCCCAATCCTTTCTTAGCAAAGGACAAGCCAGTGGAAATACTTATAAGGACCAAACGTTTTCAAGGACACATGGGAATTCTTTCAAGTGCTTTTGCTTCAAATAGCTGAGTACTCTTATTTGATGTTTGTAAGTTTTGTGTGGGTGAACCTATGCTAACATACCAACCTTACTTGGACTAATACATACTTGTGATTAAACCCCCTGCAAGCATCTGCAACTATAGGAAAGTAATTAATATATAAATATAACCACAACCTTAAACTCTAAGATCCTACGCTCCCTTGTGCAAAGGTGTCCTAACGGGGGTTCAGGTTTCTGTCACTTCGGCAACCCCACAATTAGTAGCCAAATACACAATGCGTTCGCCTAGGCCTATAAGTATCATGTAGTCGATGTTTACATGGCACCACTAGAAGAACAACACCACAACTTAAATACTAAACCATTGAATAATAACTCAACACAAATACACTACTAACAACATGACTTCTCCCATGTCCTCAAGAACTAAACGAACTACTCACGAGACATCATATGGATCAATGTTAGACCCCTCCTTTATAAATGGGAAGGATCCCTGTGATTGCAATGCTAGTCCCTGGATCAATGCTAGCATCCACAGTTTAAGATGAAGTACACAGATACAAAGGTCGTTTATTACATTCATTCCAGAGATAAAGTATAGTCTTTTACAACTCATGGCCATAGGCCTAATACAAGAGTTTTAAGGAACAAATAAATAAACATAAGTCTTCATCTTCATGTGCCACAGGCAAGCATGTTGAGTGTAGACTAATGAATCCTATTCATCATCGGAGTAACCTGCAACATCACAAGTTACAGCCACAGAGGGTCAATACTTTGGAATAGTATTGGCAAGTGATACCTTAGTATATTTTAAGTGGACTATATAACTATGCATTTTGGCTAAGTGTAGCTTGGCTTGCTTTTGCTTGAAAATAGATTTTTCCTATTATTTGAAATTGCTAAGTTTTCTTTGTCAAAACATTCCCAAGGAAACCACCAATAGACATTGGGGTCCTTCACCCTTGTTCACCCACAAATTTTTATTGTAGAAGTTGGAGTGATGAGATTCTTGTAGCTTCCATGTCTTGATGCTCAAAGTGTCCATTTCCTTAGACTAGGCTAAGTACTTAGTTTTTCCATCTGCAGAGGTTGTGCACTTTCCCCACCAGACTTGGTTTCCCAAGACAGGACCTTTCAGAAGCTTTTCCTTAGTCAAATGGACGCGTTCCAACCTATCATCCCATCTACCACCAACTGTCCAAAAGACTAAGTTCTAGCAACCTATATGATCAAGGCAGAGCCCATTTTGCCAAGTGGCTGCACTGTAAGCTGTCTCAACACTTGGCCTCCAAATCCCTTTGTTCCTGGGTGGCTTACCACAAGTGAGATACACAACCCAAGTCCATGGCCTTGTGTAACCACTCAACATAACCCATACTTTCCATTCCACCCAGGAGGTTCATTTGACTTAGTGGTTTTATTAGAAAAGTATAAGTCTCTTGACTTGGAATATTTTCTTTATAGTGTGAGTAGTTTTTCACCAACCCTTGTTTTTCTATAAGCTAGGCTAAGCAAGTATGGCAACATATCTTAGGGATGATTCCTTAGCAATTCTACTAGGCTACATAGGATTTCCCATCTTAGCACTAATCAAAACATTATGTAAATATTTTAGCAAAATATCTAATGCAAGTACAACTTAGGATAGGACATTCATGGAAATATCACTTGCCTTGGTAGTGTGGAGAGTAGCACTCTTCACAATCACAATCACTAGCAAAATCTACACAAGAGATCAAAGCATACAATTACACACAATTTAAATACAACCAAAAATAATATGAATGTATGCATGCAAGAATTTACTATATGGTGATTTTTGAAAATTATATCAAGTATGTTCATGAGTACAGAAATCTAATATGTCACAAGTTTGCCAATTACACTTATTTGGTCTCAAAATAATAAACAAGAATAAAACTATATCTAAACTAGCCCCAAACTTGTTCCACAAATAAGATCACTTTTACTGTTACTATATGCTAAATAAAGTGGATATTCAGAAAGGCCTTGTTTCACTGAATTCAACGTCATAAAGTTTGTAAAAATCCAACGTGGGATTCAAAAGTTATAAGCATTTGAAGTTTGAATCTAAATCAGGTTTTAAATTCTGTTTTTAATCCAAACCTTGCCACGCGTCGCGTTATTACTGGCGCGTACCGGTTCGCACCGGATCATCCTTCTGTACCGTTGGATCTAACTAACACTGCGCGGCTCAGATTCGTCCATACCCCTTCGTTAAGTGAAGTGTTTCTACGCGTAGGATTTAGATCTAACGGCTAAAATTCTTCTAACCACAAACGAGCGGCGCTGCCGGCGGTGACAGGCGGCGGCGCGTCAGTCAGTGGCGGTGCCGGCGTTCTAGGTCGCCCGGAGAAGGGAGGAGATGCTTACCAGAACCGCAGGAGGCTGCTGATGCTCAAGGTGGCAATGGCTTGGGAAGGGGCGCACGGGTTCGTCGGAGATTTCTCGCCGGAGTTTGTGAAAGCGTCAGCCACGGTCAGTTGTCGACGTTGGCGAGGTTCCTCGTCGTGCTAGGTAAAAATAGGGACACTGTCAGATGCGCACGATGATGAGGATTCTATGCGTATCAACCAGAGGGCAAGGGGCGGTGGCTACTTACGGAGAGAGGTCGCCGGAGTTCGTGAAGAAGACGGTGGCGGCCAGTCGTCGATGTTGCCAAAGCTAGGGGTCATGCGAAGGAAAACGGCGAGTGTCAGAAGATGCGTATAAGTTCACTGAACAAGATAGTGTGAATGAGAGACAGAGGGGAACTCGAGGCTCACCTGAATCGGTCGCCGGAGGGGGCTCTGTCAGCGGCGATTCGCGGAGGATTGAGGGCAGCCTGGGGGCGTGAGTGTGCGATTGACTGGGGGAAATTGATCGTGGGAAGGTGGGGATCTTATAGCCGGGGAGTCGACAAGAAACGCTCGAGGATTATTGCCCCATTACTCCGCGCCATTACCGACCATCACTGCCGCAGCGACGTGGTCGCAGGCGCAGTCTGGGGAAGACGAGGACGACGTGGTCTGGTCCCGCTTGTCAGCGAAACGCGCATAGTGCTGGTGGGGTCAGGTTGTCGGCGACTGTTTGCGTGCGTTTGCGCGTGTGAGAAGAAAAGGTGATCCCCGGGTGGGCTTGCTGGGCTTGATTGGTTGCTGGGCCAGATTCTGGCCTCGCGGCCCTTTCCATTTGTTTATTTCTTTTCTTTTTCTATTTCTATTTTATGGAATGTTTTTTTGATATGAATTTAAATCCTTTTGAATTCAATTTGCTTTGGGAATTTTACAGGGTTTTGTGGATTCAATTTAACAGTCATAAAACTAGGTGGTTACTTTGCAAGGCTTGGTCCAGCTTGGTTTCTATAATAATTGAGATTTGTTCCTGTTTGCAAATATTTGAAATGGACTTTGGAATCTACTCCTAAAATTTGAAATCTTTGGGTTTAAAAGTTTCACCTAAACTTTCCCTCAATGAAGGCAAGCATTCAAGTATTTAATCATTCAAACTTCAAAAGGATGATGTTAAATTGGGACAATTTAACCACATGAAATCATAACTCATATTCATCACTAAGTGATTTTTGATAAAACCCTAAATGAATGAATGATGCAAAGTGATATGAATGAGTTTTGAAACTATGATTTTTGGGATGTTACAAATCTAACCCCCTTAAGATGAATCTCGCCCTCGAGATTCGGTTTGGCTAGCAAATAGGTGAGGGTGGTCTTTCCGAAGATCATCTTCTCTTTCCCATGTTGCTTCCTCTTCGGAGTGATGGTTCCATTGTACTTTACAAAATTTGATAGTCTTGGTCCTGGTGACTCTCTCTGCGGTCTCTAAAATCTTGACAGGCTTTTCTTCATAAGTGAGATCACTTTCTAGCTGAACCTCTTCCAAAGGTATGGTATCCTTCAAAGAAGACTCTTCCATTTCTGGGTGACATTTCTTAAGCTGACTCACGTGAAATACGTTATGGACTGCTGATAGAGATTCTGGCAATTCAACTTCATATGCAACTTCTCCTTTGCGACTTAGAATATTGAATGGCCCAACATATCTTGGGGCCAACTTTCCTTTGACTCCAAATCTCTTCACTCCACGAAGTGGCGATACTCTGAGATAAGCTCTATCCCCAACTTCGTAGGTGACTTCTCTACGCTTAGAATCCGCGTAGCTTTTCTGTCGAGACTGTGCTATCTTCAACCTGTCTTTAACCAATTTGACTTTCTCTTCGGCGTCTTTGATAAGATCTGGTCCAAATAAGCTCCTTTCGCCCACACCATTCCATAACAATGGGGTGGTACACTTCCTTCCATAGAGTAACTCAAATGGTGCCATTCCAATACTAGATTGATGACTATTGTTGTAGGAGAACTCTGCGTAAGGTAAACTTTCATCCCAACTTGCTCCATAGTCTAAAGCACATGCTCTCAACATGTCTTCCAGAATTTGGTTGGTCCTTTCTGTTTGTCCATCTGTTTGGGGATGAAAAGCAGTGCTAAATTCCAATCTCGTTCCTAAGGATTCATGAAGTTGTCTCCAAAAGTGAGATGTGAACTGAGTTCCTCTATCAGACACAATACTCTTTGGCACACCATGAAGGCATACAATCCTGCTCATGTAAATTTTTGCTAGCTTGGCACTTGTATAGGTTGTCTTTACTGGTATAAAATGAGCCACTTTTGTTAGGCGATCTACCACTACCCATATGGAATCATATCCCGATCTAGTCCTTGGTAATCCGGTAATGAAATCCATACCAATATTTTCCCACTTCCATTCAGGAATAGGCAGTGGTTGAAGCAACCTTGCTGGTTTTTGGTGCTCTGCTTTGACTCTGCTACACACATCACACAAAGCAATATGTTCTGCGATGTCCCTTTTGAGATTGTTCCACCAAAACCTTTCCTTCATGTCCATGTACATCTTGGTATTTCCCGGGTGAATAGAATATGGAGAGTTGTGACCTTCTTGTAAGATCAGTTTCCGCAACTCTGGGTCTCGTGGAACATATATACGTTTCCCGTGCCATAAAGTACCCTGTTCGTCAACACGGAAACTCTTAGCCTTTCCTAGACTAATATTTACCTTAATCTTTTCAATTTCCTCATCAGTCTTCTGGACTTCTCGGATCTTGTCCAATAGAGTGGGTTGAACATCTAAGGACATGAGATGCCCTTCTGGTACAATCTCCAATCTGAGTTCTTTGAATTGCTTACACAAGTTATCTGGCAATTCTCCTTTTGTAAGGCCATTTACAAATATCTTACGACTTAGAGCATCCGCTACTACATTTGCTTTACCGGGATGGTATTGCAAACTTAAGTCGTAATCTTTGATAAGTTCTAGCCATCTTCTTTGTCTCATGTTGATTTCCTTCTGGGTGAAGATGTACTTCAAGCTCTTGTGATCGGTGAATACTTCACAACGCTTTCCCAGAAGGTAATGTCTCCATGTTTTGAGTGCATGGACGACAGAGGCTCACTCCAAATCATGAGTAGGATAATTTACTTCATGAGTTTTGAGTTGTCTCGATGCATAGGCTACGACTTTACCATCTTGCATAAGTACGGCACCCAAACCTTGATGAGAAGCATCACAATACACTTGGAAATCCTTTTCCAAATCTGGCAGACATAGAACTGGTGCTGTTACAAGTCTCTTCTTCAATTCTTGGAAACTGACTTCGCAACCTTCAGACCAAGCAAACTTCTTGTCCTTCTTTAGTAATTCTGTCATAGGCTTAGCAACTTTCGAGAAATTTTCTATGAACCTTCTGTAGTAACCTGCTAAGCCGAGGAAACTACGAACTTCTTTCACATTCTTGGGTGATTCCCAATCTGTCACAGCTGAAACCTTAGCAGGGTCAACTGCCACACCATCTTTTGTCATCACATGACCAAGAAAACCAACTTTCTCTAACCAAAACTCACACTTGCTGAATTTGGCATATAGTTTATGTTCCCTCAGTTTCTCAAGTATCAGGCGTAAGTGTCTTTCATGCTCTTCCTTGCTCTTGGAGTAAACCAAGATGTCATCGATGAAAACGACAACGAACTTGTCAAGGAACTCCATGAACACCTTGTTCATCATATTCATGAAGTATGCTGGTGCGTTGGTTAAACCAAAAGGCATCATAGTATACTCATACAATCCATATCTTGTGGTGAATGCTGTTTTTGGTATGTCTTGTTCTCGTATCTTGAGTTGAAAATAACCTGACCGAAGATCAATCTTCGAGAATACACATGCACCTTCTAGCTGGTCAAATAAGTCATTGATTCTTGGCAGAGGATATTTGTTCTTGATGGTAACCTCGTTGAGAGATCGGTAGTCAATACATAACCTTTGTGTTCTATCCTTCTTTTCCACGAACAACACTGGGGCTCCCCAAGATGAAGAACTTGGTTGAATAAACCCTTTTTGTAATTGTTCTCCTAGCTGTTTCTTGAGCTCTTTCAGTTCATCAACAGACATTTTGTACGGTCTCTTAGCTATTGGTCCTGATCCTGGCACCAAATCTATCAGAAACTCCACATCTCTATCAGGTGGCATTCCCGGTAGCTCTTCCGGAAACACATCCGGATACTCACATACTATTAGTACACCATCCATGCTAACCCCCTTAAGAGAATTCAGCTTACTTCCCTTGGATTCCAAGTT